>JACCHW010000084.1:0-335453 GCA_018907185.1 Platyscapa corneri
AACACTCACATTGCAAGTGCGATTACTTTTCGTTCTTAAAATTTACGTATCCAACGCAACGATCGGTACAATTATTTTACGTATGTTGTTTGCATGACGTAATGTGACTTGAGAGTACTAGCACCGCATCGCGATGGCCGAATGCAAGAAGCTTCTCTGCGATATAGTTCTGCGGTGTTCGTGGACGATCCTTCCTTTCACCTCGTAGGCTGTAGTAAGCACATCAAGAAGGTTGCTCGATGGAATTTCTCTATAGTCTCTAATCCTATGTAATGTTTTCTAGGTACCTGTGCATAGCCACATCTCTTTTTTCTCTTGCGCTCACTCTTTTGCCGTATCTTCTTCTACGTTGCACAAAATGTTAGAGTTAAACAATGCCCGCGCAATTTTATTTTTTCTCATCGGTTACGGGGGGCTTACTGTTTCTGTATCTTTTATGACTTTACAAAATTTTCCGACAATCGCTCGATTTGCTTTTTTAGAATGCCACAAAACTTTTTTAATACGGTAGTTATATTAATCATTTCTTATTGCTCTTAATTTTGATTTAACATTTTACATTTATTATTTGAGTTAAAATTTAGTTAAATAGCTATTTAAATAGTCATTTTAATAGTTGAACATTATTACCTCTTAGTATATTAATGAAGATCTGAAATTAAATATAATTCACACGTATATCAAAATAATGAAAAAAGTAAGTAAATGTTAGAGATTTAAAATCAAGTGCTTTTATTTTAATTTACGTGTACCAGTATATAAAAAAGCTATCCACCTATGAGTAAATATGAATTTTTTATGTCAATGAATGCTTCTAAATTGTAAAGCTTATTTTAGTAAAAAAAATTTTGAGAGCTCATAGCGTTTTTAAGTTTTATCCAGGTTAGTGATTATTTTGGAAATCATTCGTTGCTCGCGTTCTCTTTTATTCAAATGTTTGTAAAATTTATTGAAGTTAGTAGAATTAATCTAATTCAATCTACACAATTGTAAAAAGACATTTTACTAGCATAAATATAATTTTAACTTTGTAAATAATGTTAGTATCAATAATTTATTTTTTACTCTATGGTAAATAATTTATTTGGAAGCATAGTTGCGTTTAGATTATGCACTAACCGAAAATTATTGAACAATATAAAAATATTGAACTATACAATTCATCTTTGCAGATTTTTTAATCAAGTTAATGATCGATCTTCTTTCACTTTAGAAACAGTTTTATTAAAAACAACTCCATATTTCTCTTTATATTTATTATAAATTTTTTAATAAGCGTATCCGATAAACGACTATTTTCATGATGTTTGTTTTACTTAATTTAATGAAAATATAAATTTTCACGATTTAGTGTATAAAAGTGAATTAAAAATAATACATTGACAATGAATATCGGTATAATGTTAATCATTTTGATTTAACTATAATGAATAACTTATAAAATATTAATTTATTAAGAAGATTTATATTATTTTTATTTTGAATTATTTATTTTTTTAAAACCAATTGGTCATAAACTTCAATAAAAGTATTTTTAAAAACGAAGATTCACCTTTTTATAAAATCTATAATAAACAATTTGAATTTAATTAAAATGTAGGCGGTTCCTCTTAAATTAATCCAATGCAATTATTCATTTAACTTACAAGTTAATGTGTTTTTTAAATGACTAATTAAACACTCAATTATGAATATATTTATAAGTTTTTTTAATAATTATTGAAAATTAATCGTTTATTTTATTTATACTATTCCGTATATTACGTAATTTTTTTTCCGTGCGTGAAGAAAAATACTCATTATCTAAAATGATTTTCAGAAAATACGTATAGAGCATAAGGAGTATAATTTCAAATCGTCAAATGCTTGTTGTAACGTGTTACATTGAGTTATACAATGCAGTATATAACGATTGACTGCATCGATTTACTACACATGTATATTCTGTTCATCAGTAATTTTTTTTTTCACTTATCTTTGGTGATTGCTAGAGGCCTGTAAAAAGAGACAAGAAGTTGAGAGAAAAAGTATACATGTAAAACTGTAGCCTCGTCGAAAGATACTATAGGTATGGCAACAGCGCGCGGAATCATTCATTGAGAGAGTTTACTGCTGCTACGAGAAGCGAACGCGATTCAACTCAGCATGAGCTGAGGTGCCGTATACTTGCTGTGAGTTTGAATAACAGAGAGGGCAGTGGAGGGTGTGGCGAAAAAAAAGAGTCAAACGGATATGCTACGTTTCCGTGCGTGCGTGGATGCATATGAATTTGTAGTTGAATGGCAAATCAGAAAAATAAAATTAAATCTTAAAAATGAGGAAGTATTTGTCGAGGATGTCTGTGCGGAGAAATCATGTAATATTATCGTACATGTAAATATTTTTCTTACGATTGATATAACATTTAATTTCATGACAAAATTTTTGTTCACATCGCTCGTAGATGTGATTATAGTTTAAAGATAGTTTAAGTGTTCGTTAAATTAAACTAGGAATTTCATTAATATAATAAAAAATATGTATTTGGTTCATATCGATTCAATTTCTAAGATTCGTTTAAAAAGGAAATAAGAAATAAAAAATAAAAAACGTAAAAGAGTTTTTGAATGAGAATATCTTAGTTAATTTTCTTTGTCATTTTCTGTTACGATCTACCACATTAAAAATTGCATCAAAATTCAAAATCTTACCAGTATTTTAAATTTTATATTTACTAATATTTTCTAAATACATTATGTAGTTTAATTTTTTAATTATTTTATAATACATAAGAAATTTTAATAAATATTACTGAGTTTATCTTTTGAATTATTTCACAATTTTATCAAGACAAGTGTTTTACATAACTGTTGTTATCAAATTTATTGATGCAGAAATTCAAGTTAATTAGTAAATATTTTTCATTTGAAATAATCTCATATTTTTATCTCATCGTTAGTATTTCAGTATATTGTCTGTACTAAGTTTATTATTATTCATATGCACATAATATCATTTTGATCTGTATAAGTTTTTTATTTGTTTTTCTCTGAAATTAGTTATAAGTAATTATAAATTTTTATAATTTGGCAACAAATATAAAATTACCTATACCCTATATTTTATATTAAAATAAAATATAAATTTAATATTTTATGCATTCAGTGTATTTGATTAATAATGTATTAGAATGAGAATCTAAATTTTAAAACACATATTTATTGATTCAAAATCAACAAACATTTAGTCGTTTTCTCTTTGGATTTTTATATGTATTCTTTTACCAGCATATAAATATATTTTTTATCGTATTAATGAATTTAATTGAAAACTGGAAAGATTATACCAATATTTAATCTAAAATTTCTCATAGTCGAAAATCGTATTTCATTATTTTAATTTTTTATAATTCTGATGGTCATAATTGTATAATATGAAAATCAATTTTTCAACCAAAGAACGTAAAAGAGTTATTTTTTATTGTTGATATTCAGAATTATTTATATTTATAACACGAGTTCCAAAAATTGTAAGGAATCACTACGATTCATAGAAACTTCATTCCCTCATTTCGTGTTTTTTTCTATGACATAAAAAGGTATTGTTAGTGTTTTGCGGTGTTCTTCGTCATTTCTTTCTTTCTACCCTAT
Organism: Platyscapa corneri; assembly: GCA_018907185.1. NCBI lineage: Eukaryota > Metazoa > Arthropoda > Insecta > Hymenoptera > Agaonidae > Platyscapa > Platyscapa corneri. The sequence goes on from JACCHW010000084.1 coordinate 3,630, forward strand.
AGTTTTGAACTAAGTATCTGTAGCACCGGCAATATCCCATTGGGCCTTGACCGTTCAGGGACTTCTAGTTTTCGGCGATCATTAACTCGTCAAGGTTCTCGCTTAGTGTTTGATGTTGTGGAAGAAAAAAACCTGTTTAGATATATGGGCTGTTTCGATGCTCACAAAAAATGTTAAATCGAAGAATTCGATGAGTAGTTTTAGTTTAAAAAAGAAAATTCTTGTTTTATTTTATAAAATAAGAAAATTTTTTATAAAATATTTAATTATATAATATTAAACAATAGCTTTTTAATTTTAATTTTTCAATATCTTACAATTGTTGTTTAATGAAAATAATTGTTTCAACATAAAATTAATTTTATTTGAAATTTAATAAAATTTTAATTTTAAACAAATTTTATTTATTTCAATGCATAGAATATAATGATATATAGACTTATGAGCGAAAGTTTGCAATAAATATATTATAAGATTTAAAATTTACTAATTATGTTAGCAAACTATTCAACTTCAATAACTTACAATATATCTTTTAAATAATATTTTTAAAATAATTATAATATAGGAATTTGTTATTATCGTGTAGGAATTTCTCGATATAATAAAATAAATTGTAATAAACATAATAAATATAAATATAATAAAATAATACTTCTTTTTTACATACACACACGTGCATACAAAAGTTTTTTTAGTTAATTTTCTTATATTTATAGCGTGAATAAATTGAATTACTGATATATTTACTTTAAGGGATGCATATAATCAGTGCTTATGATAAAATATTTAAATTTTATAATTGATTTTTTTAATAACCGAATTTAAATTTAATTAAGGTTGTAGAATAATAAAAGTTTAATATAGTTAATATAGCTGCCGAGATAGCCATATTTTTATTTGTTACTTACGCACGTGCCTGCTTATAACTTATTCCCAACAATTATTTGTCTATACCTAACAGATTCTTCTGAGATAAATGTTATTGCAAGGTATTTTAGAAATCATTTTCTTACAATGATTATACATTAAGGTGAACAAGGCAAAACATAATGATTTCGTCATTAAAACACGACGTGCGACACCCTGGCGTCGATGTATCATTGCCATGTGCACCTCTAAGAATGTGAAGGCTGTATCTTTTTGTTTCGTGGTTTTTTCAAACTATAGTTTAACTGTAAATAGATTTGCAAATATTGCAAATATCGATCAATAGTTTATCTTTGTACATTATTCTTTAAGTGTTTTTGTTTCGTACCATTTTTTTATATTAAAGCAACAAATTTGCTGTTGATTTCTATTATTTTATTAAAAGCCTTTTTTTCATTATTAATGTACATATATCTCTTATACTATTCTTAATTTTTTTTAATATGAACTGTTATCACAAAAATAAATATCATTTAATTTTTACAAAAATATTGAGAAAATACCAAGATCATTAAATACTTTAATTATATTATCTCAGTACACAATAATAATTTCCCATTCTCTGGAAAACATAATTTTTGTGGGCTTTTGCTTGATTAGTTTTTCTTTATAAGTATTTTTCAATAACTTCTACCATTTATAGTCATTTAAAGAATATTTGGTCTTATAATACTTTAATTATCACAATATCGGAACTTATATTTTACTGTATTGTTAGTGTATGTCAATAGTTCTAATGATTTACGACATTCAAATAGGCTATTATTCATATATTCATATATTTTTATTTGCTTGAAGTCGAGAGTTTCTAAGGATAATAATAATATAGATTTGCTGAAGGTTTTCGTATGGAAAGATAATTTAAAAACTTTTTATTAATTTTTTCTTCATTTTTTTATACTGATATCAAAAATAAAGATAAAGAGTTTAAATAGATAATAAAACTAAACATAATACACTAGTAAGACTCTACAATTGAACTAAAAATGTACGATAAAATTAAGTTTTTAAGGAATATACATCCAGTATTAGGCGCCGTCGAGTCGTCGGTACGCTTTTCTTTATCCCTTTTTACAAGTTTCCTTTGTTCTTTCTTGCCGCGAAAGAAGTACACAAGCGTCGAGCCGGGGATTCGGTGTATCGATCGCTCCAGCGGTGCAGCGACTTCTATAGTACACTAAATGCCATATGCTCGTAATTTCCATGCACCCCTTGATTCACCTTGTTTATGTCGTGGCCGAGGGCACCAGCTTCTCTCATGCTCTAGTGCTACTTAAAACAGGTGCGTCAGGGTCGGTGCTTGTCATCAGACACGCGCATGCACTAACTGAAATTGGTCGTCATTTTGGTATCTTGTCTTTCGGTCAAGTTTGGCGTCGATAATGATGCAGCTACAGCAGTGAAAAATCTCATATTGATAAAATAATTAATATTTATTATTCTTTTATGAAATTACGAAACTTAAGTAAAAATAATAGTTAATTCATTTCAGCATTCGCTCTATATTTTCTTAATAAATTTAAAAAAATTTTTTTAAATATTAAAATTATAAAATTTAAAAAATATTTCGTAATTTAAGACTTATTGTATTTTGAAACATTGATTTAAAGCAGAATCGTAAACGAGATTTAGAGATTACTGATTTTTAAATACTTATTTGACTATTTTTCGCCAACTTAGTTTTACATTTAAATAATGGTTATTGAATAAATTAGTAAAACGCGAAAGAATAATAACTGATTTCTATTGAAAATATTATATTCCGTTTTTAACGATTAACAATCAAATCTGAGCAATTAATTAAAATTCATTGGAATTCATGAGTTGAAAGCTTAAGGTGACGATTAATTCAATAATATGAAAATAAAAATATATTTACTTTGTTTAGTTCAGAAAACAGAAAATATATGTAAGTTTATATTTAAAACAATTTTACGTAGAATTAAAAAAAAATCCCTTTAAACTCTTTTAAAAGAGTGATATTTGTGATACTTTAGTTATTAGTTTAAGAGAGATTTTTCTTAAAACACTTTAATCTTAATATTAAAAGTAAAGTATAAATTAGTCATTTTGGCATTTTATATGGATTGTTATTATAGGCCATGAATTCGATGAGTGTAACGAATTACTGGAATAGCTGTTCATACTGTAAATTAAGTTTTACTGTTAAATTAGATTTAATGGTTTCTAATAAATACATACTTATGATTATGTATAAAAAATGTATAACTTTTCACTCAGGTATTTCAACATTTTACATTATTATATAATCTTTGCCTATCTCATTGGTTACATTACATTTAGTTCCAATATTTAAAAACAATTGAATTTATATAGATAAATGCAGTGGTCACTTCATTCTAATGTAATATTTACTTATATATATATTATTAATTCATTCATTAAATATTCTTATTAATAATCGTAAATTATGTTTATTTATAAACATATATAACAAAAAATTATAGTCCCCTGAATAGCTTATTTTTCTGTCTAAATGGAAAATATATTAATTATAAATCAAAATATTTAATAACACTGCATTATAATTAGATATTTAACGTATTTAAAAAATATATATATAAACTATAGAAAATATTTGATTGTATATTGTTAATGTAGTGATAGTGTAATTATTACCGTTTTATAGATATCAATATTAGTTTATATTATACTTTAGAGTTTAATAATTTTTTAGTTAATATTGATACTTTGATTACAATCGCAAAAATTTATCTTTTTCTAACAAAATAGTTTTCATAAAATGCTAAAATTCATGAATATTACAAAAGTAATTTCTTTATTTAAAATTTTTGACAAACATAAAGATATATGTAGGAATTTATAAAAATTTATCACATGTTTTTTTTTTCTTAATATCATAAGTTTTTAGTACAGGAAGTAGTTATAATAACCTTCGTACCAAAAAAGATGTAACTAATGCTTGTGACATAAAATGTATAATTAGTTAAGTATAACTTGAATAAGAACTAAGAATACTCTGTACATGTACATACGTTGAATTCACTTTTCTATTATTTCATCTAGTCATTCTCGCAACGCACGCATGCGCATGTGAGCTTGTCGATTCTTCCCACGCAACAATCATTCATCTGCTCAATGTAAGTATTTGCTCTGTTTGATACTACTGTCGCTAATTGTAATTATACATGTGAACGAGTTGAACGTTCTCGCGATGACAAGCGACAGTCCTAATGCGAATGATTGTATTACGTGCGAGTGATAAGTATCACTTGTGCGTTACGTCATACGAAAGATCTACGAAACCAACGCCCTAAGTATGTCAGATACACTTAATACCCAGTATTGTACGTGTTTTTCCTCGATTAAAACTTATATGGTGTATTATAAAGGTGCCTTTGTGTAATACGAGTTACTTAATTCATGACAGTGACCTAATTATAGTATTGTGGAGAAATTAAGTGAAAAATTCGATTATACAAACTTATTTTGAACGAACAAATAGAAAAAATCACACACAGGCATTTTTATTTTAAAGTTTATATATGCATAGGTTATATTTTTTAACTATAAAGCTAAAGAATTTATAAGAAATTATTTAATAAGTTTAGTTTTTTTATTATATACTCATTCACTATAGTAAACACTATTGTAAAAAATGTAATTCTCTAACACATCAGATAAAAATAAATGTATCATAGTGAAATATATTAATAACTTACCGTAGGTCGTGTATATTAAACAGTTTCGATATTAAGGGTGTGAGAAGATGAAAGTTGAGAAACAAGTTATCATCGATTATGAGGTTACACGAGTCTGAAACAAAATTTTCAACTGATCACATTATTATTTGACTTAGAGCAATTGAAGGGTTAGCACAACATATGCATGCTCTATATTTTAAAATTGAGAAACCGCGAGCTACAATTTTCACTTGCACGTCTATACTAGTATATCAATACTAGGGAAATATTGATTGATTTAAATTACAACGTTATAAAGTTATTAATTGAAAAGTTAGAATATAGTTAAATATTTTGACCAAAAAATATTTTTTATGAAGAAAAAAATATTAATTAATTTTCAAATTTAATTAGAATGTAATATTTTTTAACGATATCTACGATCTCTTGAATTTCAAAGCATATTTTCATGTTTTATTGGTAGTAAAAAATACTCGCTTTTGATATTGTATATATTAGTGAAATGATAGAAAAATTAAAGATTATCAGAATTAAGGTACTATGACCATTGGAAATGTTAAATTGTACTGCATTTTTTATATTAGAAGTAATTTTTGTATGTAGATGAAAGTAAACTAATCAGTTTTTTCTTCTTTACCAGTTATATCATTATCGAGAGTAATGAAATTCTTGTGTGTATCTTTTGTCTACTGAAGAAATATAATATCAATACAAATTTTTTTAACAGATATACAATTTTGATTATAATCGAAAAAGTTATTTTTTTATAAACTAACTATTTATAATAATAACTAAACTATTTTAATATTGCTTTTATAACTAGAAAATATTTGTTATGTGCAATATTAGTGATTGATTTATATCTCAGTATCGAAACTGAAATAAATATTTTTTTCTATCATAAAATCATTAATCTTAAGTAAGTATAGGAAAAAAATTTTAAATTATTATATGTCATATTGAATCATCGACATTAATAATAGTTAGCAATTTATGTTGTCGCTCATGAGTCATGACAAGAATGACAGCGATCGTTTTCAGTCGTTGCGTCGTCATCATTTTGCACTTCTGAGCGCTGCGCAAGCTCTTTCCGGCACATTTGCCAAATATATAAATATGATACAAGAAATATAAAATGCGCGTGTATTTACGCAAGTACATAAATACGGATAAGATGATACTTTGAGGACGATAATCAAAATCAAAATTTTAATTAGAAAAAATATACACCTATAGTCAATTCAAGATTTAATTAAAGAATGTTTTTTTTTTATTCTTTTATATACAATTAATTTGATACATATATAATCTATATATAATCTATTTAATATATAAAATATATAAATATTTTTAATAATAATCATAAATAAAATAATAATAATAATAATATTTAACTGTACAATCTATTACATGTTATATTACATTTTGCGCTCATTTGGCTCATTTCAACATAGATATTTTTACGCATTTAACCATTTATAAATTTGAATAATTTTACTTTATACAATTTACAACGTATAAAAAAAACTTTTACTTATTCTAAAATAAGTTTTAATAATTTTCTTGTCCTTAATAATTGTGACTTGTTAACCTCAATAACTTTTACCATCTATAGTTTATTATTCTTACACTTGACTATTTCAGTTTGGTTTTATTTCAAATTCTACCTTTTTCATATATTAGACTTGATTTTACTATTACTATCTATCTTTCCTTCCTTTCTCCCTCTCTTTCTCTCTCTTCCAGTGTATTTTGTATTTGCGATAATAATCTTTTTTGTTTTTTTCATGCAGTTTTCCCAATTGCTTACCCTAATTTCCATTTTCCTACATTTCTCTAAAATACCTTTTAATTTCCTTCTTCTCTTCAATAATCTGTACATTTTTGTTCTTCCAAGATGATATCTTTAATTTTCTTTGGTATATGTTCATTTTTCTATATGGCTTATATATAATTGTTTTTCTGTTGGTCTATCTTTATATTTATTACCTCCTCTTATTTCATATGTATATCTTCAATTTTTTTATCCACCTACTCTAAACACCACCTATACTTTGCCAGTGTATCAATCTTTCCGTTGCATAATTTTTATCTATTTTAATCTTTCCGTACATTATTCTCTATTTTCTTCCTTTCTGTATTCTCGGTTTTATTGTATTCTTAATGGTATTGTCCTTTTACTTAAAAAATTTTTTTTTCAAATCTCAAAGTCATTATTTACTGCTTTAATTTTTGTTTTGTTTCTTTTTGTCTATAACATTATTAAGCTGTTGATGTATTTTTCTTTTAGGTTCAGACACCATTTGATGCATTTTTTATATTTTCTCTATTCTTTATTTCCACTCCACTCCATACTTCTACTCCATACAATAAAACGTTTTCTAATTACGTATCGAAAATTTTTTAATCTTAATCAAATCTGCTTAAATATCACCTCTTCAATATTCTAAATTGTGCCAAGTACCAGGTTAGCTCTCTTTGCTACTGTACATTTTTTATGACTCTGATCGCTTTATTTTTTACCAAATTGTAACTCAGGTAAGAGAATTGTTTAAACAACTTTAATATTTTTTTGGTTCCATAAAAATATTCCCGTAATTTTTTCCCCTTACCTCCGGGTTTTTTTAAATTTAAATATTTTTTTGAATATCTTTATAAATTATAAAATATAAAATCAACTGCATTTTGGCATATGTTATATAATGTAAAAGAGTTATCTTCGAGATATTCGATAACAAATTTAAATTATTATTATTTTCTAATGATGATTTCGATAACTACGTCTGTTGGATACATTTCATAAAAAAGGTACATAGCTATGTTTAAATTCATTGAACTAATATTTTAACTTTGTAATACAACTTTATACAGTAATAAGTTTGCTTTTTCTTATTCTTTCATTTTTTGTGATTCGTGCAAAAACAAAAGGTGAATTACGAATGGATATCGTTTTTTTTCATTACATTAAAAATATTAAACACGCTTGTTAATCAATCGGAAAGTTTAAAAAATGCTTGTATACGATTATAATACCAACCCTCATCAATGCTATTGTTTTCAAAAATTATAGAATGTTTTTTTTTTTATTGATTTAAATAGAAGAAAAGACCATGGAATCAATTACTTTCTAGTGAAAAGAAGTTATTTGCTAATTAAAGCAAATAAAATAAATAATAGCAAATAATAAAGCAAATAAATTGGATTGATTTTGTAAAAATTATTTTAACGATAAACATCAATATTTTTATTTTTGATTCACTCTCAATTATCTTAACAGAATAATTTTATTTGTAGAATATTGATTATTTCTCTTTCATTATAGGTAAGTCAAATGTGGGAATTCAAACAACATACATTAGCTTTTCTACTGAAATTAGTAAGTATAATTTGAATAGCTTGATAATTCTAAGAAATCGTCTACGTTACAATAACATTGCAATAATTTTCAGGTATAGATAGGCAGTTGTTAAATACATTATTGCAAATTTGAAAATGAAATTGTTGAATATTAACTTTATCTTCACATTTATAAATTTCAAATAATTAATATATTTATAAATTCAGAACATTTATTATAAATAAGTAAATAGTTGAATCATGAAATATGATTAGCATTATATTCTTTTAATTATATTTTTTAACTTTATAATTGTTTTTTGAAAAATCATTTTATCTATTATAATCTAAGTTTTCACATTATTTTTAATACTGCAAACATATATCACGTAATCTCAATTTTTCGTAATTTCCTACTTCTATTCTGTTTAATCATAGAATGCCATTTATATAATATTAATGTACTAGTTAAAAAATTTGAGAACTTGGTTTTGATTATAAATATGCCTTTACTCATGTGTATTTAATCATATATGAGCAGTTCTAACAATGTGTGTACGAACATTATAAAATTATTTTCTTAAAAATATAAATTATTATCTTAAAAATATAAATTATTACAAAATTATGAATATTTAATATTTAATCAGAAAATATGTGAATATAAAGATTACACATAATTTGTTGGTCATATGTCTGAATAAGCGTATAAATATGCATGTATTTATTCAGTGCATATTTTAATAGTTTAGGAGACTTGTATCAATAAAAATGTTGTAGAATTATAATAACAGCATGTCAGTGTGATATTATTACTTTGTTACCTTCGTTCGTTTTATTAAATTGATATTAATTTTTTTAAACTGCACATTCTTTACTACATTTTGTTTAATTACGTATTAATTAATTTAAATATACCTTCCTTGTTATCAATATATAAAATGAAAAATATTTTGATACTTAATGCATTAATTGATTAGAAATACAAATTATTTTTGATAATTCATAGATCTGTCTATAACGAATAATTAATTAAAAATCATCTTATAAATTAATCTTAGCATCTACTTTAGAATGTTTTCACTTATATTATATATATATATTATATATATATATATATATATGTTATCAGAATATGAATAAGTATTGAAAGTATTACTGAAAAAATAATTTATGTTTTATCATAATATATATATATATATTATTAATTTAATTATTTAAAAACTTAATATAATAAATGAATAATAAAATTTTATGTTATTTTAAAGAAATTATTTATTGTAAATTCAGTAGTGCAAAAACAGAAATTAATGTTATATTTATTAATTAATCGCTGATAAAATTTGATAAGTTGTATAAAAATATTTTTATGTCATAAAGTACTATTTATGAATATAATAATTTATTAAATGTCATTAGGAAATTATACTTAAATATACAGTTATAGTAAAATAATTATACTGCCTATTTATTTATTTCAATGTACACCAATAAAATAGATTTTAGTAATAAAAGATATTTATTAGAATTAAATTTATTCTATCATAATCGCAATTAAAATTTATATACTTTTCCATTAAGATTTGTTTGATTTTTATAGCTTAAACGTGGTATAACTTTACATGCTTTAAATATGAAAAAGTTTATATTACATTTAGAAAATCTCTTAATTTAATATATCTCGTCCTCTCTCTCTCTCTCTTTCTCTCTCTCTTATAGTAATCATTTTGATTAATTTATTTTCTAATCAATTAATATGTAAAATAACAGAATAATTGACATAATTAAAATAATCGTTAAGCTTCTATATTGTTTTAGAGTAAATTAGTAGACTGTTTGAAAACCAGTACTAAACTTTGAATGATTTCTAGTATTTTTATTTTTAAGGATTAATTATACAGTATCCTTAATCAAATATACAGTGATAGTTAGGATAATTTTAGTTTTTTATGAAATATTTTTAAGAATTAAGTTATGTGTACATATATAACAATATATTAATATAGAATTAATATGAAGTTTATACACACCAATTATTTAAAATGAATGGTTTAATGGTAAGATAATTTTTCTAAAATCTATAAATTTTGTTATTACTGGTTTTATAACAATGAATGTTTACTATGTAAATCTTATTTATAGTTTTTTATTATTTTATTCGGAACAGTTAACAGGTGACAATAAAAGTATTCATTATATATTTTTGAGGTATTAGTATAATTCTAGTAAACTTTTTAAATTTACAATATACAATTTTTTATTAAAGATTTTTTATTACTTGTATTAAAATTTAAGTCTCCGTCATAGTTGACGTCATCTTGTTCTTCGTTAATTTTTTTATTTAAATAAAGTGTTTAATTGAAAAGTTATACTTATATTAATTTAATAATCGACTACACATTACTTTCATCTAATTTTTTTATCAAGGATTTTTGGAGAATCACTTCGATTTAATACCTTGACCATCATTGTATTCGCTAAGAGGGTTGCTTGTACTGACTGTATGTACTGTACACGTCACAGGGCAAAAACGAAAATAGAATCTGGTCAATGTTATAGTTCCCAATAAATAAGTACTATAATACTTAATATAATTTAATATCGTAGATTATTTTGTTGTTCAATAGCAAATACGCGTGCAACATTAAAAATATATTGAAATAATGAAAGATTAAATTATATATATTCCTAAAAAATGCAAAATTTTAAATTAACGATTATAATTTTTAATAATTTATAGTTTTTCGTAATTGTATAAAGAAACATTCTTAAAAAATTGAATAAATTTTTTGAAACGATAAACATATTTTGGTTATTATTTTTTATCTCTATTTTGATCTATGTTAATGATAAATAATATTAATTTATACAAAAATAGCTCCACAAAAGCACGAATTGTTACGAAAATGGATATTCCTACTTAATTATCTTATATACACACATACACACAAATACATACGTTTATTTTTGGTTTATGTTAATAAGTTTAAGGCAGTTTTCATGAGTATGTATGCTGTACTGCATTGCAGAGCTCGGAATAGCACGAACACATCAACAGTAATTCTTGGTATTGATAACAGAATATCCGATCACACCTACGGCATGTCTTTTTTATAAATTAATTCTCTAATTATTATTTATTATATAATCCATTAAAAATAAGTAAAGCATCATGAGAAATTTTATATATTATAACAACATATCCTTGCAAAAGTTTAAATATATAAATGATTATTTTTAATGAAATTCAAATTTTTCTCAGATATCTTAAGGAAGTTTTTTGAATTTTATAAAAAAAAATTACGATAAAATTGACACAATTGTCACACATCGATACTCTTTCTTTATTATTTTTATAAGCAGTCTAGTAAGATTTAGAACACGTTGAATACAGGGTTTAACTACCTGTTGCTGATACTACTTGGATTGTATATTGCTCATAACTAAACTTTACATTTGGTTTTAAGTACTTGTCCTACGAATTTAAGCTGGATGAATTTTATTTGATTCACAACCAATCATTTTTTATGCTTTAAGAATTTAGCAGAAAAATATAATCCATTTTATAACATGAAATCTTAATGAAACATAAATTTAGTTATATAAATAATTTTGAAAAATTTCAATGTTTTACTTTTCAATGTGACAAAAAGTAATTCTTCATATTGAGAAGATATATTTCATTTAATTATATTTAAAATTTTAATTTATTAATATTTTTTATTAACTTTATAATAGGACATTAAATTTCTTTTAAATGTAAGAAAATAATTAAAAAGTACTTAGAGTTGGTTTAAAATAAATAATTAACTTTACAATTTAATAATGAAATAATTATTTTGAAGTAAAAAATTGTAGTTTAATTTTCATAAAATCTAATTGTGTATTAAAGAATATATCTTAATAAATAATTTAAATAATAATATTTTAAAAATATTTTTATAAATATATATTTTTTTAAGATTTAATTGTGATATGCAAAAATTAAATACATTTTTATTAGTTATCTTTATGAATTTATAATAAAAAATATTATTAATAAAAAATATATATTTTTTTACATGGTAAGAAAAATTAACTGGAATATTTCAGAACGTGTTATGTATATATTTAGAATATGAAAATTTTACGTGTGATCTGGTGTTATTAAATCTTATACTATCACTGTTTGATGCTTGAAATATGTTAATAATTTGAGAAGAGTTTATTTAATGAAAAATTTCGGATTATTTTTCTAATATCCATCATCAAAAATGATAAAGTTTATGATTTCATAAAATTATGCTATTCTTTATTATAGTAAACATGTAATTTGGAGTCGAAGCTTCATAGTTTTTATGTAATTACTTAATGATAACGATAAATTTATTGTGCTAGGTGAAGAAAAAGCAGTGAAAAATTCTAGATTTTATAGAACGTTGATAGCATAGCTTATTTGTGGTTAAAAACATATAAAGCATGAATATTTTTTCATATATTTTAAATGTAACTTATTTTAAATACAAATATATATTCATGGAATAATTTAACTAAATTATATGTTAATTAAAAAATTTATTCAGGGCATTTAGTATTCGGTATACAATTCTTTAGTTTATCATGGCAAGGTTAGGAATATATTTTAAATCATTAAAAAGAATGCTGATTTCGAAAGTTCTATTTTTATTTCATTGCTATATATATTACTATATATACGAGTTTTCTACTTGAATATAAACATAGAGTTGTTTCTTTTTTTTTTAAAGTGAAGAATAATTAACTGTTATATTTTTATAATTAGACCTTCTGTTGGATCGATAATCAATTGTTCAATTGTTTAATTTTTAGAAATTGAAATTTGGTATTAAAATTTTTTTTTTAATATAAGAATGTAACCAAATTAAAAATCAAATATTAATTCATTGAATATAATACATTAAAAGTTGATTAATTTATTTACTGTAATGATTAATTACTATTATATATTTTTTATCATTTAATTTATTTTTAATTAATTATTTATTATGTATCTTTTCAAATTAAGATCGTGAATTAAAGTTATTTAACAACGTTTTACCTATTTTTAATTATAGTTGTAAATGGAATATCTAATTATATGATGTGTAATTATAAAGTATATATTAAAAGATTGTACAGTAAATATTTTATTCTTATAACATTATCGTTCATTAATACACTAAATTATATAATTTAAGAAACTTTAACAAATAAGTTATAGCAATGTTTTTAAAAATAGCTTATATCTTAGTCAAAGAACTTTATTTGCTAAAATAAATGATTAATTATTTTATATATATTTCACTCACTTTGAAGTCGATGAAAAATTGTATTTGCATTTTAAATTGAATTAAAGAGGATGAAATTATGAAATCATTCCTTTGAATATGTTAATTTTATCAGAATAAAAGAAATTGCTCATTTAAGTTGATAATATATATTTTACTTTAGTCTTATTAATGTTTTCAAATATGTATTTAGAAAATCAATGAATAATGTATTTAAAAAATTTAAGAAAAAGGATGAGTCAAATATTGAGTATTTGATATATTATCAGATCGTATTAAATTTCGAATTTATTTATTGAAATTTTTTTTTAATTTATCAAATAATAAGTAATTGAATACTATTATTAAAAAATGCTAAAAATACAAGTTTTGAAACAAGCAAGATTTTTCTGAAGATGGATTTCAGTTTTTTTTTTTATTAAAATAACTTTGTTTATTTTTTATTTGTGTTTTATTTCTTTTTCTAAATGTTAATCATTTAATGTATTAATATTTCATGTAATCGATTTTTAAACAATAAGCTGTGTTGTGCAGCACTTTTAAAATTATTATTTCTATGGCTTTATTCATTATTATTTGGTTTTAATTTATACTTTAATTATATATTATTTTTTTTTTATAGAAAATTACATCCATAAAATTTTATATATGAACCTATAAAGTAGTTAATTAACTTTTGGAGAAAAGAGAGATACTATCATATTTTTATATCTAACTACATTTTAGATTTCTTTCATGCTACATTAATTTTGAAAATTTATTTATGACATGATCGATTATTAAAATATTCAGTAACTAGTCAGTAATTAGTCGTTGTTTTATAATTTACTTTGGTAATATTTAGATTTTTTGTTAATTATTTCTATATTCGATCGTTTTTAATTGTGTTATCAGATATAATGTGGCATAGATAATTTTGTATAGATAAAAAATATTCAATTCTTTTCGCGTCAAAGTACAACATAAAGTAATTGAATCACATACTTAAATTTGTACAGAAATTTATTTTGTAAAAACTTGAATTTTAATTATTATTAGGTTAAATGATATATATATATATTTCTATCAAGTGATTCGCGAGAAAAGATTCAAGAATACGTTAAAAAAGATTTCTTTGTTTAAGTTACTTTGAACTGGGCCGAATGCTATAGCAAATACAATACTAAGATTTACAAGGTTCTATATTTAAACTATCACGCATTTTTCTCAGATAATAAATCTGAGACAAAATGAAGCAAAACTTCTTTATATTCATCGATGTTTCTCAAAAACTCACTAAATTAATGTAATTCTAAGCAATGTATGTTATATTATACGTATATTACATTCAGTTTTCTGTAAATTTTATAGTAAATATACAAATTATAATTTATATTACATTTTTTTATAATTTTTACATTAATTTGTTAATAAAAATTTTTTATTTATTTTATTGTGTTGCATATTAAAAGTAACCCTTTTTGCCACTAATTAATGTAATTCACAAATATGTATGAATTTTACTTTATACCAGTAAGATTAATATAAATTTTTAAATATTAATATTATTATAAAGTTTGATATTTATAATCTATCTTATAGTTGGTTAGATTTACTAAAATATTATCATAACGAAAAATATTATATTATATTATCAATTTATGTTAATCGATATTACTAAAAAATCCATACTATATTAAAATAAGAGCATGTCATTTTCTATTTTAATAGTAAATTTGATAAAGAAATTTGATCGTATATTATTTTTCCTAGCCTAGCTTATGGAAAATTATTTTAACGGTTTTTTCCTATGAACACTATATATTGTTTTGGATTTCTTTGAGGTACATAGCAAACTCATTCATAAATAAAAAGCTGTAAATAGATTTAGTAGATAAGTAATATTTAACAATACAAGATTTATTGATCATTCAATAAAAATATTAAATTACTTTTGGAACTTCAAAATCTATTGCATAATAACTATTAAAATTATAATAGTTTATTCAACAATATTTTTATTAGAAGAATACAAATTGAATAATTTTTTAACATAGAAATACCGTTTAACTTTCTTAAACTGGTTTTATAATATCAAAATATTTCATTGTATTTAATTGGGTAATGTAATTTAAATTAGTTAGCTTTAGTTATATTAGTAACTTCCTTACTTAATATTAATGTATCAATAGTTCTGTATTTAGCGTTTTCTTTATTTACTTGTAAGCTCGTTTCTTTTTTTGATCTTCAATTACTTTTATATAAATTAGAAAATACTTATGTATAAACTTTTTTTATTCTTTCATTATTATTTAGATTAAAGCTAACTTAACATTTGCTTGCAAATTTAAATTTTTGTACATGTATATTTTTTTCAAGTAAATTTTTACGTATGCGTGAAAAGATTGAAAATTTTCAATATATGTTTTGAAGAAAATATAGCAAATTAATCTACAAACGAGAATTCAATTAAAATTGTTGTATAAAAATTATGAAATTTTGTCATAATGTGTCAATCTGAATCAGAATTTGTAAAATTATTTTTACATTATCCAGATAAATATGAAAACTGATACAGACCGAAAAATTAACGAAAAACGATGTAACTGGACACAATTCATTCCGTAAATTGCTTACAAACATACAACGTTGTATAGTCAAAAAAGATACAGAAAGTAGTTATCAAGGATATATTTCCTTAATGTTATTAAGCGAGTTTTTTTAATAAGTTACAAAATATAACTTCATTGATTATACTTATATCACTATAATATCAAATCATATTTAAAAAAAAATAATTACAAGTATTGAGATAATTATTATAAAAATATCGTAATAATTTTTATAAATACTGAGCAGTTAAAATTGTTATTAAAGTTAAAGTTCAATTTTCTTAAAGAAATTAAATTTAGTATCTTAATATTCATTTGAGAGATACTAAATAAAAGTATGATTACGCTTTTAAATCAAGTAAAAATATTTGAAATAATTTTAAAATTTTGTTAACTCTGATTTTTCTTTTAATTTTTTATAATTTTGTAAGTTATTTTCTTAAATTTATTTATTGTGATAATAAATAAATGATTTTACGGAAAGATAAGGGTTTAAAATTTGAAACTATTATAAATATTTTAGTATACTTACAGATTATACGAAAAAATTTTCCATTCATATTTTTGTATCTTTAATTTTTCTTTAAATGTATTTATTTCACGTTAACAATTTTTGCAGCATTAAAACTGAATTTATTATAATACATATTTCTATCGTTATTTTACAAAATACAAAATAATTATAATTTCAACTGAATAAAAATCTGTTTTAAGTACAGAGATAAAAATTTCATTTCGGTGCACAATATTCTGTTGCAGAGAAATTTGAAGCCTTAAAGAAATAGAATCAAGCGTTTGTGTCAGCTTAAACTCAAATGTATATACATAAAAGCTCAAGGCATGCTTTCAATTTGCATTTCTCTTGCCCATGACCTCAATAGTATGAGAACATGGCTTTACCGAGGTTCTGAAGTCTTGAAGTCATTTTCGCTTTTGACGCAGTCGAATTTCACTTATCACTTTTTATTTGTCTACCCTTTTTCTTTTAATATGACTTTGAAATTTGGTTTTTCTAATGTATATAAGACTGTTTTGAAAAAATTTTGATTGAATGTGCATCATTTATTTAAAAATATTATTTCTAAAATATTATGATATTTATTAAACAAATTTAATTTGTTATATTATTATAAATGAAGAAACAAGATATTTGCATATTTTAGAAGTAGAAATTTTTTGTCACTTTAATAATGCATGAAAAATCTTATATATAGTTAGTTTATTAATTATAATTGTTGTATTAACATTATGTATTATGAAAATAATGAAATTAACAAAACTTTATTTTCAGTTCTTAAGTCTACTTTAAAGAATTAATTGAAAAGACTTAAATTATTTGGATGGTTAATATATTATTTTATTTTATATCAATTTATTTAATAATATGGTTTTCTATTTGTTACAGGTGAGTTAAAGAAAAATGTTCACTTTACTCAGTCTTCTTTGCCGCGTAAGTTTAACAATAAATTTTGATTTATTTTGATTTTACACACGTAGATATACGAAATTTTAGTAGTTAATGTATTAAAATATAATAGTATGATTGTACATTAATGATATGCTGATTTAACGATGCCGATTCGATAAACAAAAATCTAATTTATAATGCAAAAATAGCGTTTAAAAAAAAATATAAATTAGATACAAACAAGAAAAATAGGAATCAAATATTTTTTATTGTATCTATAAAAAAAAAACTGAAAAATCTACGGTATTGTTATTATCCCTCTTTAATTATTTACAATTAGTAGTACTTCTTTCAGAATACATGAATTTTTTCTATGAGGTTATTCATGCAATATGTCAATATCTAACTGATATTAACAAAAGAGCATAATAAAAAGTATCGATTGCAGTCAAAGTCTTGAGACATGGATTCTCGAGTCTTTACACCAGTTTATTATGATTTTCACGTTGAATTATACAGTTTTTATTATATTTAACTCGGTTAATAAAAACTACCTTGTATCTATTAATTAGTTTTCTCTTATACAGTTTAAATATTTTAAAAAATATTAGATTTATTTTCAACAATTTAAAAAAAAGCTTTGCTTTTGAATTATTTATTTATTTCTAATTTTAAAGGTGTATTGACATAAAGAGTATTTTAAGAATTAATACGGATACATTAATAAAGTTTTCACTTAGTTTTTAATTTGAATTAAAGTATGAATACAAAATTATAAATATTTCATTATATTTTTTTATAAATGGTAATTGAATATTATTCTTTTATTGCATACATATATTTTTATAATTTATTTTCTTGATATTTCTAAATTATTTTATTAGGATATCGCAATTTATATAAATTAAATCTATTAATAATTTTTCTTTTACCGTGATAGTTCCATTTTACATATTCATTAGAATATATAAATGATTAAAATAATTTTAGAAATGTTACATAAATATCTTTCTGTAGTTTAATTGAATTTGAGAAACTATTAGTATTACAATTATTTTTTTGTAAGTATTCTAGATATTTTCTTTTCACTTTGTGATATCTTTAAAATATAAATTGCTTAAGATTGTAAACCTTGTTATGGTTCTTTTTTGTATAAAATAAATAAAAACATATGGAAATAGAAAACAAGAGTACGCCAATAATTTGTCGCTGCGGAAGCACAATCTACTTCTCAAATAAATAAGAGGAGGTCGTCTTTTTTAATTACAGCATTTTGGCTGTCAGCCACATCTTCTGTGTTTTTCAGACATTTAAATTTTTTTATTTTTTCTCTATTTCAATCTCCCTCGTTAGATTTTTTGTCGTTTTGCCCCACATTATAGTGGTTAGCTATATCAATTATTCGCTAAAGAAACTTGTGCGTAGTGCGTAGAGTTGAAAAAAATGCACTTCTGAAAGTTTTAGAATTACTGATTACTATAATATAAAATTATTAATGGAAAAATTCAACTGTAGGTTTTTGTCTTTTATCTCAAGTTTTAAGTTTACATTTATTTCATGTATATTTTTAAATGATTAAAAAAAATTTTTAAATATGTGAAAATTTATTATTAATTTTGATACAAATTATAGTAAAGTTTATATTTATTTTTTATGTAATGTAATGCAATACAATAGACTGTTGTAGATATTTTTCATACGAAAGAAAAAATTATCTATTGTACTTTAATTATAAAAATAGTTGTGCATCAAATATATATAAATGATTTGTAGCATGTATTAAATAATTTTCAATTTAATGATATGCTTAACATTATATACTCATAGATTAACGTTTAAATATCAAATAGCTTTCAAATTAATTATATAAATATTGGTTACTTCATAAAATAGCATTTTTTTTAATCAATAAACATAATCTTGCAACATTAAATGTTCTAGCAGTAATGATTGAATTAAAATTATTAATCTATGTTAGTTAATTATATATTTTAATTTTTTAATTTTTATATCGAAAAGCACACAAGACCAATAATTGTTGTTGCATTCAGCTCTTAAGAAATAATTTATAATTAAAAATATAAATAAAAATTAAAGTTAATAATGAATCATCTAATTTTTAATAAAAACATATCGCATATTTTCCAGGAAAAAGAAAATTTGTTTACTAAAATTTCTTTTAATATCCTATTTAAATTAATGCACATTAATTCTTATATTTATTAATATACTATTTTTGTTTTAATATTTTTAAATATTTTAGCAATAAAAATGAAAGATCCATTATTTTTAATATAAAGGAAATGACATGATTTTTTTATTTTTCGATTATTTTCTTATTATATTTAGAAAAAAAATTATCTCATATCTGACTTTCTTTTTTTTATTTTAAACAAGGTTCACCAATACTATTCGTAATTTTGTTTACTGCTCTAAATAATAATTTTGAATTCAGCGAAACATCGTATATTATTCTAAAATATAAAAATAATTTTTAAGTAATAAAAATTATATGTATTAAATTTATATGTTTGTAATGTGTAAGATAAAATTATATACTGAGTTGTATCAATAATTTTCTTATACTGTAATTAACATTTACAAATAAACTAAAATTATTTAAATACAGTTTATGGAAGTAAAAATTTAGAAATTTGTTTTAGTGATATAATTTAGATCAATTAAAATAAATCCATTATTTCTTACTTTATACAATATCACGATTGTACTTATAACTTTTAATATAAGTTTGAGAAGTATTTTAAATCAAATTATTTAAAATCATATTTAATATTTTTTTTTAATTTTTTCTTTTAAATTTTTTGCTTCTTCTAATAATAAATGGATATGTTTAATGTTTTAAAACTATTTTCTAAAAATTCGAATAAAAATCAGATTCAAAGTTTGAACACTTAGATTTGATGCTTAAATTTGATATTGATTTGATGACATTTAATTGAACTTTGAATATTATAAAATAGAAATATATTAGTATGTATCCTAAAAAGAGCATTTGATGCATGGTTTTTCTAGTTATTTAATTCAAGTCTAACATTATTAGTGAATTGTTTTATCAATATATTTCATGCTTAACGTATATTAAAAAGTTGTCAATGTATTATTAGTTTAATTTGCAAAATAAATTTTTATATTAAAAAAGGTTTAAAAACAAATTAAACTTATTTATTTTACTTATTTATACAATAGAAGATATAATCTAAATATAATTGAACTTTTATTGCATATTCTATTTATATTATTTATAACTAACGATTTTCGCTACACTCGTAGTTATGCTTATATAACATACAATTAATGTCCATTTGTTAAAAATGTAAAGATATTTAGAAAATTTTGAGCATCACGACATTATCTAAGACAATAATTCGTTAACAATTTCTCTAATGATTACATTTTTTTTGCATTGAAAAGTTTCTTTATCTGAAAGCGTAATGTTCTTCATAAAAGTAGGCGTCGACCCAATATATTGCTGCTATCAGTATAGTTACACATTTAATGTCTATTAGTCGTGTATAATTTTGGGATACCTGTATTGTATATCATGTGTTTACAAAATCCTTGGATGTGTTATAAATTTACATTTTTATGCATTCAAACTTGATTAAGAATAGTTATTCATGAATAAATGAGTTCAGATCTAGAAGTTTGCTCATTATAATATAATACCTAATGATTAGACTAGTAATCTGAATTGTTGATTAATTAAACCTGAAAAATCTTTTATTTTATCTGATTTTTAGAGTATCAATTTCGTTTACCTTGTGTAGTAGAAGCTTTTGTTTTTATTTTTATGAAAAATCCTTTGAGCATTTATCCATCAATCGAGTAAACTTTTTACTGTATTCTCTGACATGTATTATCTAATTTAAAAATCTTAAGTAAAAAAGGAATTTCCGAAAAAATAAAATTATGTAAAATTTTTATTTAGTATTGAATAAAATTAGTTATTTAGAATTGATAACATAGAAAATTTATGTATGTAATTATTATATATAGATACAAATTGTGGATTATTATGAATTTTTAAAAAAGAATTAACTCATTTTAAAATAATTTAGCTAGAATATCATTAATTTCGTTTAGGAACTAAATGATCTGTATTTTATGTTTTATCTTAAAATTAATTACATATACTGTAATTAGCTGACCGCATAGTAAACAATTATATATATATTTTTCATAGACTAAAATAGAATTTTAGTAGAAAATTTAAAAATCAAAGATTTTAAAATAGATTAAGAATAAAAATACAATGATAAGATTAGAATGGAAGATGTACACTGTTATTATTTATGCTCAATATGTATAATTACAGTAAAGCATCATATATATATATATATATATATATATTATTTATAACTGAACTAATTTTCTCAATTTCAAAATTAACTTTTTAGAAATTCAAATAAATTAATATCTATACTATACCTAATATGATAATTTTATCTGTAAAATTTTTTTTGTATTACATAAATAACTATAATGCTTATATGTATCTTCCTAAAAAAACTTATACATTGACATTAGATTCTATGAAATAAATGAACCATCGCTCTTTTGCATTTATATCTTTGTGGTTATATTTTAAACACTTCTCTAGTAATATTCGTTTTTTCCTTTTGTCGATCTAAATGCATTTACAAACGGGAATCATCATCGCGCGGTTAACCAACTGAAGTGATTCGTGATCGACGTTAGATGAGCGCCACGAGTTATGTAGCGCAAGGACTGCGAGATGGTGAGGAAGTGCGTGGCAAGGAAAGTCTTGTTAAATGGTAAATTCCTTCGTACCAATACATCACAACGAGTTTACCGGTTCCAATTCAGATGCTAGGGTAAAAAAAACTAGTTAAGTGACTGTTACTGTCGTTGCTTAATCTAAAATATTTTTTTTTGCTTTTTCTTCTATATTGCTTGAAAACAAGTTTCCAAAACCGGGGGAACTATAGCAAATTGAGGATGAAACTGTTATTGCTACCACAGTAAATAATTGTCAAGAATGTCTACATTCCTCATAACAAATTTGAAATGTTCCTGAAGATATTTGAAATACTCTTTTGAATGTAAAACTATAAATTTATAATTTATAAGTTATAAATATAGAAATAGCTTATACATGATAATATATAAAAATATTAATTTCAATTCGTCACTTTTAAATGTTAGATTGCTAATAAAAGTTCATTTTTTACAAAAATAAAAACAAATTTTTGGGTTTCGATTTTTCTGTATTCTGATATTTAGTTTCATATTAGTCTTACTTATTCAGCGCAATATATTGTCTATATTTTATTAAATTTCGATTCCAACAAATTAGTATAACAATGTTCCGAATATGTTTATTATAATAAAAATAATATTTTTTCCTTTTTCATTTTCAATATATCGTATATGCATTTTTTGAAAAAATAAAGTAATTCGATTAATAAACAATATGGATAAAAATAAAGTTTCAAAGATATATATATATATATATATATATATATTATTTGTTAATATAATATAAAATATTGTATTGATTTAGAAATTTTTGATATAGTATTATTTAGTACTTTAGTTGAGAAAAGACTTACACTATTATTATTAATAAAAATAAACATAAATTTAAAAAAATATCTTTATTATAATTTTATACAACATTTTTAGGTTTTATTAGTTAATAAAAGATAAACTTATAAAAATTGTTATCCAAGAAAAGATATTTGAATAAATTGGCTAAATTCTATTGTAAAAAGTAGAACAAGATAGAACAAAATTTATTTAATATCAGATAAAGTTTAATATAAACTATAATTATAAAATTAAATTGATGATTATATATATTAAATTATATAAAAGTTTAATATAGAAAAAGTATAGTTTGTATGTGTAACATCGATAATTTTTTAAAGCAGTTAAATTTATGTCAAAACGCAAAATTTTCTTTAACCTAAAAATTTCTTCTATAAATATTATTGATAAATGAATAAGATGTAATTGGCAGAAAGATGGATGTATTATCCTATTTATATACTCATTTATTTTACTACTAAATAACTGTGTAAATTTACTTTATCTTTATATGTGAAACGAAAAATTTTTTGTGTTTATTTTTTATATTACTTCCTAAAGCAAGTGTTATTTTTTTCGTAATATTTTAGTTAAATCCAATATTTTTATTTCATATAATTTCTAACGATACAGTTATTTTGAAATTCTACATGCACAATGTTAAACATTAGGGAATATTTTTTACTTTTTCGTTTTATTATCTTCAAAAATGACTTAAAAATATTTAGGTAATGTAGGTATCTATATTAAGAGAAACCTTTTTATGAATTACAAATTTATATTATAAGAAGAAGATTTGAAAAACTCCAACTGAAATTTATTGGGGATCGCATTTTGATGAATGAATAGGAATCTCTTTACTTGTAATGAAATTATTTTGATTTGAGGAAATCAAATTGGTCTATTATCTTCACCTCAATTAACTGTATTGTAATTTACAAATCAGTATAGTTAAAGTTGTAGCGGTAAGTTAAAGTCGGTAAGCTGCTATATCGAGATTTTCTCTGTTTGAGCCTATGATTTCGAGGAGATACGTGCAGTATATAATTGCAGGAAGCTCGGATCCAGGTCGATGCTGTTCTACAACATCCGGTATTATACATACTGAAATCCTACTTGCCCATACACACACTTTATACTATTATATTTGTTGCTCGTCAAACTTTGTCTTTAATTAATTTTTATTAATTTTATTAATTTAGTCGGAAAATTGGCGTATTCAAATAAAGAATTCTTTGTCTTGATAATTGTTCTTACAAAAGCGTTAGACGAAAATTGATTTATAATAATTCTGTTGATTCACGAAAGACTTTTTTGGTTATAATAATACTTTATTAATATCTTAATAACATATAAAGTAATTTAAAAAGAGATTGTTTTAATGTTTGATATATGTAATTATAATCAGTTTTTAAATTATATTCATGGTTATAAAAGCTTAATTTCTAAATTTTTTTTATCTAATAATAATCAATTTTATTATAAAGTTAAAGGGTACGAATTTCGGTTTTTAAAACATGTTTAACTCTTAATAAAGAAAATATTTTCGCTTTTCTTACATACATCCGTACTAAGTACGTGTTTATATATGATCATTTGTGCGATACTACTTTGTCTTAATCGGATAGTAGTTCTTTGTTATAGGAAATGCAATAACTTAGCTTATTCTCCACATTAATGCAGTTTATATATCTACACTGTACTTTAAAGAGTGTAATATACTTTTTAAAGTATCTGTCTCTCATCTTTTACTCTAAGAATTAATTTATTTAGAAGTTTAAAATTATATTTAACGATTTTTATAATTGATTTAAAATACGGTTTAAAACGTAGACCTAAATTCGGTTTAACATAACTTCTAAATATTAATAACGTTTAAAACGAAAAAAGCAGATTTACTGTTTTTCCATAATTATATTAAAAATAATAAAATTGATTAGATATATAGATTTCAGTCAAATAAATTAAATAATATATTTTAAAATCTCAGTAAATTTCTTTCTTCGAAATTTATTGAATGCAATTATATATTATACTCGTGTATTATAAAATTAAAAATAAGAAACTCTGTTGAGCACTAATTTGTAAAAAGCAAGAATCTGAAAATATTTAACACTACTAACTACTTATAAATAAATAGTTATTTACTCTTTATTTTCAGTTTATAATCAGTAAAATATAGAAAAATTTAAATATGTTATTTATTATATGCATAAAATGTTCTTCAAAAATAAATTTCAATATATTTTAGTTATGGAACCTTTGTTATTGTTTTACATTCAGCTCTTATAAGAAAAGAATAATTTGTAATTAATAAATTCTAAACTAATAATTTAAATAATAATGATGTGAAATCGATTCATTATTAATAGTTAATATATCATCAAATAAAATAATATATTAATAAAGTATACACTTAAGTATATAAACTTTTGTATTATGTTAATTTTGCTTTTGAAATGTTGTGCAGACAAATTTGAAACTTGAGTAAGCTAAAGTTCTGTTACACTGCGACGTTGATATCTAATAGACAAGTAATTGGAAATAGGAAATAAAGTATTCCACACGTGACCATGGCAACACCCTATCGGTAATACAAAGGTATTAACAGTGGCAGCAGCAACATCTCTTATTTGTCTACCTTCATGCGGTCTCACTATTGCATGTGAGAGATTATAATTGAATTCTTACAAACTTCCATTTGAATGAAAGTGAATTTTGAAAATTTATTCTGAAAGAGAAGAATAAAAAAGAAGTTTAAAAAAGTTAATAGAAAATGTTTAAAGTAAAATAAAAAATGAATAGTTTAATCGAACCTGTCATATAAGCTCATTTAATTTTGTTTTAATGTTTCTTGGGTTACTTATTTATTGGTTTTAATAAATATAAACTAGTTTTTTGAACTTCAGATATTTTAATGAAGATCTTTTTTTTTTACTTTGCTAGAATTAATATATTTGAATACAATATAGATATTACATTTACAAATGTTTTACGGATAACATTACATAAAAAAAAATTGATATTTAAAATTCAGATTTCTGTTTCCTTTAAAGAAATCAATTTTTGTATGTATACTACTTCAAAATAAACAAAATAAAACTTTAAAAGGAGAAAAATTTATTTATTGCAACGCTTTGTGCCTTCTCGAAACCCAAAAAACACAATATACAAAAATTATATTTGTATAGTTTAATATAATTTCTACCCATTATTTAATCAGTTAATCAACCGCAATAATCGAAGATTATTTACCTCTTCACACACATAAAGGAACTTCACCTAATTTTATGGCCTACATTGAGGTCTGCTAACTAATAAATAAAATTAAACCCGATTTATATTATCTTTAAATATATACTTTTAAACCCAGCTTGCAAACTTACATTAAGATAAAACATCAAGAACCGGGTTCTCAGCTTTCCTAGCTCTTTATATTCCAAGGGCTGTGAATGCGTTAACAGTAACACCAATCATGTAAGATGCATGTTTATTGAATTTACACGTGCAGTAGAAGCAGCCAGCTTTGCTGGTCTGATGCTCGCAGTCCGTTTTGGAGTCAATCACCGAATTTTCAATATATATCTACCTTGTCATCTGAAAATTGCCATAAGTTTTGGAATAATAGGTTTTTATTGGTAGAATGTAATCTTATAAAATCTATTCAGAATTGAATTCTCACATTGATTATTAGTTTCTATGTATCTCTTGATATTGTCATCATCATCATTATAATTATTTATGAACAATGTATACAATGTTATTTAAATATTTATTCACATTAAATCTCTATTATATTATCGTACATCAGATTATCACATTACGAGATTTTAAATGATCTCGTATATTTTTTATTTTCAGGTAAATTTTTTGTTATGATTTTTTTCTGAATTTCTCTTAATATTATCCTGTTGACGATGTATTTGATCTTATTTTATTTTTCCGTTCTATATTTTGCTATTATCTTCATTCCAATTTTTTTTTATCTCCTTTCTTTTGACATATGAGCTTTTCCTTGAACACACTCTTTTACAATATGTTCCACTTCATTATATATTTTAATTTTTCAAGATTATCAATTTATTTTTATTAGTTTTGTCTTATCTTTATTGTCTCTACTTACTCCTATATTATTTCTCTTTTGAATTTCTTTCTCTAATAGCAGTTTTATCACAAAACACTATCCCAGATTATCAGTCTTTTTGTCTTGTAATTTATCCTTTCATTTTTCATCTTATTTCTATTGCTTATATAGATTTACTTTTTCCGTTATTATCTATATTCATTCTTTAAGAATTCTATATCAATCTATAAAAAATATTTTCTGCTTAATTCTAATAAATATTTCCATTTTCATTCTTATTTTTTTTTTAAATATTTCTCCTATATACTTCAAACTTTTTTCATTGCTATATTTGCTCTTTTAGACATGAATTTTCCATCTTATTTCTTTTAAAACTGTTGCCTAGATTTGTAAATTTATTTATTATTTCTAATTTTTATTCATTTCGTTTTTAATTTAAATTTGAATTTGAAAACCGCAATTTTCTTTCATTTTACTACTTTTCTATATTAAGTTGTAACTTTTATTTTTGATATTGAAAGATTCTTATTAATTTATTTAAGCTGCTGTCACTGTTTGACAATATTTCTGTAAACTTCTTCTAATCATTATTCTTGAGTTTCTCATTTTACTTTCTATAATTTTTTTATTCGATCCTATTTTTCTGAGGAATAAATAATAATATACTTTCGTAAAATATAAAAAAGAGTTAGTAGTTAAAAATATATAATACTTTACAACTTGATACGATAGCCGTAATTCAATTTTATTGACCGATCGTTAGAGCTTTATTGACCTAATTTATACTATATTTTATCAATAAATACAATTCGTATCGATTCAACACGAAATTCTCATTTTATATTAATGTTTACCCCATTTATTTTTATATTTTACTCAATGAGTAATGAAAACATTGAAAAGTATTTTCATTATATATATTTTACAATATAAAACTTTACAAATATATTAGATAATTTTTATTAATAATAGTAAAATAATTGTATAAGAAGACAAGATGAATTCTTTCATTTTTTTTTTTTTTGAAAAATATGAAGTTTATTCTATATTGCGAAAAAAAATAAAAAAGTCGATACTTATAAACACCCTTCATATTTACAATCATAAAAGTGTGACGCCATGTGTTAATTTTCAATTTAAATTTCATTACAGTTTTAATTACATTTTTTTGTTCTAAATAAAATAATAATAGTTAATATTACATAAAATTTACTTCCTCTTACAATTTAATCCTTTTTGTTAATTTTTATCATAAATTCTCAATAAATTTTTAATAATGAAATATTTTCATTTTATAAAAATTATTGTAATGAATAACATAACCAAAAAACTTGTTTACTTGATATTAGTCATGAGTTACTATTATTGCGCTAACGATGAGTTACCATTAAATTACTCATTTCAAATGTGTGGTTTCATGTCATTTATACATTACTGATATAGAAAACTTTGATTAGTCATACGTAAGTTGAGTCGATTTGCTGTCGAAATTGCAACTAACATCAAATGCTAATGATCCATAATACATGATACTTGAAACATACGCTTTATGAGGTTTTTGTTATGATAGCGGTTAAACATTGGATTGCTTGTCATTTTATTTTATTTCAATAATGATTCTCAAGTTATAAATGACGTTTCATTTTTTACCGAAAAAATGTATTAATAATTTTGTATTCTTTTATTTTATATGAATATTGGTTTTTTACTTTATTATTTTTTATATTTTGTTTAAAAAACTAATAAAAGCTCGTCTTATTTGTTAAAATCATTATTAAATAATAATTTTTTTTAAATTAGATACTTAAAATTTTGTTCAACAAAAAAGGAAGTAAGTACCGCAATGGATAACTATTTTTGAAAGTATGTGAGACTATTGTCTAACCATCAAAATTTGATCATGATAATAAATACATGAATATTCTTGACAGTCAAGCAAAATAAATTCCTTTTTCTGTAGTAGTTCTCAACTGATACGCATGCGCTTAAGTAAAGTATGTTGGGAGACACACTTCGAAGCAGACGATCCTTATACCGTATGCCCAGACAATACACTACAAAAAACTCATTCTTAAACTACAGCTTAATCTCCTTGACGAAGCGTAATCTTTGAATAGTGTTATCAGTTAAGAGTGTCTTTTTCTTACCGTAGTATAATTTACAAATAGTTAAAAAAATTAAACCAAATAGTTTATTTTCGATTGTACAAATAAATAATGTTCCAAATGAACCATATATATAATTTTATTTTGTTTATATATTTTATAGAGAATATATTTTTTCTAGAGATAATTATCATAGATTCTTCAAATACATTCTTCAAAATTAACATTTACTAGTTTAAGCATTCTTTTGTCTTTTTTTTTAAATCTACATTTACCGAAAATTACACCTGTTTTGTACTACTTTTGAGTGCATTTTCTTTATAACAGAAAATCCAGTGTCCTTGAATTATTGGCCTGTACTAATTATCTGGCATGTATTTCCTGAAATATTCCCGCGGGGGTACAAGTATGTCTATATTCACCTACGTGTCTTGATTCCTAACTACCAATCAAACATTATTATCCAGTGACATACATTTAAGACATTTTAAAATTTTGCTTGCAATCGTTTTTTCATATTCTGTAGTTAAAGAAATTATAGATACCGTTATTTGAAGGAGAACTGCAATAAATAAAATCAGTATCACTTTTCCCAATTTATGGAGGCATTAGTAAAAAAGTATACACATCATCAGTAAGTACATCATTTAATAGCTTAACTAGGCGCGTTGACGATGATTTGAGTTCTTAGTTGATTGATCATTGGAGTCACCTTATTATTATCTTATCTTATGGTCTCGTCAGCTTTGTGTAATGTAAGCCTTGAAGCTCTTTACCTGCAACTCGATGAGAGTAGACTTTTCTTGATGATGAATCGTATTTCATTAGCTAAAATATCAATATATATATATATATTCATATATATATATATATAATATATATATATATTAGCTTTGATCTGATATTGCCGTGTGATCTGATATTGTATGAGACAAGCACATGATTTTAAATATTCTTGCATTGCATCTCGACTCAATGTTGTATACCCATACTCGTAAATATTTTATGCGTCGAGTTTATTATATACATGTGCAACCTAAACCTTAGGCTGTATAAGATAATGAATTTAATAGTTTGGACGATTAGTTATTATTTGTAGAAATATTGCTCTGGTGTTAGTTTCAATCAGTCGGAAATAAGGGCAACTATTCGAGTAGTCACAATAATAAAATAATTAATAGTACGTAAAAATTTTATCGAACTGATAAATACTTAAAGAGAGAGATATTCATGTATACTTACGTTCTTTTTTACTGCAAAAAAGAAAATATTAAATTTACTTTACAAATTAGATACCTCCCGGTAAATCTAGATATCGAATACATTTTTCTTGAAATATTATTTTCGATTAATAAATTATTAATATTATATTAATATTATATTACATCGAAATTTGATTGTTTATTATTTTTATGTAAATACAAACTTAAAATGAATATAAATTTGAAAATATTCAATATATTATCTTCGGTAATATTGTAAATATGTAGATTTTTTAATTTTGTATTATTTATTTATAAACTTAAAAAAAATTTAAATAGTTTTAAAACTTTTCTGTTATTTTGATAAATTGAAGCAAACAAGCAAAAGAATTATTATAATGATAAAATTAATTTATATAAATTCCTTTAAAAACGAACTTCGCATAGCTAAAATGAATATTTAATTTATATTGTATATAAATCATTTTTATTCACGATAAAAGCAATTTCATTTCTTTACCATTTTCCCTCATATTAGTTTACTAAAAATATAACTACAATATTAAATCTTATATATTTTTATAATTCAAAATTATATTTTACTTTCAATTAATGCTTGATATAAAATTAAATCGATGGGTCCGTTATCACATATTGTTAAAGTATATTTTTAATTTATTATAATTTTCTAGTTAAAATGATTAGTTCAAATTATATACGATAAATCAGAATTATGGATATAGTATTAAAATGTCTGAGAATAATAATATCTTGTGTCGGTATAATGTAAATTACATTTTTATGATACATTAAAAAAAAGCTATTATTATTTTCAAATGAACAACCCTTACCCAGAGACATTCTAAATTCATATTAATTTATTTTATTTTTCATTTATAATTTCAGCAAAAAAACAAAATGGAGCAGGATTGCGAACGAATAGTTTAGGTTCTGGAACGCGGACACCACCACTTGAAAGGAAAAGCAAGTTTTCGGCCTTCGGTAGACTTTTTAAACCTTGGAAATGGAAACGGAAAAAGAAATCAGACAAGTTTGAAGCCGCATCGAGATGTGAGTTACATATATTAATGTTGTACCATTAATTTAATAATTCTGTATTAGTACTGATTATTAGAATTTTTATATGAATTATTAAATAATTTAATATTTTTTCAGCACTTGAGAGAAAAATTTCAGTTCGAGCGAATAGAGATGAGCTTGTACAAAAAGGAATATTATTGCCTGAAAGTCCAACGTCACCTATTTCCGAAAATAGTATGTGCATTCCTTTTCTATTTTAATTTCAAAATATTAACAGAATAGTATAATCAACTGGTGATAATTTTTAATTAATCAATAGGTTTACGTAAAAACCAGGTTTAAAATTAAAGTAAATCCAATATAGAAATTAATTTACTTTTAAAATTATATATTTTTGGAAAGAAATTAAATTATTATTAACAAATTAAAATTACATAGATTTATATAATAATTAATATAAGAAATAAATTTCACTCTATATTTTGATTAAATTTTCCAATTATTTAGATATTTAAAATCTTTATGGTAGATTTCAATATTTTATAATAATAGTTATCTTACCGAATTGTGATAAAGTAGAGTCCTAATTACTTATGGTACCATGTTTAAAACAGATTTCTACATTATTACAAGCTAAATATCTATAAATCAATAAATTATTACAAATTTTGTCAGATAATAAACACAAATAATAAATATACCATCTAATATATGTTATTGATAGTAAGAATGTGCTCCGATTGAAATTTTTGTAATAATACTTTTTTTTAAAAAAACAATCAATTTGTAGACGAATTTATAAAATTGGTACATTTTTTTATAGCTTATAAATTCAAATATATTCTTTTAACAAGTATATTTTTGAAATAAGGAATAATTAAAATTTTGAAACGTTTAATTTATTTATCAAAAGCATAATTTATATTGAGTATTAATGTTTTTTTGCATTATTAGAATTCTATACATTCATCGAATTATGTATTTCCATTCTTGTAAAGAGAAATACATTAAAATTGTAAATATTTTTTTAAATTATTGATAGCTTTGAAGAAAGATAATGAAATACAAAGTTTATTTTTTTAATTTACTGTATTTGGAATATGTTTCTAGTAATTTGAATATTATATATATTCAATTAGAATAAAAAAAAAATCATTCAATATTTTTATTAATTTCCATCGACATATTTTAAAGATGATTTCAAACTTTTAACTTTGTTTTAATAAATGTAGGTCCTACGGGAGATACATGTGCAATGCAAAAACCACCAACACCTCAGCAGCAACAGGCCCATCATCAACAGCAACTTCAACAACAGCTTCAACAACAATTACAACATCAACAGCAGCAACAGCAACATCAAAGCTCTGGTAACATACCCACAAGTACTCCATCTTCACAACAGCAATCCTTTCAGCAAGGACAGCAGCAACAGCAGTCCTTAGGTACTCCAACGATGACAAATATTAATAATGTACCTGGAAGCAATCGAGCGTCACCCCATCCTTCGCCACTATATTCAGAGATGCCTCAACACGATATCAACTCGAATCAACACAATAATAACTCTCAAGGTAGAGTGAATTTACTTTCAACAATTATCATGTTTCATAAAGAACTTCAAATAAAAAAATGTGTAATAAATTTTTCTAAAGCGGTTGCTTTCAGTTATATTTTTAGAAAATCTTTATGCATTAATAAAAATATAATAAATAATAAAAAGCAGAATTTTTCTACAACGATTAAAATTAATTGATATCAAAAGTAGCGAATGAATAAATATTTTATTCTAAAATTTTTCTTTCTTAATAATAATAGAATGAATGCAGTGGAAAAGTTAACTATTTCGAAAGTAAGAATTTTTATAAATAAAAAAAAATCCAACGCCAAATAATCAAAACTATTTAATAAATATAAATACATCAATTATGGTTAAGCTAATTTTAAGAGAATTGATAGTTTTAACTATTTCATATTCTTTTAGTTTTAATTTATATTGATAACCAATTAAAGTGATTTTCGATTACGGTATAAAAACAGTTTGAATATTTAATATTTTTTGTGAAATCTTATATCTTATTTAATAAATGCACTCTGTTTAATTCATGCCTTAGTACAGATAAGCTTTCTTAAATAATATGTTTTAGAATTCTTGTACGGGTTCGAAATATAGATGAATAAAAATTATAAGATCTTTGGTACAAAGTTAAAGTTTAATTATTTTTTCGTAATAGTAGACGATAAAATCGAAATTCTAATACACTTAAAATAATATTTGAAATATAAAACATTATTGAATATAGCAATATTAAAACAAATATAATTGTTGTTAGTAAATTATTATTTTGAAATAGCAATGAAACTAAAATATTAATGAATTTTTGTAATTTTTACTTTATCCGAAAAAGTTAATCTTTATTCTAATATATTTTTTCTTATGCGGCTAGTTACATGAATGTATTAAATCTGAGGTTTTGAAATTTTATTCAAAAGTTTTACTGTTTATGATAATTACATAGTGATAATTAAATTTTCAAAGAAACAGTATTTAAGCAATTAAAAATTTTTTCCGCCAAAGGTGCAAAAATTTTCTTAATTACATAAATATAAACTAATTTTATAAGTTATACAATTATAGAAGAAATTATAAGTAAAAATGTTAAATTAAAATATAGTGTATATATATTATATATGTTATACTTATAAACTGTATAAAATTTTAACTATTCATAAAATTTACTATTATCTATTTCACGAATGTAAAATTTTACACGAATCGTTCTTAATTAAATCCTGCAAAAACTTTTAAATATATTCAATAAAAAAATTCAATATTCATATTCTTGACATGATCTATACAAAATCTAAAACTCTCTCTTAAATTTTCGATTATATAAATATCAATAAGCAAAAACAGAAGGTTTTTTTTGGGCGACGCTAACATCAGTTCAAACTTGTACTCCTTTTCCCGTACCGCGTCTCGTAGAAGAGTGAAAGGGATACAGGATGGACGCCATGTAACGATCGATACTCAGAGTCAGAAGTCTGTGAAATATTGTTCGGGTAAACTTCAACTTCAGAGGTTATTAAGATCTTACAAGAGTTAACCAAGTTCTCTTATGTTCCTCTCATATCCTTTTATTATCATATATTTTAAATTTCTCCATGCTTTCTATCATTCCGTAATTCATAAGATAGCTACTTTGATATTGCATCTTTAATATTTAAAAGTCTTGGTTTCACCCTGTCTATAATTTAAAAATATATCTTGCAAATAATTATTTTATTATAAACTTGCGATTGTATAAAATATAGGAATTGTATTATAGAAACGTAATTACATATAATATCTGTTTGTATGAAATAAATTTTATTTCATTCAAAAAGGTTGTGCCATGTGTGAAATGAAAATTATACTTCAAAATTCTCATGCATTTAATTAAATATATTTTATTGAATTTTTAATTAATTCATATAAAAAAATTTTTATTTTTTAGGTTTGAACAAATATTAACAAAAATGACTGAAAAAATAAATTTTTTAAATTTTATTTAATTAACATAAATTCTTTTGAAATGTGATTATAATTATTCACAATATTTATAATTCTTCATGATCATCATTTAAAAACATAATTGCATACTTTATATCACAAACTTTTATGTGAAAATTATAGTAATAGTATTTTATTATTTTAATGGAAACGTTAAAAGCAATTTAATAAAGTCTGCTGTATGTGGTTTATTTTATCCGTAAAACAGTTAAATATTTTTATTTTACTTTTCAAAAATATTTTTTTAATTGGAAAATGCAAATTTTTCCTATCAAATAGATCTTTTGTTTTAGAATAGAATTGAGTATACTGAAATAGTATTACATTATGATATATAATAATACTATATTATATTCGATGACAGTAATTATTATTTGCAATAATGGAAACGGTCCGATTTAGTCATTATTTATTCTGATTTCCATGCGTTGTAAGTTTCTGAACTAAATTGATTGCATAAAGCTAGTGATCAGTTCGAGATAATATAAGTTTTTATTTAATCGTCATTTAACATTATAAAGTCGTATTTCATATTGTTGTCGTCACTTTTTAAAATATGAAGAATAAGATTACGACTTATATTATCGATTAATTTGTTAAGCATTTTATTTTGTATTCTTTACTGATCAAATCATTTTTAATTAATCAATATTATAAGTAAATACTTTTAAACGGTTAATCTCAATTAAATATTCTTAAAATAAGGAAAAGTAATAATTAAATTAAATAATATATTCTTAAATAAATTAAAAAAGTAATAATTTTTAAATAATAAACTATAACATTATAACAAAGAGAACTATTGAATTTAAAATAGACTAAAAGATACTTTCATCTAACGTAACAAAACAAATTTAATTTAAGATTCTTAAGCAACTTTTAAAGGATTCAATAACAACTAACAATACCATATATTTCTGAGAGCAATTATATTTGTACCCAAATTTATTTTTTCACAACAAATAGCTGGAATAAATGCGAGAATTATTGGTGTATTCGAGAAGATAGTACGACCATTACAGAAATTATGGAATGAATATAGATTTAAAAAAATATATATAAATATTATATATATTAAGATATATATTGTTTTTATATTTTTTATTTTTATTTTTATTTTATTTATATTTTTTATATATTTTAAATTTTTTAGGATAGCAAAAACTGAAAAGATTGATTTATGTTTTTTTAGAAAAAATTATTTATAAGCAGATATGCATATACATATTTTATAATGAGAAACTTTTTTTAAAATCAATTCACGTATCTATTTATATTGATAATAGTCGAATAAGTTCTCTATATTTGGTGTACTATCAATTAATCTTATTTTTTGAAAATTGACATTTCTTACTAAAGGTAAGTTGAATTATAGAAGTATACATGTTCATAGATATTAGATATTCTCATAATTTTTGTGAGGTTTTATTATAAATTATGATATACTATCTTTACAATGTTCTTCGTAAGATATCCTCCCGTACAAAGAGATCTTTTGTAAAAATTAAAATATTATTTTAAATTAGTAAAATGTTTTTGTTTGTGAGATTTTGATTATAAAAAGTTTAACATTTTTCTACACTTGAGTAATTAAATTTTTTTAAGATAATAATCAAAAAATTAATTATTAAAAAAACATAAATCATGCATAATATTTTTGTCCAAATATATCAAAAGGAATGGTCAAAAGCACCAGAGATAAAATGCAAACTTGCTCTTATATAGTTGTTTAGTGTAGAATTAAAAATTCAATTTAACAAATTATTAAATAATAAATTATTCTTTTTTCTATTTGTTAAATTTTAACATAAATTCAAAAGAACTTATATTTTAAAATTTATTTTTCATTGTTTTGATTATGGAATTTAAAGCATATAAAAGGAAATTAGAATAAAAATTTTAATTATAATTACATCAATTATTCAATGTATGTACATTCATTACTTACTAAATTTCTACTACTCTCTCTCTCTCTCTCTCTCTCTCTATCTATCTATCTATCTATCTATTTAACTATCTATTTATCTATCTATTTGTCTATGTATCTATGTATCTATCTATATGCAACTATGTATCTATTTATCTATCTATATATCTATCTACATGTCTATTTATATATTATACATATTTATATTACAGATTTCACGAAAAACTGATTTTATTTCACGAAAAACTGATTTTATTTCACGAAAAACTGATTTTATATAAACATAATTAAGAAAATTAAACGATCATAATAAATAGATTTCATATACTTTAAAAAAATACTTAAAAAAAATTCAGCTAATGAAATATTTAGAAAATTCATGACGAAGTATAGAAATATATATCTTGCTAGACTTATATTATATATTATTTTTTAAATACATTTGAGATAAAGGGAAAATTTATATACATGATAACTGAATATAATGTGTACAGAATGCAGGAATAGAAATTAAAAATTTTTTTAAAATATTAATAATCAATAAACTAGTTGTAGAATATTCGATTATTTTAACGATAGAGAATTAAAGAGAAGAGCGAGTTATATATAGTTAGGTTATATAAGGTATAAGGTATATAAACTAATAGTTCTTATAACTAACTACTATAATTAGTTACTAAACACTATTAGTTTAAAAAAAATGTTTCTTTTATTTTTAGATTAATCTCTATAAAAGTAAAATAAAAATAAACATGAATTATGTTAAAATTTCATAAAACTACCTTAAACTTTTGTTTAAGACAGTTAAATGAACTAATTAATCTCTAGTTTCCGAAATTTAACTTTTTATCATTTTAAGAATTAAAGATTTTTGTACTTTTTGTTTGAAGTTATTGTGTAATCTAATTTTTCAAAATTTACAAGAATATTTGAGATGCCCTATTGTATTGACTTGAAAAATTTTGTACTTTAAAATGATGGTCTTATTATTTTCAGCAGTTAATAAGTTATTTACGTTAGTACAAAGTGGCTATTTAATTATTCTTCTTTATATAGAAACGTGATTTGAAAAAACAGAAAAGAAACTTTCTGCATGAAATTTTTTTTCCATTTAAAATTGAAGCATTAAGATTTAAAATTTTTGAGATTTTTTATAAATATTGTTGTGAAAATTTGTAAAAAATGAATATCATTTAATAAATAGTACCGAAACATTTTTAATATTTAATTATATAATAAATTCATTTTCATTTTAAATAAATTATCAATAGTTCATATATACCGATTTATATTTATAAAAATAAGAAATTGTTTTTGTACATTATTTTTCGTTAAAAACTGATTTACTCTTACTAAAAAACCTCGCGTAATTTTTTCGTAGACCTACGTGACATACGTTAATATTCAGATACTGCTTTCAACTGTGTGTCTTACGAGGGTCGTCTTCTTTTCGAAAAATGCAATTTTCTTTAACGATTTTTTAGCTTAGGGTACCTACGCAGGCTCTTATGATTTGTTTTAATTAAGAGATTTCAAACGACGTGGTACTTAATTAGTATAACAATAACTTACACTGATGTGATAACATTGTATCAAACTAAGATGCTGGAGTTACTAAGTGAAGCCAAGTCAATAGATAAGTTCATTATATATCGTCTTTTAATAAATAATAATTTATCATAATCGTCTTTTACTGCATAATACGTAAATAATGTAAGCTGACAAACTTATATTCTTAAAAATAATGATTATGAATGACTTGAATGACGTTTTTAATATAAAAAAATGCATTCATGCGTAATAATATTTTACTATTAATTAATTATTTTGTTCCTCGTTCATAAAAATTGTTATAAATAAATATAGCTTAATAGATGCTGTAAGTTATTATAATAATAAAAGCATGAATATTGCAGAGACTAAAGAATTCCTTTCAATTTTTTCCATTATTTTAAATTCTTACCAAATATGAAATTCATGGTTTAAATAAGATTAATTATAGATAGCAGTTTTACTTACATCATTTTTTAAAGCTTTATGCATCTAATTTCTAATATAAGTAGTGAGTTACTGAGTAATATACAATAAAGCTATTCCTTGTATCTGAAATAAATTTCTTTAATTTTAAAATTAAGAATACTTATTCGAAAGTTGCAATGAATATTCTTTAGTATAAACTCATTTTCCGCGTTTAAGAGCTTTGACTTTTCATTAAGACTATTGTTGCGATAAATTAATTAGTGTCGAAAAATAATAGCATTAAATTTAACATCTTTTCTAATTACTGTATTGACTTTCAAAAAGTAGCTTATAAAATTCTAATAATTTATTTACATTACAAAAATTTTATTAATATAAAGTATTGCGAGTTATAAAAAATATTATGCATTTATTGATTAAAAACTAATTACTTCTATAGCTTTAAATAATAAATATTATGCTTGTCAAAATTTTTTTGACAGTTATAATTTTATATCGATACCAGAAAAATTATATTTACGTTTGGATACTCGTATAAAATCAATTTCATTTCCTGTTCTAAATATACTTGATCATATAAAGATATTTCCGCTTTATTTTAATATTTCTTTATTTCCTGTCAAGAAAAAAAAATAGATCAAGGCTTCAATTTATTTACTCATTTTTATAATTGTAACTTATTTCAATTTAGTAACGTGAAATAATTTGAATAAATTTGATAATGGAAAAGTAAAAGAAGTTGTTCAATTTAATAAAGAAAAACTAATCTTTGAATATTTTAAGTGATTCTTTTACCTATTATTTTATTTTTATGTTTGTACAATACTTAAAAAATGATCATAAGTACTTCAATTAAAAACTATGGCTCACTGGGAATTGCTTCATTGTTGCTTTGATAACATATGATTCTGCTTATTTACTTATCATTTGTCACACTCTTTATTTGACTGTGTTTTTATTTATTTTTTCATTTAATTATATTTTAGTGGAAATTAGATTTGTAATTGTATTTAAAATTCAATAAATATTTTTGGAAATATTCCAAAACTTAATTCCAGATACGTACCAAGCCACATATGTATATATATATTAATAAAAATATCAATTCTAATATTAATAACTTTATTAATTACACTAAATTATTCATATAATTAAATATTATAAATTTTCATATAAATTTGTATAATATATAAATTAGTATATGTCTATGTGTTACCAAAAAATCATCGGCCTGTAAATATTTCATTATTAAATATTAAAATTTTATTCAATGTCGAATGAAAGCACCTATACAAAATTTAACTAATTTTGTGAAGGTACACTATCATAATAGAAACAAAAATAAAATGAATGTTCTCTATTTTATCAAAAATATTTACAATATAACTATATTGACAATAAGAACGTTTGATTGAGATTTTGATTTTATTTAAATCAGCTATGATTTTTGTTGAAAACTGAAAAAATAAAAATTAATACATTTTTTTTTAATAATTTGAAATATAATATAATAATTTAATCGTTTAAACTATATACAAGTGTAAATCTACTAATTTTAATTAATGATCAATATGTATGATATAATAAATATATCACTTTACGTACATGGAGATAAATTAAAGTACTGCAATAGGATTTTTTTTAAATGTTGTATTTTTAAAATACTCATGAAGTTGTTGTTGCTGATTCGCTAGTTGGGACCGAGAACGGTTGGTGTTTTGAAATCATTAGACTTAAATTTTGTTAAACCTGTTTTATTATGGTACCACTGTATAATACTTTACGGAGGCCGGGTCGCGGTATGCAAGAGAAAGAACTGACCAACAACTGTCCGTAACTACTTTGACTCACTACTTTCAAGCGCATCGCGTTATAATCTTTTTCTTTCTCTCCCTTCCCGCTTGCCTCCTTTTACAATATTTTCTCTTTTCACAAAATTTAGCTCGTGAATTCATGTGACCTGAGAAAAGTTACGTATCATTTTCATTCGTACCGATCCATGCGACATGATCCCTAATGGCCGATAGTTGTGGCAATATTCTCGGCATGAACAACCTGCCACTCAAACAGGAGAAAAAGGCCTATTCTTTTTAAATACCGTGGGCGGGGGGGAGGGTTCATCTTCTTTTCTTGTAGGTTTCGGTGTGCGTTATATCCCGTAAGTCCCATTTCTCGCAGGGTTAGTTAAAAATAGTCCTCTGTTGCATCATAGAACCACCACCGCAAACCATTTCGTTTGCCCACGGCTTTCGCAAGATCTGTGGCCTTTGCGACGCTGCGGGTTCGCAAAGATAGTAGAGAGAGAGAGAGAGAGCAATAAAGTGAGGGAGAGAACGAGACAGAACGAGGTAGTGAGATTGAGAATAGGGGATCAGGAAGGGATAACTAGATGCTATATGATGTATGGGCCCTGCACGCGTTTGGGTTTCGGTCGAACAGATATTTTCCTTGTTCTTGGTCCATTTTCTTGTATTTCACAAAATTTACAATAATAAATAAATTATGCTTGCGTGAAGCAAACATCTTCTCAATGCTTCTTAACCCTTCTTGAGTTGGATAATCCTTCCCGACGTCGCAGTCTTGGATGCGCAATGCACAAATTAAAATTACAATTTTTGCTTTTCCATCGATAACAGTAGTAAATCACTAATAAAATAAATACGTTATAAATAAAAAAATATAGATATAAATATCATTTCCTAGGTACTATAGTACGTATATATAAGTAGCAGAGTTGTTAAAGGTACTTCTGTGCCAGCTACAATTTTGAAGTGATGCAGTAACAGCAACGCTCATTATAATATATGAATCAACGTCATAAGAATTCCTCTTTATATAATTATACATAGTAAAGTTTATTACATAATAGTATCTTAAAATGTACAATACATTTTTTAATTATTTTATTATGTTTTATATTATTATATATTGTATTATGAAGTTAGTATAACTATTACAAATATCTTGTATAATTGTTTGTAAAATATATAAAAAAATAAAAATCTGCTATTCCGTAGAAAAAAATATTTAATTTCAGTTAACGTATAAAAAATATGCTGATAATACTAATTAGAAAAACATAACCATTTTAATGTATTTTTCACTTTAAGTTCTCTGAACATATTTTATTTCTAACAATAATAAAGAAATGTTTCAGTCAAATACATTTCAGTATGTATGGGGAGATTTTCTAAATTAAATTCAAATATCAATATTAATATTTTTCTTATCACAATTATTTCCTTTTATAATTCAAGTGTACGTAGAAATCACTTTTCATGTTAGTAAATAAATTAATTTCTTAAAAAATATATCTTATATCAATTAAATATTTACGTAGATAAATATAGACATGTGCAGAATAACTACTAAGTTTTATCGTATTTTATGTTTCAGGTGAGTAATCTTTAATCATACAATGTAAGTCAATCAAAAAGATGGATGCTAATTATAATATATTGAATAAATCAGTTAAGTATCCTCGTATAATTTTTTAAAATATTTTACAAAAGCTTGCACCATAAAAAATATTAGACATTATTTATTAAATAATTCATATGTATTTATGACTCCTATACTATGAAAATCAATGAAAAATATATGAATATTTAGAGTAAATAGTTTTATAAGTTTATAATATATATATCAGTATTTATATTAATATTAATACTGAAGAAGTATACAAATTTAAAAATGGAAATTTAAAATATTATATAACAGATCCAAATCAAATAATATCTCGTATGCATGTGTAAAGTTTATAAAAAATATAAGTTGGAAATTATTGATCACAAACTACTTATATTAACACAAAAATATTTTAAATATTTATTTAAATTGATTATTCATATTCTAATATTATATATAAGTAGATAATGAATTATATTTCCTGTGTCTCATTAAAATTAGTGTATACATGAATATATATCAATTTCAAATTTGTGAAAAGTTTAAATAAACCAAATTGTAACATAAAACAAATTTTCTAAAACCTCTGTATTTCAATCAATAATTAGTAAATTTTAAAAACTTTTTGAATTGTCAGAACAATATAAATATAATATTCGGGAAAACTTCATGGAAATTGCAATGCTCTCTTTTGTATAGAATCATAAGTAAGAAATGTATTTGAAATTTAAGATATTTGCAAACCTATGCAATTCTATAATATATGTTTTTATAATCTGTACACATTAAATTTAAAAAAAGCGAATAACAATAAGACTACTAGAATTCATAATTGCAATACTTTGATAGAATTATGATTTATATCATGAATTGATAGATAAGTATTTTTGTATATACTTACATGTATGAGCAAATTTCAGAAATGTTTTATACGAATGATTTGGAAGTAAAATTTATTCCAAATCATATTTCTTTCTATCTTATAATCTAAAGTAGAATATTTATATAATGAAGTTAATACTACTATTTTTACGTGTATTATATATTTTTTAAAATACGCGTAAAATTAAAATGCGGCATTAACATTTATGAAAGAAAAATTTTGTTTACTCCTATGAAAAAAAAGTAGTAAGATTTTTTCCATTTAAATCACTAATTTATGTTCAAACCAGTAGTTTTTTGTCAAGATTGGTAGTACCTTGAGTGTCATTTATATCAAATTTCAAATTTATAAATGTTATTAAAATATGCTGGTTTAGAATTTTATAGAAAAATTTGTAAATGTATCCGAAATATTTCAATATTTAACTTTTTCAAAAATAAAATTTTCTGTCCAGTCATCTCATTACTTTTAAATTTTTTGTAAACCGGTATTTGGAACATTTTTCCTCTGATCCAACTACAAAATGTAACAGGATCGATCAAAAGATATTAAGCAAGAAAAATGAATAGTAAAGTCAAGTGACTATGAGACTGTATAATATTTACTTCTATAATATAGAGACGAGTTCGGGTCAATCATGCAAACGTTATACTTGCCACCGGTGAAAGAGTTGAACTTCTATCCACCGTGGCTACAACTGAGATAGATATGTGGGTGCATACAGAGGGAGAAAGAGAGGGAAAGAGATGAAAAAAAAAAAGAGAGGTGGATCGGTCGAAGGTGGCGTCAGCGTCGCAACGCCCGCGTCGACGGGAGGCAGTCGCTAGCTCGACCGCGGACTGAGTGTTCCACCATCATCGCGCGCGCTTTCAAGTAACTCAGCGTGGTCGAGTTCTCACGCCGTCAAGAACAAATACAGTGCGTAGTCCCTTTGCTCATGAGCCGGAGATGCTTCACTTCACGTGGTCATCTGTCCGTGACCTTCTGACCGTTGCGAAGAGAACGCCCGAAGAGTGCAGAGCCAAACCTGCATAATCCTCGGCGCCACCTAAGCCCCAAAAACTGAGGCATTAAAGCGTGCACCGAAGGGGATGCAGGGAGGTCGTTTCGCTGGAGATTTCGTATCGACCCACGAGCGCACGCGCACATCCATATATCCGGCTGATTGCGAATAATCCGTGAGGTTTATTCGTAGATGAGCAGTACGGCGAAAAAGTGCATTGAGGGAATACGTCAGAATAAATCAAGGATCAAGTACACGTGAAATTAGATGAGGCTGAGATGAGGAGTTCGCGATAGTTTGGCGCGTTGGACGTCGCTCGTAACAGCTGATATTGGTCGTTGACCCCGCATACGTAAACACACACATGCACGAGTT
This sequence comes from Platyscapa corneri, assembly GCA_018907185.1. Taxonomy (NCBI): domain Eukaryota; kingdom Metazoa; phylum Arthropoda; class Insecta; order Hymenoptera; family Agaonidae; genus Platyscapa; species Platyscapa corneri. The sequence goes on from JACCHW010000084.1 coordinate 47,998, forward strand.
GAGAAGGCGAACTTTTTAATATATTGAGCAGTCACAGAGTGTCATGTTTCATGCTGCAGTGGTGTTTTGTTCGACGTCGACGGAAAGGTATGCTCAGGCTAGTTTGGCAAGCGCGGGAGGCGGAAGGCGAGTAAGAAGTAGTCCCACGTGAATCACTGAGATTCGCCAGTATACGTATGACCCACTAGCGTTGGAGTTTCGGATGTAAATTTTTTTGTGGAATCGAGCCAAGAAAAAATGGTTGTTAATGCGAAATAAAATAAATAGATCACGAAAAATTAGTTGGCATCATAATCTGCATACCGCATGCATATGAAGTATCAATTTCGTTTAAGCTTAACAAAGAAATTTGAACAAAAATGTTTCGTATTAACATAAGTATTTTTAAATTACAAATTTTGATTCATTTTTTCTTTGTTTAATCGATAAGATTATTTATACCTATTTTCGTTACAAATAGTTAATAAAAATATGGTAATCTATATCAAATTTGAATTTAACAATTGCAACAGAGAAGACAGACATTTTTCATTCTTAGAATCTGTAGATATATTTATACTTCATAAAATCGTAGAATCAATTTCTGCTTTGAAAAGTAATATTAATTAATTATATTTGATGAAATGAGATAAATTTCATTAAACAAACGCTATCAATTTCATTATGATGGTTTATTTAAATTATTAAATACATATGAAAGTTATTAATTTTATATATTGGTAGATAACAATAAACTAGTTAGTTTGTAAATAAGAATTTTTTATTATGATTAAGTCATACAATATGTATAAGTTCATTTAAAACGTTTTGTACATGAGAAAATAGGAATTAAAAATTAATATTAAATTAAGATGGTAATTTATATGATTTATTGAAAAAATAACAGCGGAAGTTTATATACATATATCTAATTATTTTGATTATACATGAATTAAAAAATTTATAAAATTCATTATTGATACTCTGCCTAGGTATTTAAATTTAAAATTGAATTACATATTTATGAATTATTGATAAATTCAGTATTAATAAAATTAAATTTGGTGTTTAGTTTTTCTACTTAGATGATTAAATTTCATTTAATTTTTTACAATTTTTAAGTATAGGAATAGAATACTTTCTAGTGTAATTCAGCAATAAAACTTCAAGACTAACGTCTTGGCAATTTGAACTTATCTAAGAAAGCCAAAAGATAGATCTTTTAAATGTAAATAATCATATATATAAAAGTATATGAAAATATAAAAAATTATTTTGTAAGTTATTATTATTCGTCTTATATCAAATACATAAATTTAATAGAGTACCTATGTAGAAATCATAATAATATAAATATGAGTTTACATCTATTTTAAATAAAAACTAATAATCAATATATATATATATATGAATGATAAATAGTAATTTCAATGTATAAAAATTATAATATTACGTTATATTATTAGATGTATATTTTAATTTTTAAACTTTTATATTTATAGTTAAATTAACTGTTAACGGAAGTACAAATAAAACCAATGCTTGCAAAATATTTCAAGATTTAATAAAAATTAAAATTTATATTAATTCAAAAATATTTATTTCAAAAATTGTTCCAATAATGATCACAAATTCTCACATCCTGAGTTTTCACTATGAAGATATAGTTGAATTTGTGCATAAATATAATACAAAAATCTCATCTTTTGTCTTCTGCCTCAAATGTAGCATTTATTTTCAATCGCTACTTGAGTCGATAGCTCAATTTTCTCGAGAAAGATTTAATTAACACCATCTTGTTGAATAAAGGAATTTTTTCCGAAAAGAATCGATTTTTCATTTTAGTTTAATACGGTTCTTAAATTACTTTTTTTTTAAGTCAAAGCATTGTTCTAAATATATAATTAGGATAGCTTGAAAAACTTACTTTGATTTTTATATATTGATATTTACAAAATAAAGTCTATTTTATAGTCTTTGTAATTTTAATATATATTTATGTGATAGACTCTTGAAAATTAAATGGAATAGAACATAAAATTTTCATTATTAAAACTTAAATAATTAATATTTTTCAAGAATAGAAAAATTAAAAATAGATATTTATTATTTATAGCAAACTACCATATCAATAATGTTTTTGGTAAATACTTTTTCTCTTTAACTACTATTAATTTTATAAAATATATCAATAAAATTTATTTTTGAGTGAAAATTTATTTTATAAGATATAAAGAAAGTATTTAAAATGGCTTGAAATTTTGAAAAATAATTTTTCAGAATCAAATTTGCAATTTAATTCCCTGTTTTTTTATAGTAAATTTCCTCTAATCCATATGATTGAAATTGAAAGTATACATACTGTTAAAAGAAATTATTAAACTATTATATACCAGATATAATATATAATAAATACATAAAATCTTTGCTTAATTTTCCCAATTTTTTTATTTCTAATTAAAATTAATGATGAATTACGGTATTTCATGTAGAATTGTATTCTCATTAATTGCTTAAATACTTGAATAAATACTTGAGCAATTTTGAAACTATATTTTATTTATTATATTTAAATAAATTTAAAGAAACTATAAGTATATACCTTAGAAATTCGTCTTGGCTTTTGTATTTTTTCTTTTCTGTGAAATCAAACTCTTTAACCTCTAGCTCGTTTTATGCTCGAGTTTCGCTCTTAGAATTCTTCACCCGATTGGCTCAGCAGACAGAAAGACACTATCAGGGAACTAAGTGATGGCATCAAGCCAACAACCTTAAACGTGGTTTACTTTCTATCTTATTTTATTAGAGCAGCCAATGTTGCGATTTCATTGAGGTGTACCTTGGTAAGCACCATAACAAGTTGCGGAAAATCGAGATGGGAACGCGTAGTTCACGTTCAAACAGAACCGTCTTTAATTTATAACTAATTAACTAAATGTAAAAATAAAATTTTGTTTTCTAATTTTATGGGTACTTTTATTAATAATTATATTTTTAATAATTACATTTATTCAGTTTAATTAAAATGAAAAAAATAATTAATTTTTATCAAAATTTTTTTAATTAGCATTTAATATTTATACATTTAACGACATTTTTGCTTTATCTATTAAAATTTTTCTCATATACTCTTTTATTATTGTTTTAACAAAAATGATTTTTTTGTGTAAAACTTGTATTTAAACATTTTTAGCAGCTTAAAAATAAGGCGTCCATTTGTACATAAAGTTAAAATAACTTGCGCATAAAGTTTAATACATTATTATACTTTATCTATTCTTACTTTTTTAAAAATGTTGTAATTTGATTTGGTATATTCATAATATTTTTAAAAAATAAATTGAAATGAAAATATTAAAAATCGATTATAAAAGTTTGTGATGAAATAATTTAAAATATGTTTATGTTAAAGATTAACTACTTACAATTTTTTCATTAATTTCAAAGGTTTACTTAATAATCGTATAGAAGTTTAAAAAAAACTTTTTATCTTCTTATGTTTCTTACTTCAGAAATTAGCAGTTATTTTAGCAAAATCTACAAGAATAACTACAACACTGGATAATTAATATTTAATTTTGATTATTAAGCTGAATCTGATAATGTAAAAGAGAAACATTTCATATCGGTTTAGTTTATATAATTTAAAGTTTTGATTATCGAAGAAATACGTAAAACGACTGATATTATTGGCACCGGTAAGAATGTTAGTCTCTTTATCACATAACAAGTACATTATGCTCCATTCTCCTATCTACATCAAGAATTTATAAATTTTTATACGATATCATAATTTTATTTTATTTCCCGTTTTTGTTTTTGTTCCGTATTTTTTGTTTTATTGTATAGGTGAAATATTACTGCAATTTTAAAATCTAATGATTACTTTTTCAAACAAAATTCACAGATTCAAAAATTTTTGCATATAAAAATTAAGTATAGTTACTGTACAACATTATATATCAAAGTTATTAACTTTTATTCTAAAATAATGCGTTCAATCTAAACAATTAGTCTCTAACAAAATTTTTTCATTTATATTTTAAAAAAATAAGTATGTTATAAATAATAATATAAATAAACTAAATCAATTTATTTTCGTATGAATCTTTTTTATTATCTTATAATAAAAACTATTTCAATATTTTTGAAACTTTATATATTATTATACTCAGATTAAATTTTTACATGATAAAAGTTTGGTAATCATAAATTTCATAAAAATATTGCTTTAAATATAAAAACATCGAGATTTAAAAAAATTTTGATAAATTTTGTTGATTTAATTATTTGCTTTAATTTTAATTATATGTGTGAGACTAAGAATTTTTTACTACTAACTGGTAAAATTTTCATTGTAACAATTACTATAAATTAAACAAAGTTTATAAAACTTTTTTTCATAAAATCTTTAATCATAAATTGAATCATAAATTTATAATGAAATTGATTATAGCAAATAAATTTTAAATTTCATTTTATTTATTCTATATATCGTTGTAATTTATATGTATACGTAGGAAAATATAAATGTAAATTATATGTGCAATCAGAATATTCTGAAACACATTGCATTAGCAAAATATAGCTCTTTAATAATTTTTAAATGAAATTTACTCTTTGATGGAATGCATCCACTCCTTAAATGTAATTTCAATAAAGTTAAATCTATTCAAAGCATTGAATAATAATACTTTAAATCAGAGTGTATGAGTACTTCAATATAATATATTTAAATTTCTGTATTAAATTTCTTAAATTAAATTCTTATTTTATAGTTTTATTTTATTTTATATCCGAAATCAGTCAAATCATAAATTTTTTTATTTCCCCTTTTTAAATAAAAATATTCTTTTCTTTATTTTATTATATATCTTCTTACGTATTTAATTCTTTTTACATATTTATAATCAGCTTTATCTTTTCATTTTTATTTTTATTAGTCAATTATAAAACCTATAATTTTTGCATAAAAAAAGTTTATAATTTTATTTGTAATCTCTTTTGATAAATATTTTTATAGTATAATATAAGATATTTTTTAATTCGTTCAAAATAAAAGAAAATGAATTTTTTCGATTTATTCTATTATTTAATTACACTTTTTATTTTTGTTATTTATTACGTATGATAATTTATTCGTTATAATAATTTATCATTTGTTTATTTTTTATTATCGTGCTTTTCTTTTCTTTGTGTTCTTTATTTATGTATATTATTTGTATATATTTTAATAATGTTCAATTTGATTAATCTGTGCTTTTTGGAAATTTACTTATTCATAACTTTTAGTTTCTCATAAGGTTTTGTACTCTTTTTGACTATACATATACAATCGTTTTTTTTGCAACTATTTACATTGTGAATTGAAAAAAGTAAAAAAAATTCTTGACTTTTAAATTAAACTTATTTGTGAAATTTAATCTGATATAATTAAGAAAAAAATTATTGGTAATAAGATTAAAATATATCGTTTAAAAAATATTTCTTAAAAATAATTTTAGAATTAATTTTCTTCATTGAAATTCTTGTAATAATTTGATATTCATTTTTTTTTTTTAACAGTCTTAGACCGTCATATCAATCTATTATATTTATACAAATTCTAACTGTTGTTACAAGGATTGATTCAATTAAATAACTAATCAGTTTCGATATGAAATTAATATATATTTAATATAGTTAAATTTATTTATTAAACTGGTGGTTAATTTTCATAATATATTTATATGTCAAAATTAGTTATAATTACTTAGTATAACTCAAGTCGAAATATAAAATCATCAAATATAAATCATTCCTACATATAAGCAAAGTAAATATTAATATATTTACAATAAACCAGAATATTATTATAGTGATATGAATGAATAGTAAAGATCTACGATGCCTATATAATTATTAAAGTGACTAAAATAAAATTTTATAAATAATCACTAAATTGAAAATACTCGAAATATTAAGAAAAGTGGTATTTATGAAAAATTAAATAATTTTAAGGTATATTTAATAATTTAATCAATGTTAAATTAATTTATACGTAATATAAGAATAAAAAATTCAAATAAATAATTTGAAAAAGAAAAAAGAGAGGGGGGATAAAGATTAACTAAATTATGAAGAACATTCATTATGTATTCACCTATGAAAATTAACTTAAGTGAGACAATGAGGCATATAAAAAACACGGTTCAAATATCTAAAAATACTGATGCCATGGAGAAGATATTTCACGGTTGGATAATATCTCGATAGCGTGATAAAACCTCATAGAAAGGGCATTTGCGATAATGCTTTGGATAGAAGGGGTCAGAGGTCGATGAACGAGGTCGAGATGCTTCTCATAAAAGTACATATATCAGAAATCGTGGGATAAAAATGTCATATAAACCTTTTTGATAGCAGAGAAAAGATTATGTTATTAATTTTGATCGGGGAGAAAGTCTTCAATTCTGAAGATATTACTGTTTGCTTTAATTGAATTTTTATCATATTGAATTTTTCATTTTCTCTATAATATATAGAATAAAAAAAAATTTTGTGAATATATTAACAAAATATTTATAGAAAAAAATTATTTAACTTTAAATTAATATTTCTTTTTAATATTTAAATATTGTATGCATATAGAGCATAAAGTTTATTTTTAATAATATTTAACGTGACATTAGTACATAGTTTTTTTATTAATATTCAAATAAAAATTACAAATGTTATTCAATTTATATTTATATAAAATAAATGCTGTGGTATTTTAATAATAACCAAATTCAATTTTTTCAATATAAATTAAAAAATTTGCAATTAAATACAAAAAATGTTTACATTTTATTTTAATAGTCGTTCAATTTATCTAATTATATATTCCATAAAATTATCATTTGTTATTAGTAGATTTAACAGACATTTGTAAAAACAATACTTAAAAAATTTAATTCAACAAGTGTAAGTTGCAAGTAAGTTAACTTGAATATTTGACATCTATACAAGATTTCTAAGAAAATACGAAACAATATATACAAATAATCATAAATACATTAAACAATTAAAATATATAAATAATGTTAATAAACTTACTGAATTTACAGTGTTAATTCACAATCATAATTCACAAATCGGTCACAATCTTTATACGTGATATATACTACGATTATAAAATATTATACAGTAGTCCAGGAGTTCGATAAGTACAAGTTTTCTATTATATCGATACAATCGCTTTGTGCAGATAGTTAAATATCTTATTAAAGATTTTCCTGCTGGAATTATATAACTACTGTACAATAGAACCACATTATATAGTTGCATCAGCAGCGTGATCGAAATTTGCATAAATAAAACGCGTAAATGTAAAATAACAATATTATTTATTATAGCTATTTTTCAAGCTAATAATAATTATATTTAATGTAATCATATTTAACTATAGAAAAAAATACAATTTAAATGAAGAAACAAAACAAGAAACAAAACTCGTTACATTTATTGATTATTAAAATAACAATATTGAAATAAAATTGCTACATTAATTGATGAACTTTGATTCCATTATGCTATATTAATTAATGAAGTTTATTTTTTTAAGGAAATAATATTTATGTCTTATTGCTGTATTACAAAAATGAGGTAAACGTCTATCTTAAAAATTTGGGATTGATTGAATTTTGCAGTAATTAGGAAATTAATACCATCGCTTACTTATTTTTAAATACAATTTCAAACATTTTCCTCGATACCAAAAATTTTTTTTAGTACTTATTGCATTTTAAACTAAATTATTTTTCATTTATTCTGTAAAATTTTTTATCGAATAATGGTAAACATGTTCTTTGTTAAATATGTTATATATAAATGTAAAAAATTTAATTACATAATATCTACCTCAAATGAGATATGATAACAAATTATTTAGTTTATTAAATTAATTCATTATTTTACAATTTTCTAACGTATCATTCTTTATAATAATTGATAGATTTTTAGATAAATGCACGATCTTATTACATTCAGTATAATCTCACTCAGTTAAATGAATACGAAGTATAGAAGAAGTAATACAGAATGCCAATAAAAAAAGAATAAATTAAAACTATTAGAAAATAAAGAAAAATTTTCGAAAAAACATACATATCTGCTTATATTAATGTACGTAAAATCGATAAAACTTCAAATTCAATTGTACAATTTATGATACACACAATTATACACTCTAAAAATCAAATTGACGTCATTGGAAGACTTTAGAAAATACTACCTTTACAAAATATTTTATTAATTAGTTGATCAATTACAATGTATTGAAGTAAATTAGCCAAAAAAATTTAAATATTTACCATTATGATTAAATTTGATCATTATATATGTATTCTGCAATAATTTATTTTTTTTTAATCACAAGACTATTAATCAATATTAATTGCATCGAAAAGAATAAAGTATATGTTTTATTATATTCTATCGTGTATTTATTAATGATTTTCAGTGTTTATTATAGTTCATTAGATCGACACTTTCTCATTTAATTTTTAATAAAAAATATGTTCATCAGCAAATACTTAAAAAAGGTCAAAATCTTTTATTTTTATAATCTATAACACAAAGTTATATGTAATTTTATAAAAATATCCGTAAAATGAGTGTTCTTAAATGTATTTCTGAAAGTATAAAAAAATTATATATACATTTTTTTAATTTCTCTTATTAAGTGTAGAGAATAAAACATTTAATATAAGATTTAAAAAGCATATTATATTTTTAATACATTACATATAAATTATAACATAATTTTATTATTTTAATTTTTTTATATTTAAAAAAATTTAATTTTAAAGCACACAGCAGGATTTGAATATGTAAAAAATATATGTAAATCATATCCTTAGTGATATATGTATTTAATATAGTAAACGTGTTAAATACTAAATCACATCATTTTTAGTTTTTATTTATTATAAAAATAATTCTTTTTAATTAAAAAAATTTATTTAATGGAAATAAATAAATTTAATAACTATAATATACTTAGATATAAAATTCATTTATTTCCCATCATTTTTCAAGTTTTGATAATAAGATGTTAGGTATTAGAAAGGTTTCAGGCGACCTTTGAGCAATTCTCAGCGTTTTTCCTATGTAATTTTAACACCACCTTTTAGAAAACATCTCTGGTCCTGTTTATTCTTTATTTTATACTCCGTGGTCTTAGAACTAAACGAGTATTAGATTCCTTCCATTCTTCTCAGGAGACTAAAGTAGCGTATTGAAAGTAAATATTTTCTAATTATTTTCAGTTTTTCTATAGTGAAACTTTACTTTATAAGTTTGGATTCTATATTAACTGTACTCATGATTTCATATTTGCTACTAGTGTCCTTCAAGATAATCTGTTCTATTTATGTGGCATAATAATTAAAAATAAATAATTAAAATATTAGAATAACTGAATTGTAAAAATAATATAAGAAAATTTTTTTAAGAACAAAATTTCCCATTGAAAAATGATTGAAAAATGAAATAATATTTCAAAACAATATTTTTTTCAATAATTTCTAGTTTTCAATCGATCGATTATATAAATAATAAAATTACGTAAAATTTTTAATTATTTTATTATAAAATATTTCGTTTTACTCATAACCATGATGAATTTATATTTTGAATTAATGAAGGATGACTGAAAATCTAAATACTATTTTTAGTAGTAAAAATCACTTTTTGTCAGACACGTTACATTTATTGTTGAATGTAGTAAAAATTTATTAAAAGAGGTATGTTTTATAATAATCATGGTCTATACAATTCAGTATATTTTAAAAATATTACTGTAATAGAAATAAATTTGCTCGTATTTTTTTAAACGTTTTATTAATTATCATTATTTTCATTTTATTTATTTCAATTGTATTTCGGTTATTGAATTATTCTTACAGAAAACCATACAAAATTTCTTTAATTTTAATTTTTATTATATTATTATTACATATTACTCATTACATATAGCTATCTGCAAATATGTATTAAGTAAATTTATATAGGTATTTTAGTTTAAAATTTGTAGCCATACGTTATAACTAAAAGTTGTAATAAATAAAGTGTATTTGTAAAAAAAAATGAAACTTTTTTTCTCATAGCTATTTTTTTTTTTTAATGTGAAGGTATAGTATATGTAATGGAATATAAATAATTTAATAACAAATATTAAATTACAGAAGTTTTAAACATACATTATTGAGATTTAGTTTTATTTTTCCTTGTGTAATTGTACACAATCAATTATGTACGTACATAATAATAGTAAACTTATATCAAATAATTATATTATAAAATATGAAACTAATAACATAACAAATAAAAATCATAAAACTATAATTTGTAATAATAAGTATAAAGAAAGATATGCCTTAGTATATAATATAGAATGAGATCCTTATTTAATAGTGTAATATATTTAAATTTTAAAAATTTACTCGAAAAGATACATAATTTTTTATAAATATTGATGACAATTATAACAGTGTAAATACGTATATCTGGTATTTCTCCATCAAACATTTGTACCGTTCTCAACTTTAGGTAGAATACTTTGCTGTACATTTTTTTAAATGCATTCATTGTCTAATTTTGGACTCTTCCATTCTAAAAATTTATAATAATATTAGTGCATTAGAAATTGCTTGGTGGTAAATGCTATAGAATATTGAATCACAACTTATAGATTCAACTAAAATATTCCTTCTCATAAAATAATATAATTGTTACTATCGACTGGCAAAAAAAATTAAGAATCTGTAAACGTTAGGTTATAGATATTCCTGGAGGTGCTTGTCAAAAATAAACTATTGTTCTGTTTTGAAAATTCTTTGCAGACTAATTTAGTAAGCAGATTTATTGTAATGAAATAGAAGGCGCTATTTTTAATTACATCAATGAAGTATTATATGCTTGTGTAGTCTACAGACGATACACTGTTGCGTACTAAGTAAAAAAAATACGCATACAAGTTTTCGTGGATTAAACAAAAATCATCCGAGTATTTTAAACTAACTTTGATGATCTTTCGACGATTTTTAAAGTATATATCGAGCACACTTGATACGTTTTTTCGTAAAAAGAAAAAACGCATGAAAGCAAAAAAATTTGACAAGCACGTTCACCTTCGCTTGCCATTCCAGCGGTCTTCCGGTACCGGCCATGCGTCAACTTTTCGACGATCAGCTCACGAAACTAGCGGATATTAACCCCCTGTTAATTTTCTTTCGCACCCGTCAGGCAGCAGCCAGAACGCGCCTCACGAGCTCATCAGCAGGCGCATCGTGTCTCGGCAGCGATGACGAACGGCATCGAGCGAACGGCCGACTTCTTGAGGATGGTCCCCGTCACCGCGCCAACAATAGGCCCGTTATCCGCGGCGAGCTGTCCGAGACAGCTGATGCGCGCGGACGTCGTGTCAGTGTGCTGCTACGTGCAGTGGTCGCGGGGTTTATTCTGTCGAGGCTTCGCCGTGAGTGGTATGCACCACGTCGTCTGCTAGAAGAACGTCCAAGAAGGTACAACGAAGCTGTAGAAATCAAGTTGAGGGGGGTCGGGCGCTTTCCCGAGAACTTACGCAAGTACGAAGAAGTCTGACTTTGGAGCTTCGATGATGGGATTTATTATGGGCTGCACGTGTTTCAAGGGTACCAACCTAAATCATCTCTTTCAAGGTTCGTCTTCACGCGCCTACGATCTCGACGGCTCTTTATTTATCTATTCGGTTACGAATTTGTATTTATCGCTTGCATTGTTTCTAAAGGATACTCATGCTTTTACTTGGCTTTTGTTTTCTTTGGTTAACAATGTTTTAGTTATAGAGTTTACGCTGATTCTGATGGTTTATTAAGTATTTATATTGTTTTTATATTGATCTAAGTTTGTTTTAATATTATTTCTTAGAGTAAATGATAAATATTTGTCGAAAACTAGCTTAAAAACGCTTGTTTAAACAATGCAAATAATAGTTGGTTCAAAGAATTTAAAGATGATTTCAACTATATTTAGTTAGACAGTTTATTTCCATTATACTAGGATTAAATCAGAGAATAATAATAAAATCGTCTAGAATAATTAATTGCAGATAATTTATTTGAACTGTCTAAATTCTAAAATTTTAATTCTATAACTTTCAATCTATTAATGACATATTTCTCTATTAATATAATGGGTACAAGATATTTTATTCAACAACGTTGGGAAGATCTAGTAAATTATAATTCAATAATTCAAATAGAACAAGATTTATCGGTAAACATTAGTTTCCTTGACAGACATAAGAAACAGTTTGTAATTTATAATTGTTTGTATGTTACGCAAAATCAGAGTAATATAAAAAAGAGTTCAAAATCCAAAAATTAAAATAATTTGAATTGTTATTTTCAAATTTGAAAATTTGTTGCATAAAATTTTGTAAGCCTTTTATTGAATCAATAAATTATAGTATAACTGTATTTATTGGTATAAACGTTATGTATTGTGACGTCAAGATATATTTTTCCGGTCTGGGATAAAATAGAAGTTTGGAGCGAAGCTCGTAATGCTTATACCGTCGTATATAAGTACCTGCATACATATTAAAAACCCGTACGATCTAGCACACTTTTAGCACATTATAGCATTAATGTCAGCATTAATACAAAAGAAGTTAATACTGCTAATAGATGCATTTAGTGCACATTTGACGTATTTGTTCAATCAGTAACAATTGTTATACAACTCTTATTATCTATTATTATTTTATATCAATTACTTAAATATAATAATTATAATTTTATTCAGTACTTTGAAAAAGAAGATTAAATTGTAAAATTAAAATTACAATTTTTGCCAATCATCTGTAATATACAAAAGCTATTGATAAAATAAAAGACTTGACTTTGCATTCCTGCATTTCTTTATAGTTATTTTCTTATTATATTACATAAAATTCCATTTGTAATAAAATATTAAAAGAAAAATTAACTGAATAAAATAGTCTATTTTAAAAAATCATAAGAATTCTTATATAAAATACAAATTATTGATTGATTTGTAAACAATGAAATATATTTTTTTGTTAAATTGAACTACTTAGGAAATAAAATAATTACTGTAGAATACTTATATATTTCAACATATAAAATATAAAAATGTATATATTTTATCATTAAAAAATATCATATTGCATTGTATAATATATTAAAATGCATTAATCTAAAATATTTAATTACAAAATGTGATTTTTACATTTTAATTATAAAAAAACATTTAAATATAAAATCTAAATAAAGAAGTATGATTTATACACGAACCGTAATCAGTAATATGATTTTAAAAATACACATATGTTTTTAAAAATTTAAGATTCTAATATTAATCTTGAAATAGGTAAGGATTGTGATAACCGAATAAACTTTAAATTCTATTTTAATATTTTGAACCTTCAATCTCTATTCTTTACAATTTATATCATTGACATATAAATTAAATGTATATAATGAATAGAAAATTATGTGTTAGTCAGAATTACCATAAAGAAAAACTAGTTTTAAAAATTTTAGTATGGATAAACTATGATTCATGATTTTATTACAGTTACAGATGAAACCCTATTCAAAAGTGCTGAAAATAATAATTATAACTGGATTTATTTTAGACGATAAGTCACTCGTACATTGCGTGACCTGTACCTCTGTTTGGTACTGTTTTTAATCATGGATTATTAGTGAGAATTTTATTCATCCATGAAAACAGTTTTAAAATATAGTAGGATATTTAAACATTTCACATATTTCAATTTTTTTTAAATTGAAAAGGATTTATTTTATTCTATTTTTTGTATTCGATAATTTTGTTCATAAAAAATTTAATTAAAACCAATGCTTGTTTTAATATTATAATAAAATTACTCTTCTTATCAATCTTTTTTATAAGAATTGATTTATTATGCATGATAAAAAAGACTAACTTTCGTAATACAATCTTTAAAATAAAAAAGGAAGTATACTACGCAAAAATAGACTTGATAATTTTAAATAATGCATCTTTCAATATTATATATATATATATATATATATATATGTATTATTCTAACAAAATGAAAAAAATGTGATTATTTACCAATAATTTTTTTCTGTTTCAGGTATATGCAAATTTTCAATTCTTATTCATTATGTAGTATGTAACTAATCCGTAAGTTTTTGCAAATTCAATCTAATTTACTCAAATTACTGAATATTTCTAATTATCTACCTGATTTAAAGTTTTACACGATTAAATATTTTTTCGCATATTTTGATTAATATAAAATATTATAATAATGTTATGAAATAAACAATAATTTTAATAATACTTGCAAGGAATAATTGCAAGTAGTAAAATCGAACATTGTACACTTTATGTTGGTTAAGTATTTATTTATTTTAAGGCATTAAAAGCTTGCTCGCATACAGGAAAAAAAAGTTTAACGACGCGTACAGTATCGATAAAATAATCTATTATTACACTTGGAAGAACCATTGCCTTATCGGTACATCCTAACCTATTAAGCCGAAGAGGAACACGTAGTGAAGAATGCACCTTTTTAAAGCTGAATTCGTGGATAGGGAGAAGGGCTGCCGCCCAATGCACCTCCAAGCTCGGAGCTGGGATCGTCTATTTCACTCCCTTCAGTTCTCGGGTCGCTTATTTATAATTCATACAGTTACCTCATAAAAAATATTATGCTTCGGGTGTAGACGTGTACAGATTGTCTGTTATATAAGCAAAGCCATATATTCTTAATTGCAATCCTAGTATTCACACACTCGCACTCTTAACATTTTCTCGAGAATCTTTCTTGCAATAGCGCAAGAATAAAACAAATTAATCCATTTTCCTCTTATGATTCTAAGGATATATTAAATTTACAATGCGTATTGTATAATTTGACTTCAAATTTTGTAACCAATCTCGAAGCAATAAAGTATCGAAAACAAAATAATAAAAAGCTTTGTGGTTAAAATATGTATGATTTTATTAGGTTTCTCTCTCTCTCTCTCTCTCTTTCGATTTTTCTTTCTCTATTTTTTATTCTTTATAAAAATACATTTGAAATTTAATAATTATTATTATTTAACGTTTATATTTATATAAAAAACGTTACAAATTATTCAATGACGTTAATTTCATTACTAATATTTTTATGTAAAAATAATGTTTTTAATGTGACTAGCATATATAATTTATATATAATAAACTTGTATATATAACAAAATTTTATATTTAAGTCAAAGAATTGAATATTAAATTTACGATATTAAGAAATTCGTAAACTTACCTTTTAAAATGATATTTAAAATATTTTATAATACTTTTAAAAAAGCATGATTATAAATTAAATTATTTAAAAAAATTATATTAAATAACGATAAATATTTTTTTAGATGCCCTAACATAAAATATTATTTTACAATCTGCATATTATTTTTAAACATAAAATTCTATTCGCTCAAAATAATAAAAAGCTGATTTTTGTTCGTTGAATATTTAGCATTAGATTATCATATAAATATAATTATGCACGAGTATAGTGTATTATAGTGTGAGTATAATATATAATTGCATGCGGTTATGCAGCTTAATTACTTATAAAAAGTTATAATTCTATGTAGTTGTTACGTAAATTACAGTAAATTAATATAAAGTAAAATAAACAATAAGACCAGAGTCGTTTTGTCAATGTCAGTTTGAAATTGATTTGTTATGCAATTCAAACTGGGGTATTTGTTTAATTAATTATTTCTCGCAAGGTGGTGGTAAAGAGGCTTTTAATTTTATCTTTCTGATAAATTATGAAAAATTGTGAATTGTGGCGCCATCCAGTGAAATTCACGAAGATTCTTTTCGCGACGACGATCGATTCTGCTAGCACTTCAACTAGTGCTGCCATCATACCATTCGATTTCCCACTAAGCATATCCCACGTAGAGAACAGAAATTAATAAGCTTCTTAAAGTTGGTCAAGTGATTTTCATTTTCATGTTCTTATATTTAAAAATATAATTTTTTCAAATATTTTTGTGCAAATGATAAGATTAGTGATGTATACCGATTAAAATTTACAATAACAATTTTTATCTTAATCGTTAACTACAAAAAATTAGTCGTTGAAATTTTCTACCTGCTTTTGTCGAATAAGTTCAGTGCTCCCCATTTAATCTTGTTAAATAGAAATGGAAGATAAATATTTATTTTATAATAAAATTTATTATTAACTATTAATTATAAACTATTGCAACTATTAAATGTTTAATTTATAAAATACTTAAATTATTATGTAATTTAATATCCCACTAGAGTTTAAAAATAAAAAATATGGATATTAAACATATTATAAAAAATCCAGATAACTTATAAAAAACTATTATATTATTTCTTATCACCTATTTTGGATAAACATAAATTTGACTTCATCTTAAATAAGTACTTTCAAAAATAATCTTCACATTTTCTCCATACGTTTTTAATACTTGTAATATTTTACATTAAAATTATACAGCAGTCTATTATATTTTCTAAAATAGCGTAGATTCTAAAGAATTAATTTTTGTTTCTCTTCTTTATGTATTATAGACATAAAGAATAATTAATTTTTTTTTATTTTTCTTCTTAAATTATTGAAATTAATTTAATTTTAATATTATAACATTGTTTAAAGTAGTCCAAATTAACTCGATGTAATTTCAAAGTAGTAATAACTAATATTTAGATGAAAATTAAAATTTTATTAATGCAATAATTACATTATCTGGTGTAATGATTAATAGTTTGAAAAAGATCTAAATAAATTAATTTATTATGAAATATAAATGATATATAAAATTTAAAATAAGTATAATCTGCTTAAAAATAATAAAAACATATTTCTTGTAACATAGTTAAATTAAAAATTGTAGTAAATATAGTATAAAAATTGATAATATTAAAGCTCAAAAAATAATTGATAAATTAAATAATTAATTTATATGCTTATACTTTATATTTCTTGTCTTAACATGACAAAAGAGAATTTAAATATAAAAAAAACTTGTTTTTCGAAGTAACTATACAAAAAGTTAATTTCACTGGTAAGATTTAAAAAATTTGTTTTACCGTCAAATTAAAAAGATTCTATTATTATTAAGATTTTCTTTTACCTTTTGCGCCATACCATTTTTCAAGACGTACATATTTATTGGGACAGTGAATCCCAGTTGCCACATACGTATACAAATAGGATTTTTTATATATAATATTATAAACAGTTTTTAAATTCAATTTTTGGAATTAAAAATGAAAAATTGAACTTTGATTTAAAAGTCGTATATGAATATCAATCGTAATTTCAAATTTAAATTAATTTATTACTACATACTAATAATATTACATATTAAAATTATTATTTAAATTATTATAAAAAATATATTAAATAGTATAATAATTAAATAATAATTTTAATCCTTGATTGTATATAATAATATAAGAATAAGCTTAATAGATTTTTTTGTAATATTCTTGGGATTTAAAAATCGAGAAAATTTAAAATGTGAGTATATACAAAGTAACAAAGGAAATTCTCACATATTCTTAATACAAATTTTAGTTATTTGAATTATCTTTTAACCTTTTTTATTCTATATAAATTTTTAGCTTTGAATAAAACATTAAATTACATATTATTAAACAGTTTACTTAAATGAAATCATAAATTTTTCGTGATTATACAATTAATTTATAAAATATATTAGGAAATCAAATGTCATACTATTAGCTAGAGAAATTAATTATGAGGGTTTAATATTTTAAAATTTGATTACGTATTAAAAATTTTAATATCTTCAACTAATTTGATTCACTCAGTAATTGAAGTATTCAGAAGTATAGAATGCACGTAATACTTGTAAGTTTTATTATTTTTTTTATTACCTGAAATAGACAGATTTAGATACAATATTTTAGTATCATATTATATTTAGCTATAATAATTAGCTACAATATTTTACGTATTTGAAAAACTTATTGTTTACGTTGGTTTAATAAAATACTTTTAAAATTATATGAAAAAAGTGACGTGAACTCTGAATTTTATATATTTATTGCGGATAAAAAGTAATCAACTTCAGTTTACTCAAATCAACTCTATTTCAAAAATACATCTCTGTAAAATCTTCGAATGTTGAAATCGGTACATATAAAAACATTTGTCAATATTTAAAATCTGCATACATCTATTTGCATAAAAATAAGCGATTTAAGAAAGTTATTTCTTGAAATGAAAAGCAGCTTGATAGCAAGTTGATAAGATATAAAGTTAACGTTTAAAAAATTTTAAAATATACTAGTTTAACGTCTCGGTCGAAAGTGATATTTGAATGAAATGAAATTTTAATGAAAAATATATGTATTATATTGTAAATTTACTGATTGGAATATAACAACGTGTATCTTATATAGTTTTCGAAAATGAATATTAAATAAAAGACTTAAAATACATTTGATTACTATTGAAACTTTTTGAAGGTATTGAAGTTTGACGTAAATGAAAGAGATACGACTCTTAATTAAACAGATTGAAAACTCGGAATGAAATAGGACCTTTATTTGAGCCCGACAATAATCGCTATTTGACCAAAGAGCGGAGAGCGTCGAACAAACGCGCGTTACTGTACACGACCTTGCTTGAAGGTTAAACCGAGCACTGAGAGGTGGTACACGCGCTAGACTCTATTAGATTGTATATGTGTGCGCGCGCCACTTCGGAATATTTGTGAAGGTCGGTGGGTGGAGGATTCTAACACAGGATATATGAGGGAGGCAACCATTATGTGAGAGACTTTCGCCGTTGGGAAGCTGTGACGACGCGCTCATGGCTCGATATTCGATCGCAGGTATGACCTCTGACACGGTGGACGCTAAGGAAAGCACCGAGATTGTTCAAACGCTACTTGCGACTTTTCCAAGCTGATCGATCAATTTCTCATAGATGAAATTTCTTCAACTTTTGATTTCGAAAATAAACTTAACTCTTTAATATGATATATTTTAGTTTTCCAGATGATCCGTTTATCGTGCAATTTATTTTCAGCCACTTTTTCTATACAGTAAAAGTTGTAGCAGATTTTCAAAAGAACACTATATTTCAAGGTTGACATTAAAATGACATTAAAATACAGTTTTAAACTTGAATATGCAAGTTATATAATACAACGCATTTAATAATCTTGCATGATGTAATGGAAAATAAAGAAATTATACGTATTAGAAGACTATATTCGAGACGAATGATGAATTACATCAAATAACATTTTGTAGTTATTGAATAATGTATTTTCAATTTGAATATGAGATACCCATGTATAGTTAGAAAGAGCTTTTATATGTAAATCAGCTATTTAAAGTTTTTACAGTAAGTACAAATAAATTAAAAAATTTAAAAAAGCAAATTAAAAAGAGTAAAAGTACAGGACATTTTATTGATATCTTTTTGAAAAATATCAGTAAATTGAATGTTTAGGAAATATGTTTTAATATTGTAACTTATAGGATATATGCATTTTTATATACTTCTATAATTCATATCAATTTTTAATTTGATACAGAATCTTGTTCATCTACTTCAAATTTAAATTCAATATCAATATCAATATTTTCTCAGTAATAATATATCTCAATAATAGTATAAATACATTTTCATTTAAAAGATTATTAGTATCTCCCTGCAATAAATATCACTGATATTGTGATATGTTGGCTACTGATACAAACAATGGGATAGAAGTAAGAAAATTATATATTCTTAGTAGTATGTATCTGGATTTAGTATGACACATGTATTATAATGTATGGTTAATTTATAAATATCCTCTGATACTAATGACTTAATTAACGTATTATTTAATTGATTATTGCATTGATTTAATGTATTACTTAATTGATTTCGTATTGTTACATAAGAAAAATTAGTTAAATAAAAAGTATTATATGAATACAGTACAAAAACTACAAGTAATTGTTAGGTGCAGTGCATAATTATTAATTACACTAAATGAATGTATCATAGTAGGAAACCGTATAAGTAGAAAATATTTGATCGTTAGCTAAACTTTTAGTTGACAAGTTCATTATCCTTTTTAGCAACTACATACATCATGTGTTAAAAAGTAAAAATTGGTGTAGAAAGAAACAGATGTATTACTTTAAAAAATCCTAGACTTTTGTGGGACATGAGTGTTGAATAAAATTGTAAAGCGAGAAAGAGCCAACAGTTATGTATATAAAAAATGAGTAGAGTATGAAATGTATATAAACCATTTAATGGATGATTGCAGAAGGCTATGAGGCGTGTCTCAGAGTAAGTTTTCATTCTTTTTATTCTGGTGTTTAAAGATTCCTAAGTCATATAGATCAATTTTATTTTATATAAACTGGAGACCTAGATGCGTAAAGATCATTTTTTCATTTATATATCCAGAAACCATAATCTGGAAACTTGTTTATATTAAAATTCTGTTTCGTAAAATTGACACCATATTTATATCTATTTGTTTTATACTATAACTTGACTATATATTTTATTTTAAATAGCAATTAAACTGAATAATTCTATGTAATAATTACAATAATTATTATCTGAAATTTGATTATTTATAACATAAGACTTAAAATTTAATGTAGCATACCTATCATATATTTAAAATTTCTTTGAATATATGACAAAAGAACTTTACAGAATCGAAGTTTTAGCATTGAAAACATATCATAAAATAAATAATGTTTATTTTCCACATAAAATATTAAATACTTTTAATACAATAATAAATGAACATAATGTGATTAATCTAAGTATATGATGTGCCTGCTTGATTATATCTATTAATTATCTAGTTAATGTTTCTGCAAATACATGATAATAAGGGTTTCCTTAGTTTCATGTTAGGTTTCCTAGTTTCAAGTAGCCTCGCGTAAAACAGTATATTTTCATGTATTCAAATAATCTGTGTTTTATTTATTCATCATAACTCGATTTCTTCATAGTGGAAATAATATGTATTAGCCCACATTTTTATTACAAAAATTTTTGCAATTCGATGATAATATATAATTAAAGTTCACTTACAAATACTTGCTATTAATTAATAATTATAGAAAATTCATAAAAATATGCAATACGTGTAAGAATGTGCATATCATTTATAATGTAAATGCATGTAAACCACTTATTTCATTTTTTTATTATCATTTGTTTAAAATAAAATAATTGGTAATCGTAAATAAATCGATTTATGCGTCAATTATTAATCAAGATCTCACGTATGTCAGTGACTGTTTAGCCGTTTATTTTTACAGATACGATAATATTATTATCCGTTTGCCTGTTATATTTAGATTTTGTATTTAACAGTTTTAAGTAAAATTAATTACATTCGAAAGTTTTCATTTTAATGATCAATTTTTAAATTATTGAATTTTGGAGTCAATTTTATGCATAAGTAAGATTATATTGTACACTTAATTAAAATTATACGTATATTCATCAAATAAATTAATTATTAATTATTAATTGTTTTCTAAAATTTGTAATTTATAACAAATATTTTTTTATTATTATCTGTAAATTATAATAGACCTCGATATTGAATTTTTAATTCTATCCGTTATAAAGCTACCATCAATTTAATTTGAATTCATTTTATATGCATTACAGACTACTTAAAATTCTAATCATAATTAAAAAATTCTTGTCGATTATTCTTCTCTAGTAGAATACAAGTGAACGAAT
Organism: Platyscapa corneri; assembly: GCA_018907185.1. Lineage (NCBI taxonomy): Eukaryota > Metazoa > Arthropoda > Insecta > Hymenoptera > Agaonidae > Platyscapa > Platyscapa corneri. Next base: position 69,785 of record JACCHW010000084.1, read on the forward strand.
TATATCTATAATTGTAGTATATTTCGTTAAAGTTTTTTTATATGCTTTTTTATTTATATGCTTTGTATTTCTAACTGAACATTATATATATATATATATATATATATTATTTATCTTCAATTTGTATATGTATATTGTTAGTTGTGCAAGGCAGTATCGGCAAAGGGTTGGGACGGTGTAGAAATAATAAGTCGCGTTTATGTTCATTTTATTTATAACGGGTTATTCTGGCACCGCTATACAATATTTTAGGAAGAGGAAATCACGCTAGGCGAGAGACGGCCTTATTACACTAAATAATAATGAAAGATATTCGAATATTACTGACTGCATGCACATCTCACGCCTTCTTTATGTTATCCTTCTCTCTCTTCTCGCTTTCCTCTCTTTTACAATCCGTGTTTGTTTGGTAATATAATAAGTGTCACTGTTAATCCTTAAGTCACCGCGATCAAGGAAAGTCACGTATTAACTTTTATGCCCGTTCCGCGTCCCGCGACTCAGTCAGTCTTGATCGGCGGTATTCTCTGCATAAGAATCTCATGCGTGCCAAGCAGGAGGAAAACGTCTCTACTCGCTAAATGACGCAGGCGGAAGTTCGCCTTCGCAGTCCCGTTCTCCGTAGGTTTGATTTGAAGTTACTCCTCATGCCGCGCGCACAACCACCATGCACACCTCCGCAAACCATGACATTGTCGCCCGCTCACTCTGCGCTCACCTATCCTACCAAGCGCGATTGGCTATCCCATGACGCCCATATGAACGAGGCTGACCAACGGATCGCTCACTTAGATTTCGGCGTAATGGTATTTCGAAATGATGGATCTTCCCTCTGGATCCCACAAGATCTGCGGATAAGAGAGAGAGTGAGAAGTGTGAGCGAGAAAGGGATAACGAAATACTATACAAGTTGGCATATAGGCTCCGCCTGCGTTATTTTATGAGCAGATATTTTGCATGGTGCAAATACTTTTTATATGTTTCAAATTATTCGTAAAACAAATAACTTATCTATGCGTAAAGGAAAACATCTGCTCATTTCTAGGTGTGGACAACTGTGGGACTGGATTATATCTTTCTTTTGACGCTTGGACTTAAGACCCTTCACGTTTTAAAACGATCTTTGCATCAATAACACATTCTTGCAATAATTTTTCAAAAATAATTTATTTAATTATATAGTACTATCAACTGTCTGGGTTACAATAATAGCTTGTACGGTCCTTTCACAATAGTTTTCGCGCACAATAATTTACGAGCTAATTCGTACATATTTTATGCCATTAAAATTATAACTAAAGTATATCACATGTATAATCAACAAAAACTTTTTATCTTTATTTGATGATAACAATACAACGTCTATTTACGGACACTTATCGTTGTTACAAATCAACTTTTTAATTTTGTTGCTTTCGTTCTTGGGGATAATCTTATAATAAGTTTTTATAATAATCTGCATTCATATAATTTATCCATGCAGGCATTCTATTTCATCGACTATAAAAGAATTACAATCCAGCCGCTTTTATTCTTAACTAATTTGTAATCATACAACTGTTTTGTTCTCATTTTTTTATATCGACAACAACTGTTTTCCAAATATGTAATTAAATTTTAACTTAAAATTTTAATTTATTTTTACATTCTACTATGTCCTTTATATATTATATACAGAAGTATCCATACTACTGGATGAAATCGTCAGCAGGAATTTTCGATGAGAATGATACTAAATTTTCTCTTAATGTCGAAATTTCATGAGTATTACATAGGCATAGGGCTGAGAGGTGGTAAGCACGCGTCTTGCATTTCAAACAACCAGACTCCACGTGCGAAATTCCCAGTGTTTCTGTCTCCTGTGTACTCCAATCCAATTGCTCTCCAGAGCGTAATATTTGTTCACAGGAAAACGCAGTCATTAAAATTTCCCTTTTATATACATTAGAGCGTATGTTTATCAAACGATAAATTTTATGTACCTTTTTCATTTATTCTTTTTTATTCACGCACAATGTAGCAAAATCTTAACTTTTCCATTTAGCTTGCTGTTACGAAGAAAAATAGGCAAGGAAAATAGAAAGAGAGATAGAGAGAGAGAGAGAGAAATGTGAAACACAACTTTTTGGTTCTAGCGTCCTTGACCCTGAGTCTACACGTGCGTCTCTCCTCATCTAATAGTATGACGTTATTTGCACCCCTGTCGCGCATGTGAAAATCGAAATTCATTTTAAGACTATTCACTCTCTCACTCTTTTTTGTTTTTTGTTTTATATAAAATTCTGTAAGAAGAAAATCTATTTTATGAGAAGTACGCACTATGTTCGAATATTCTTTTGATTAATTAGAAAAGTTATTTATAACCAAAATTGAATATTTTACCTTTTTTACATTAAAATAATAATGAAAAATTTGTTTGTTTGATTAAAAATATATAAATAAAACAACTCTGAATTTCACAATGATTTCTTTTATCAATTCAATGTATTTATAATTCAAATTAACTTTTTAAAAAATTCATATCCTATTTTATCAATAAATTAATATATTTGTGATCTAATTAATGAAATAAAATATTGAAAAAATTTAATTATATTATCCTGAACTATAAATTAAATAAACAATCTTAAAGGTTTTAATACATACACATTTTCTTGTGAGTTAATCAGCGTGAATCATAAATAAGATTGGTAGATCGATTCTGTATTAAAAGGGAAATATCTTTACAAATTAATTAAAAAATTTAAATTTAACTTTTTAATTTTTATTTAATTACAGGCTTATCTATTTCCTTGTCTGTTTAAAACTTTTATGTACTCTATCTATTACATTTCTCACATTTATATAAAATTGGTGCCATAACAGATACAGTATTCCTAACTTATTTTCTGCTTGTAATATTAATATAGCAGCTAAGCCAATATATAAGGAAAATAAACTCTTGATTAAACAAATCTAGAATAACAGCTGTTTTTTTTTGTTATTTATAATTTATTATTTTTTACATTGTCATTTTAGTTAATCGCATGTACTTAATATCTTCACATACTTTCGTACAGATTATACAGAATTCTACATTTACACCTAGATCTGAATATTTTCTTGATAGTCAAACGTATGCAAATATACTTGCACTTATTAACCAATATTATTAAACAATAACATTAATCTAGATTAATAATAAATTATTAATAATCTACTTAGAAATAAGTATTATGTTAATATGACAAATATATAAGAGTTACAAGTTCACCAAATTTATATGTGAAAAAGATATTTTTTCAAGAATTTTAAATAAAATGAATAAAAAATCGAATTTCTTATTTTACAAAAAAATATTTAAAAACTTTGACTAAAAATATTTTACTATTTTTGTATTCTCAAAATGAAAATTTTGGTTTAAAATAATGTTTTAAGTAATTGCCAGATTTAATACCTTTTATTTCTTTTGGTTTAAGAAGTTATTCTCTATTTGAAAGTTTGAATTATTTGTAGTTTCTGCATTCTAAATTTATTTATAACTTGACTTGATATTTATGAAGACATTAATGATATGTTGGTTAAACTGAGAGATTACAGTCTAGCTCTAAGTCGATTGCGCAAGATAATATACTAGATTATATAATATATGAAAAGAAAATGATTAAAACTAATATAGCATTTAGATGTTATTATGTATTATAATTGAAATGTTCTATCTATTGATTCATCCGATGCGGAAACTTTTTGTATTCGAATAAATATTTTTTTCATGTTTAAAAATTCTAAATGTTAATTGAGTGGTTCGAATATAAATTTAAAAAATGAAACAGAAAGTTTTATAGTTAAATTATAAACACTTTTTTTTTAAATTGAATATAAATTAAAAGAAATTTTAGATTTTTCTTAGTTAGTTTGAATTAATATTTCTGCTTTCGTTTGTAATTTATTTCTTATTCTATTCATTTTTTTACATTAAATACTTATTTCCATGGATTATGCACAACTTGAAAAAATTACGATTTATAATTAAAAAATATGTATTTGTATGTAGATTTGTAATAAAAATATTTTTTATATTTTTTTGGTATAACTGTTGAAACTATGGATTATATAGCTTAAAAGATGAATAATATCATATGTAGTTATAAATTTTTTCAATAATATTGAAGAAATTAATATCGAGCGAAATTTATCATACATTAATCATTATCGAGTAATCTATTTTGTTCATTTAAGTTTATTTAATCTTGTTATTCTCATATACATTCTAATGATATGTGTTGTTTAATTTAATTCTAAGCAACAACGCACACACGATGTAATGGAGAAGTGTTGAATAAAGGGCCATTGTAGCTGTACGCCTAACACTTACATTAGAAATAACTGCTTTAACTATTTCACGCACCTATGACATCACTTAACGGTTTTTGGGTTCCTTGTAATGACTCTACGATTGCAGTCACATAAATATGTATTATATAATATAATATTTTTAAACAATAACAACATAAGTGTATTTGGACTGCAAGACATCGTTTTTCCTTCACTTACAGAGTCAGTAGTCTACAAGCCGTGAGATAATACAGTCATAATTGAGGCGTACCTTTTATACTTTTATTCACCTATAAATAAATTCAATATATTATTAATAATAAGTGCTTGCGCAATTTATAATCATTCTCTATTGGCACTGTGTACTTTGTATTTTTTGCGTTACTACATATTTGTGTAAAATTAATAAATAAAGTTCACTATTAGATATACAAGTATGTTTAACTCTTTAATTAACAACAATATAAATATAAACATAGAAAAGTAATGGAACATTAGATTAAATTGATGTTATGATAGTTAATAGAGTCATTAATTAATAATTAAATATATTGCGGTTAAATTTAATTTGGACTTTCATTTTATTATTTAAGTTTAATTTGAGTTTCAGTATATGAATAAAATTAATTAAACCCATTTACTTATAAATTTAGAAAGAATTTTTTTTTTATTTAAATTATTTCGTCTTATTTCTCACATATCTTATCAAAAATTAAATTATATATTTATTTTTATTTATATATATATATATATTATATTATATTTTAAAAATCATCTTGAAGTATGGCTAAAACGACAATATTCGTAAACATAAAATTTAAATTTAAAAAAAGATATAAATAATAAAATGATTGAATACATATATAGAATTCAACTTTTTGCTAGAAATATATATATTTTTTAAATTATATAAAGTAAATACTTGATACTTATGCTAATCGAATAGTGGTGCTTAAATTTAATAAAAATATTTCATAACGAAGATGAATAAGTCAATTATGTGTTGTCTTCCAGAAATCTGGTAATCTTCTAGAGATTTTCCAGTTATAGACATTATCATTATCACTATCCTTCTTTCTCTTATTTGTAATGCAATTTTGCTCGTGCATATTTTCCTACGAAATTGATATAGTTTTTTATTTTTACAGATAAAGGGTGAATAAATAAGCATATATTAGTGTGTAGTAAGCATTAATCGAAAATTTGATTTGTGCAGAATAAAAACATTCACTTTATCAAAGAAGATGTAGTTTATTAATATTTTATATTGAGTAAATATGAATGAATATAGTATATATATATACTACATATCGATAATATCTATACGAAGATAAATAACTATAGAAAAATATCTGGTAAATTCATAGTAACATGAAATTTTGTGTGGTGATATAGAATCTTAAAAGCATTTTTCATAAAAACTCATATTAGCTAATAAAAATTTACGTAGAAATTTTTTGGAAAACAAACATTATTGTTACCTTTAACCTAACATTATTCATTACCTTTTGAAATAATTATTGCATACGTAAATAAATCTTTTAAATTTAATTTAAACACAATAAAAATTGATTGATCAATCCATGATTTTAATCTAGAATTATTTATTTAATATTTAATTAAAAATTATATTTTTTTAAATAAATGTTTAATTATTATTTATACTTTTACGAAAATATTAATTTAACAAAAGAACACTGGAACAGTTTTTATATTATTTAATTATAATATAAGAATATTATACAAAAGTAAACAATTTCTTGTTTAGTTGTACTATACTTGGTTTAAAGAAATTAGTGTGTTCAAATTAATTGTAATATAAAACAAAATATTACACAAAATAAAGTTAATAATTTACTTACTACTTTATTGCAGATTATTATTGAAATTTAAGTTAAAATTTGTTATCTATCTGAATAAGCATTTAATAAAATTTGTTTTTACATTTTTATTTAAAATTGAGAAACTAATATGGAGAAGCACATGTTCTCATTTGTGTAAATCGTTATAAAATCAAAAAATGATTAAATAATCAATAATATTTGTAAAATAACTCATCAAAGCCTATTTTTTACAAATAAAACATTTAAATTTTAATATTAGGCATTTAAATAAATTACTAATTCAAGTATATCAATGAATTTGACCATATCTATTATAGTAATTTTAATAAAAATTATGTTGTAGGTACAATTGTATTATTTAAAAGATTTTGTGAATTATTTTGAAAAAATTTAACTTATATAAGAACGATTCATCAATATAACTTAAAAAACTTTTTATATGAAATAATATCTTAATTAATAATTAATAGTAAAGAAATATATATTTTTTAAATATAATAATTACGTTGATTAATTTGAATTTCATTTATTTTGATTTATAATTTTTAGAAATATTATTTTGCAAAATATTAAATGTAATAATATATATTTTTTTTTATTTTTATAAATATTTTATAAAACAAAATTGGCTTAATTACATACTGTTTAAATTTGGTTTATTATGAGTATGGTGTGATGTGCATGCAATACCAATATTAATTATTATGATAAAAGTGTCAATACTTCGTTTTATCAAACGAATTAATTTTGGTGCTATATATTTAGAAAAACTTTATGTAGTGCCTGAAATAAAATTAGATTGAAACCATCACCTAGTAAGTAAATATCTCTCGTTTTTTCTTTCATCTGCACATACTAGGTAAAAAGAAAATCTGAAAAGAAAAGGAAAAAACATTTTGATAGCGATGAAAGAGCGACACGTGCTGTACAATTGTAAACTGAGAATGGGAAAGGATAAACGCGTGAAGAAACAGACCTTGATCGATCAAGGAGATAAGTTCCGTGTTTTGCTTGGAGTTCAACATAGCACAAGACCTTGAAAAAAACAGCACGCTGTTGTAGAAATATAAATATCATTTTGAAATTTATATCACTCCCTCTTCTCTTTTTATTTTAGTATAGAATAAAAGCCTGCAGATTTAGTGTTTTTTATTAACAGGCCTTATTTTTTCCCAAGGGAAACATATTATATATTGGGTTCAATATCGGAAAAGGAACTATTGAAGCGGGTAGCAAGTTCTTTACATATTTTTGTGTAAAGTTTCTTTTTCCAATTTTTCGTTATTGTACGTGCCATTATATAGTTTTTTCTCTATTTCTTATATGTTTATCTTCTCGAATTCGTAACTTTTTTTATTATAGTAATTGAATATAATTAAAAACTTATGCCTTTATTTTTCTTCATGTACATAAGAAGTTCAACGGTATATATATGTATTGGAAAATTGATGTTTTCAGATCATATCGTTTTGACTATTAAATAATTTTATTTTAATTCCAATGATTTATATTATGTTTTAAAATTTTCTTATAATTAATCTTACACGCATACTCTAATAAATATATAACAAATAATCAACACTTTATTCCTATAAAAACCAAAATAATTTAATATTCATTCGTTTAAAAAGAAGAATGAATAGTATAGATGTAAGATAATAGTATACATAAAAAATTAAGTTAAATGAAGTTAATAAAGATTTTCCTTTATCATTAACGAACTTTATTATATCTTCATAGGATTTTATTATCTTTATTTACCTGTAGTCTTCTTAAAAAACCTAATAAGAAAAAATAAATCAAAGTATATATGCTTCAATACTCAATTTTTGATAAAAATCAGTTTAAATAATTCTACTATAGTACAGCTATTTGAAAGAAATTTTATTAATTTGTGTATTTTTATTTTGCTTTAGGTAAGCAGACTTAATATTAAATTATAATTTTAAAAGCAATACGCCATTAACGTATATAGTAAATGTATATAAGTTCAATCAATATATTATATAATACTTTATATTCTATTTTTCAAATTAAAAATAATTAGAACTATAGTGATATTTAAAGGATTGTAATTAAAATAAATAACAACTTTTTAGTGATAAAATTATAGTTTTTATTTAAAATTCCAATTATTTAAATTAAATATTAAATCTATGTTTAGAGTAACAGACAACAACTTAATCGAAGTTTTCTTAGTTATATCTTTACAAATTTTTTATGCTATAATTTTATTTTCCAAATTTTTTTACCTTCATCTTCTCAAAGATTTTTTCCGTTGCACAGTTTACTATTTGTATAAATCATAAAGTTCTTACGCAACCGTAGTCTTCATGAACATAGGATACCTTGATAAACTTAATCTCAGATTTTAAAATTTTAAGATTTTCCCTGAAAATAATTATGTTTAAATAATTTAAGAACTTTTTTATGTATTAGTTGTATCAGTTTATTAATTAATCATAAAAAAATTCAAAAATACTATTAACATCTGTCACTTTTTATATTATAATTTTCAAAATATCTTAATTTTAACCCATACAGTTACATTTTGAGAATTTTTATTGAATTTTTAAAATATTATTATTGCGTGATACATATTTATGATAAAATTATTATATTGTTAAAATTAATGTATAGCAGAAGAGTTTATTTTATATTGTAATAAAAAATTGTTTTTATACATTCAACGATTTAATGCTTAGAATAAATTATAAATGAATCTGATATCTTATTTTTTAATTAATTAAATGATCGATTTTAAATTACATGCGCACATGTAGTTGTTATTTTATTATATTATAATTATTAAAATTAGATGTTAGATATGACATTTTAATATTATGAAAATAATGTGCTAATTAATATTTTAGTTTAGTATGGTTTTATTTATTAAATACAATTATTTTTCTTGATTTACTTTGAAAGTAAAATACTAAATCTTATTTGAAAGAGTTATATGTTTATAAAAATTTATCTACAATATAAAATACGTATTTAAATTACATTTTTTATCGAAAAAAAAAATATTATTTTAGATGATTATTATATTTAAATAGAAAATGTATGATAAAAATATTTCTTTTATTTGATTAAATCAAACTAAATAATATAAAGTGGATAAATAAGTAGATCTATTTATTTTATTTGTATTATTAAGACTATTTGCATTATTAAGGCTTCAGGCGTCAGCTTTTTATAGTTTGCGATTCGTAATATTCTATTAATAATATTCGATTAAATAGAAACTAATGCATAGTAATGTACAAAAGGAAACAGGAAAGGGTGTCGATTAATTCCAGTTAAACTGTTTGTATTTACCAATGGTGAAGATATGCTACTGTATCGATGTGTCTCATTGTTTTGTCCATAAGTTTGGAGAAAAATGAGAAAAAATAGACAACGCTAGATTTCTGTTTCTCATTCTCTTACTCTCTTAATTGTTTTGATTATTTTGTTTTTATTCGCTTGTCTATCTCTACTACTTGACCATAAATAAAGTTCAGAGAAAATAAAAATTTTTCGCAACGCTAATATCACGTAAGAATTATAAATAGATAATATATACGTTGGAAAACTACTATTTATTATGTACTCTTTATAAAATACTTCTTTCATAATTAGTTAAATAATATGATTTTTTTAGAAAACTGTCACATTTGGTTATGTATAAACTTATTTCATTATAAATATATTTACATTAGTGTATAAGAAAATTTGCATAAATTAATTTCTATACCATTTTCCAATGATAGTAAAATTATATATACTATTATTACAAATTTTACTACAATTTTACATAATTCTTGGATAATTTAAAAATGTGTAGCTTATATAAACGAATTCATTGTAAAGGATTTAGTGCAGTTATAATTTTCTCGTATTTACCATCCATTATCTTTTAATAAAACATATTTTCTAAAAAATAACATCAATAATTCAAATAGTATTATATTTTTCTTAATACAGTAAAATAAATATCTGTAGATATAATATTAGGATAATTAAAAATAAAAAGTCACACGTGGTTAAATTTTTTTCATAAAATTTGTTTTATAATATATATTTTTCAGAATTTGAATGAAAAATGTTTAAAAGATTACGTACATATGTAGACATAAACATTCCAAAATGCACATTATATTTTAAAATAATGAAAAATCTATGATTTTGGGTTATAAATAATTGATTATTGTAGTTTATAATTGAAAATAGTTGAATAAAAAATAACTTATTGAAAGAAATGATTTGTACATTTTGTTAAATATATAAATAAAAATTAAAACAAAGTACATGTCAATAAAAAATAATGCTTATACTACATTATATTATAAAATTTCTATCGACAATGCGAAAATGTTCATCAATAATTAAAACATGTTGTACTTGGTAATAGAATAAAGTTCCAAATCAACTTAAAGATTATTTAAACAAGAAAAACATTGGTTTAAAATTTTAATAATGCAAAATTTATATTTAAAAATTTAACTAATGAAAAATTGCTTCATCCTGATTATGAAGGTTAAATATAAAATAGTCACGAGTCTCAATGCAAAGGTATGAACAAAATACCACAAGTGTAAATTTATGTTTAATACACTCTTAAACAATAGAATTGAATTATATAATTATAATTATTGTGAAAAAGTTGACATATTGGAGGAAACTTTAAACGTTTCATGCGGTCATGGTGTGTTTTTCAAAATTATTTTTTAAAACTCGTTGAAATTGAATTGTAGAAAATTTTCATAAGATTTAAAGCTTGGAAATTTTCAAAACACAATGACGTAAAAAAAGGTTTGCGCTTGTTTAATTAGTTGAAAACTTTATAAATTATCAAAAAATTGTTTTTTATTTTATACATATGTATATAATGATATATGTATTTATTTTCACAAATATTATTGAAGTGTCTTATTTTTGAGTTCGTACAACGAGTACTTGATTCCTTATTATGAATGATTATTATAAAACAATTTCAACAAGAATTGATTTTTTATCCAAACGAAAAGGAGATATAGAGAAAAGAAGAGACAGAGAAAAATGGTTTTTTGATAGTGAAAAAGAATAAATATTTGTATTATGTATATTTGTCTTCTAAAAAAACTTGTATTATCACCTTACATTTATTTCAAATTATCGCTCTCATTTACATTAGTTTTCTATTTTATAATAATTTTATTAATTTTAAAAAGTATCAAGAAATATACTGTTAAATTAAGAAATTCATAAAGTTTTTAAATGGACAAAATATAATTTTACTATAAACATTCGTAAGAATATCTATGATAATAATGATGTCGTTATCTATAAAAGGAGTAAGTGATTCTTGCAATGTTTATTATCTTTTAAGTTTTGAAAATCAACAGAAAAAAAATAAATAACTTGAAAATATTTCAAAATATGAAATATAATTAGTAACTAAAAACTTTAACTAAGACTTTTTTTAGCAGATACAAGGAAAACAAATCAATAAAAATTGAAAATAAAAATACTAAAATACAGATGAGAGAAAATATAAAGAGAAAGAATTTGAAAAATAGCTACCATACACATTTTTCATTTTTTGCCTGTGGCCACCGAACGTATAATGTCTCCATTCAAGTATGAATAGCCGTATAAAAGTTAATAAAATATAGTAAACAGATGGAGCATGCGCATCCGTAATTGTTCCGTATGTTCTCCCTCACGGCAGCAACGACAACAATGTATTTTCCGTCATTTTGTTCACAGAAATAAACTAAGAACAAAGTAAATATAAAAGTATAAAATAAAATGAAGATAAATCGTAAGTTTTATTATTTTAATTTATATTCAAAATAAAAAGGAAAGAGGAAAAGCTACGCAGTTTCTTTCGGTTAATCCTGCGGCGAGAGAAAGAAAACTCCCTTGCTCTCTTTCAACACTAGACGTCGGCGCGCGACGATTAGTCGACGAATCGTACTTCTCCAAGAGTAGTGCGAGAAATGCTCTCGAGTGTAGCGGACTCCCTGTGATTCTACTGCTCTTGTTTGTTTCCTCCTCTTCCGTCTCCTCTTCCTTTCACACTCTACCTCTTATTATTTCCAATTCCAACGTATTACACATACCTTTCGCCTGTTATTGCTACTACATTTATAATTCGTCAAGCAAGAAATCCTGACCTATAGACGTGTTACATTTATTCAATTTTAAAGGCATAACATGATTGCAAAATATTTACTCGTGTGCCAAGAAGAAATCTGACAAGAATCTAACGTCGGAATCTACTGACTGAGTATACTCGGCTTTTTCTACTGTTGTGACAGATCCCTGCGTCCAGACTTTGAAAAGATTAATACAACTACACATCCTAGATAAGGATCCTTTGTTACTGTTACATTCAGATAAGGAGGTTTAAGTAATGAAATAAGGAGATAAAAAACTTTATTTATCTTCATTTATGTTCTTCTTATTCGGACACTCATCGCCTTCCTGCTTAAAGAAGCACACTACACCGCTTATTTCCGCCTGTTGCAAAAGGACTAAACAGATTTTGACGCCTGTCAGCCATGAGTGGTGTTGGCTTTTTAACAACGGTGAAGACCTACGGCTCAGCCTGTCATCGGCGACGACGCTATGATAAACAGAAAGGCATGCTCGAATTGCCGGGATTTGTTTATCAGTCGAATTCGGTTTCAAATTGGGATCCTGCGCCACCAATAACGCCACCTGCGGCCTTTTTACCACCCGAATATAAGAAAGAACGCGGGAAATTCACTTCAGGTTAGAATTGGAGAGAGAAAAAGAACAAGAGAGAGATACAGACAGACAGACAGAGATAACAAGAGAACAATTAAAATCATCTGTTTTAGAATGAGGCAGTTTGAATCTAAAAAGTTATTCTTTTTCTCTTCTACTTTGTTAAAAAAAAGATTTATTTTTTCGTATCGCAGTTTCTTTTTTATAATAAGCCTTTATAATTGTGAAAATTTATTTTCTTTATACTGCACCTAATTTTTTATAAATTAGGCATTTTTCATTAATTTATTTATAGTACTATTTAATATTGATTAAAACTTTACAAAAATATGTTAATAAACATATTATTAATTAACATTATTAGAATGCAGTCATCGAGGAAACACATCACTAGACCATGTTACATATAATTTGTAGTTTATTTTATTATCTTTATCATAAATAACATCTTTAAACTTCTTTGTTGCTTCTTGTTAATTATAATTATTCGTACGTATAATTATTCATAAGTTTTTTCTCGTGCTTTCTTTTTTGCATGAAATATTACAATAGAAATAACAGCCAGGGAAACTTATGTGATTAAACCTGCGAAAGTATCTTATTCTGATTTTGTATTAGAAATAAATTTTATCTCTACAACTATAAAACTAGTTCTATATAATAAAATTCTATTTATAACATTATAAATATAAAATTTATAGTTCACATATTATTCATAATCAATTAAATGAAATTAAAAATGCGAGCATCACGAAATATGAAATAATTGTAACAATAGAATGAACTTACAAGCATAGTATTTATTTATGTATCTTAATTTCGCGTAGAACTCTTTAATTTTACATATATTAGGCTTTTATTTATTTTATAATCGTTAGATGTTAAAAATATGTTGTTTATAGATGAAAGTGTTCATTAGTATATTATCTAATACTTGCTGCGTTTGATTTTTTCTTATTTGCATACATTCAAAATGCGTTATTTTACTCCTTTTTTAGAAATTTATCAATCCAATAGCCATGTTAATTTAATGTCGAATAGTACACATTTAATTTAAAAACTACATTTTTCATTTATAATGAATACAGTTTATCAATTATTTCACTGTCAAGTAATGTGGTGCGTTAATCGTTTGCAGAACAAATTCTATGAAGAATATCGAAATATATGGTAATATTAACGTACATTTTTTTTAACGAAAAAAGAAAATTTTCCTAATATATTTTGCATAAATAAAAATGTATATAATTATATAATTTTATATATCTCATATAATGAGATATTGTGTATGATATGGTATGATATTATATATATATATATATATATATATCAATATCAATAAAAAATATACACGCAATCTCATTTAACTTTTTAAATAATAAACTCAGTATTGGTATTGAACATTAATTAAGAATATTTGAAAAACATTTATAAAAAGAGTTTTATACTTAAAAATTTTCTAGTAAGCATTATCAATCAATTAATTATTTTAGATTGTGAAAATAGAATAATGAAAATTTTGAAAAATTAATTGTTATTCGTTTTTATAGAAATATAAGAAATTTTTATATTTTTAATGTTATAAAGGCTCATTAAGTAACTCTTTTTTAATCACTTGAATATTTTAAATTATTCAAAAGCGTACATTTAATATGAGATTTTTTATTTATCATTTTTATCATGTATATGTACGTAAAAGTATAATATTACGTATATTATGAAATTATCTTTTATTACAAACGAATATTATAATAATCGAAATTTTATTTTTTATTAATTATTATCAAGTGAATGCATTAACGTATTTTTATGTGCATGATTTAGAAAAAATTTACGCTAATAAATACAAAATCTATTTCACAATTAAATCGTACGTGTATAAATCATTTATTATGCATAAGATTTGTTTGGATTCATATTTATTTTATTTTATAATACTCGAAGAAATGTACAAACATTTAAAAATTCGAAGTTGCGTGGATTATGTTAAAGAATTTTACTCAAAAATCTTTGTATATCTTCAAGTTATAATAACTGTTGTAGCGATATATTATACTACTTTTATTCTCAGATAGAAAAAAATTAATTCTTAAAATATTTTTTTAAATATTGAAGTAAAAATATATTAATTTAAATGAAATTTCTCTTCGTAATTGACCTTATTATTTGCTAAAGATAGAAATTTTTACAACATATAGATTAAATATAAAAAATTTAAGATATAAAAAAAAATTTTTTTCGCAATGTATTTATAATAATGAGAAAAATTTGAGTTGTTTTTTTTATAAATTTAATGATACAGATTATAATCTTCGGCTAACAAAATATAGCGCGATGCCTTTGTACGTCTACGTCATTTTACAACCCTCACATATAGTCGTAAGATTAAGAATAGTGCGCAAATACTCTTGTAAAATAAGAGGCAAATTGAGGATTCTATAAAATACGAGAGAGACAACGTCTAAGACTTTTGCTCACTTGCAAAAGAAATTGGAAAATGGCTTGTAATCTCGCTCGAGGATACTACTCATGTCTATACATAGCTCGTGAGAAAATATCCAACGCATAAATTTCGAACCCTGAATAGATAGTTACATTGAAGCACGTGTACAAAAGTCAAATCAATATAGTAGTGGTTGTAGTTGTGGTTACGAAAAAGAGAATAATCGAAAAGCAGAGGTAAGTGGATAGGAAGATTAAAAAGTTACAAGCTCACATAAAATGGGTAGACAAAAAAATGTAGTAAGAAAGATTAAAAATGGTTTTAAAAAACTGAAATAAATTCGCAAATAGAAAAATAATTCTTTTTTTTCTAACAAATGAATATATATATATATATAAATGTGTGTATGTGTATATATAGTTTGTACCATTTTTTAAAGTATGAAAATTTTATATTTATTCATATCACCTAACACTATTATCGAATTTTTTGGTTCAAGATACGTATGTGCTAATATTAAATAGCGAAAATATGTTCGAACATTCTTGAAAGTTAATTCTACTAAGATGTTTTTTATATGTATAAAGAAGGGAAAAATAATATTTTTGTAATGAATAAATTTAAAATTCTTCACGCATAAGCTTCTACGGTACTAACTGAAACGTATATATTTCTTGACTTGATATATATACTCAGTAATATTTCGGATACAAATAATGTTTCGATTAAAAAAAAAAGTTGATACGACTATAGTATTAAAAGGAATTAATTCGATTTTTAATGATTTATTATTGAAATATGATTTCTATTTTCATTTTTTTCTATTAAAAGATTATTATATGGATTTCTTATTTATATTTAGTCATTTAATAATTTTGTGGTATATAATATCTCGAAATAATTTTATTTAAAAATACTAAAGAAAAATATCGATATCAATCTCTAATATATATGAAAATTTTAATAAAACATAAAAGTTCTTAATCATTTTCTAAAAATTAATGCTAATAATATTCATATTAATTTGTATTACATTTTTATATAATTTCATTTTTTCATTATGAAAAAAAATTAATATTATATTTGATATGGCAAAATTGCTTCAATTTTTAAAAACAGAATTACAGAATTCGTGTATAATATAATTAATACATAAATATACTTTAATTGAGAAATATTTGGAATCTATAAGATTATATATAGCATTGTTTAATGAATTTAGAACATAAATTTTACTCGTTTAAAAATTAGAAAAGTTACTTGGAAATTACACGCCTGTAAATATTATTAATGTTAACTTTTGAAAATTAAAATTTATATTTATACTATTAATCAATATTCTTGCTATATTTAAAGAGTTATAGAAAATTTAAAATAATATTTAACTAAGTCAACATTTCAATGTTTGGATTCTTGTATTATTTTGTATATATAAAACATATAGACATATAAAAAAACGTGTATTTATAAATTTATAATATTTTTGTCATGTGTATATCAAATCTATATATATTAACCATAAAAAAGTATTATGTTAAATATAAAATTATTTGTTTAAAATTTTTTAAGTACTTTTAAAAATATTAAATTATTTTTTCTATCAAACTTTAATTTCGCAAAAAGGAGTATTTTTAATATAAAGAAATCTTTAAAATTCTATTTTTTTTTAATTTATTGATTTCTAAATTCGACTGTTAATAGAATAATAGTTATATACGAAGGATTCTATTAGGTTAATTTCTATATTAATTAAAATTTTTCTATATTTTAAAACATTTAAAATAAAATAGAATTTTTATAACAATTTAAATATAAGCAATTTATGTGTTCGTATATTTAATGCCGTATAAAATATTTTAAGAATTACATAATTTTCTAGAAAATTAAAATTGTAACAATATTGAATTACTCAAGATATCAAAATAAAATTTGTGTATATTATTCACGCTATGCTCATAGTTAATATTATAGATTTAAAATATTTGAAGTATTGAATATACTATAAATACAGTCTACAATTAAAAAATTATATAGCTCTTAAATATCATGTTATGATCGCAAAAATCACGATAATAATGCATTTTGTAATATCGAACAAATTATAAATAGTAGTTATTAAATCACACCGATTGCATATTTATTAAACTAATTATAAGTATGTTTCAGGGATCAAAATTCGATTATTACACCTAATATTTTAATTTCTGATAGATTGTTCATCAATTTTATATAATTTTCAGACTTAAAATTATTACTAACAACGACAATAAAAATAATGTTTTTTTTTGCTTAAAACAATATATTATTAAATTATTACAAATAAAATTATAACATTATATATAGTATTTCAACCATATAGTATACAAAGTGATAAAAAGTAACATCTTAATTTTATTATATTATATTATATTATTAAAAAATTATATTTTAAAAATTTCTTTGTGTCTGTTTAAACAAAAAATTTACAAATTATAGATACTGCTACGTAAAATAAATCTAATATGATAAACAATCGGATATAATAAATGTATTCTATTACTTAGGTTCTTCTAGATAAAAATATTTAATTAAATTATAACGATTTCAAATAATTTAATTTTAATAAAAAAAAAAATAAAATACATTATTTGAAAGAATCTCGTTCATTAGGTTAAAAAGATAAATTTGATTAATAAAGTGGATAAAGTTAAAATATAATATAAAATTGTAAGAGAAATATTCAGATACAGAAGCGCTAAAAAATAGCATTGGAAAAGCCAATTTTTTACACATTTCAATTTACTCCTCTATTGTAGAGTCCATAAATCAGAAATATCGACTGTTAAGATATATATCTCTTTGGGAATTTTTCACTTTAATCGTTACTTCGTATAAGAGAAATATCATTATAATGAAAATGTGGATGAATATACAGTGTTAGGAATGAACAATGCAGACATTGTTTATTTTCTTCGGTAAATATTAAAATTTTAATTTCGTTTTTCTGTTCAGTATCAGTCAACGTTATTTCGTATCGTTTCAAATGATAGTATTTGTGTGTATAAATGAATTAAGTACAAAAATAAATTAAATCATATATAATTAAAGTATAATTAAATTTTTTTAGTTCAAATTTAGAATACAACTTCATGTTTAGGGAGTTATTATTTGATTATTACAAAGCTTAAGATTGGAATTTCAAAATTACATTTTATTTATGTATATTGTTTTTAAGTTTTTTATGAATTAAAATTTGAGAATAAGAGATATAATGTTAATATTTCATAAAACAAAAACAAAAATATATATATTGAGATGCAATGTGATGCAATTAAAATAGTTTAAGTGAGTATTAATTTAGACGATTTAAAACATAGTATAGATGCTATAAATAATTAATATATTAAAAGAAAGAAAAACAGAAGAAAAAAATAAAAATAAAAATATTAATGAGATATAGAATGGTTAATAAAATGTAAGCGAATAAGCAAAGAAAGTGTATATATAAAGAGAAAAAAAAGATTCATCTATAATAAACAAAATTAATCAGACCGAGAGAGAGAGAGAGAGAGAGAGCTATACAAAAACAATATTAGAAAAGCGAAAATAAAAATAAAAAATATGAAATTATGTAAAAAAATTTAATGTGATATTATTATACAATATAATATATTTAATTTAAATAATAATATATAAATTTTTCCTACATAATAGTCGTAATAAGGATACGATTAAATTACTAAATTAATTTTACAGCTACGTAGGAATCTTCTTTGTGTGAATTGATTCGATGGATTTGGTGGTCTGCTTGTTGAAGAAAAATTTTTAATGTTTTAAGCATCTTTCGTCATACGAACTATGATTCATTAGTTCTGGGATTTGAACTAGAATTATTTTTCATTCTATTTAGTCAATCTAAAAATGTATATTTACTCAAAACACGTTCACAAACATTTACATAACGACATCATATGAAACTTTTATTGAAACCTGCTACCATGAATTTCTTATAATTCACTGTATATTAGACGAGGTATTTAGAAAAATATATATTTAAAAGAGTTAGCACATATGACAGAAAACTTGCCGTAACGACAAATCGTTGCCAACGTATTACAGAAAAGCACTTCAAGTATAGATCAAATGGTTTACAAGCAAAAAAGGAAGATTATGACGATATAAGAATACAGTGTCTTTTGTACACTAAATAAAGAACAAGAAAAACTTGCTACTCTAATCAATCATACTTCGTGTAAAAGAAACACTACAGACTGTTGATGTCTTCTTTCCTTTCTGTATTTTACGTCCGAGGCACGTCGAATGCGTAATGCAGTTCTGACTTTAGTTTGTTACACGTTCCAGGAGTCTAATTTTCAGAAGTGACGAGTGATTGTACGCGATTTATTATGCGTGAATGATGAAAGATTTCTGAAACCGCTTAACTCCAAGTGTTTTATTATAGTAAAGGATATAAACCTTATACAAATACAATACTTTTGAATGCAGAATATGAATAAAAAATATTATCTTTAAAGATTGATTGTTTTGATTGTTATTTTGCATTGATTATTATTGTTGCTGTTGTTGTTGTTGTTGTTGTTGTTGTGTTGTTGTTGTTGTTGTTGTTGTTGTTGTTGTTGTTGTTGTTGTTGTTGTTGTTGTTGTTATTGCTGCTGCTATAAATCGCTATATTATGTTTTTTCAGAAATTTTATTTTCCCATTATAAATTAAATTAACATTTTTTATAAAATTATTAAAAAAAATTTTTTTTTTAAAATAATTATTTTACGATCTTAAGGTAATACAATTTAAAATTATTTGAATTGATTTTAATTATTTTAATAGTTTATCTTATGGATATTATTAAAACTGTTTCATAAAATTTCATAATAAATTTGTAAAGCATGTATGTTATTATTATTATTATATATTATTATTATAGGTAATTATTATATACTATTCACTAAAAATTTATTTAATGATCAAATATCACATGATATTGCAGCCATTTTTTTTATAAAAAATTTATAATGAAAGAAAATGTAAATAAATCTATCGTTCATAAAACATTTTATAAATATTTTTTTAACTCAATATTATTCATAATATTTGAAAGACATTTATTTGCAAAAATATAATTAAGACTATTTTATTCAATAATTATATCAATCTGTTTATAATTATATCCTGATCAAAATTATATATATTATGTAAAAAAATTATTTATGAATATGACGATTTGTCCTTATTGTCTCTACCTTCTCTCATATCATTTATTTACAAAAATTTCTCTTTTTAATAGCAGTTTAATCACTCAATATTTTTCAAGATTATCCATCTTTTTGTCTTGTAATTTTCCCTTTTACTTTTTATCTTATTCCTATTGCTTGTATATAGATTTCTTTTATATTTTTTTGCAATCATTTAGAATTTTAATGTCTTTACGATTTATGGTCTCAATTATATTTTTGTTTGCAAATATTATTACTTTTTTCGTTGCACTCACTTCTATTCTATTTCTATTTTAATTTTATTCATGTGTAATTATACATTTACGAGTATTTATATCTAAAATTAGTATTTATTCTATCTATTTTTGTTATAATTTTTCTATTTTATTACTACTTTATTATCCCTGTATTTTTGCTCCATACAGTATAATTTCTACTTAATTCTAAGAAATATTTTCGTTTTCGTTCTCATGTTTTCTTTAAACCATCTCTCCGCTATGCTACGATTTTTTTATGTTATCATATTTGTTCTTGTTCATCTATATTGTTTTCTTTAAGTCTGTGTAGAAGATATGTGTTTGTACTTACTATTTCAAATTTTTCTTTCTTTCTTGTGCGTTTATAAATTTTATGATTTTCGTTTTTTGTACATGAAATTGTACCTAATCCTTCCTAAGGAATTTTTAATTATTCTTAATAAATCATTTAAGCCTTTCTCGCTGTTTGAAAATGTAACTAACATCCACATATGTTAATAATTGCCTTCCTCATCTTTGTCCTGAATTTTAGAATTTTGTATTCATCCTTCAAATTTTCCGGCATATATAAGTAACGGTAAGAACAATGGGTATCCTTGCCTAATTTCTCTTTCCATTTTCATTTCACCAATTAATTCTTTGACTATTTTAAATTTTTTACTTCTACATATCCTCGACTTACATAGGCTTGCTATATAAATATTATGTATTATGGAAAGAAATATTTTGGTATCATTTGGAAAAAAATAGTATTAGAAAAATTTATAAGAAGTATTTATATAAAATTTAATTAATTAGAATAAGCAAAAGTTCATCAATGCAAATTTACATAAATTTTAGTTCTAAAGCTATGGTATTATGATATTTTATGAAATTTATCCAAATTTCACGTCGTTCGATTATAATTTTTTTTTATACATTCGATTATAAAATATGCCAAAAGATATTCTCACCATTTGACTTAATTGGTAAAGCGAGTAAAAACTATTGAATACCGAGTGCTTCGATCTGAAAATTAAATTGTAGTTTAATTTCTTAAAAGGGAATAATTTTTACAGCTCAAAAGTATTTATTAATATTTAATTGAATAAAAAATTATTTAAATGGCAATATAAAATAAATACATTGTTTATTTGTTACAAACTCATTAATTATTACTTCATTGAGTTTAAGAACAATCATTTTTAAATATGTTGGACTATAAAAATAATATAAAACTAAACTTGTGTAGTGCAATATTTTTTCTTTAACAGGCAGAAATACCTAAATATTATTGTTTGTATAAATTATAAAAAATTTTGTTGTACATGGTTATATTGAATATAAATAAGAAATGATTAAAATTTAATTTATGATTATATGTCACTAATATAAACAATTTGTCATTATATCAGTTAAATAAATTCTCAAAATTACATTTTTAGATATTCTAAAGGGATAAACTATATCTAATTCAAAGGCATAATTAAGAAAATCGAATCACTTTTTAAATTTATCCTCAGAAGTTAGACCTAATCATGGTGATCTTGTGCTCTTTTTGTATAACGATCAAGTTATGCTCTAGTATATATTTCTTTTCAACTAGGCACGGTTTACTCTGGGCTCATTGGCGCAATCGACTTGGCTCTCAGCCTAAACTCCGACTGCGTTGTTTCTGTGATGAAACAAAAAAAATGTGCATCATAAAAATGAACGTTAGTAGCTTTTAAACGCAGTCGGCTGATACAGTGACAGTAACACTCGTTCACAATTCATTTAAATAGTAGATTTTACTATGTGAATTTACTTGAAAATTCTGCTTCTCATCTCTCTCTCTCTCTCTCTCTCTCTCTCTCTCTCTCTCTAAATATCTATTATTAAAGTTATATCTGCTATCAAAGTTACTAAATATTGCGTAAATAATAATTGTCAGCAAATAAACTCTTAACTAATTGCTAATGCATTTTTTTTCATAAACTTATTTGATGAAAAAAATTTTTTTTAATATATTCTATTTTAAATATACTCTTATTTGGGACTTACATTAAATAGCGATTTTGGATTTGGAAGATTTTGGATAATATTTAGGTTAACGTCCAAGTTTGCTCATCTGCGTGTACCGTACTTTTGTAATTTTCAAACTGTATTATACAAAACGGAAGTGTCCAGTGACCGTTATTTATTTACTGTATATTTTAACATCCTTTAATATCTTGCCAAGATCGCATTATCATAAAAACTAAATTTTATCTCGTCTTTATTCTTAAACTATAGGCTTCTTATTTCTCTATGTAATGCTTCTAAAAATATTCACATGTATAGGTTCAAGTTTGCATGAGATTAAATATTTATACAGTAGTTATCAAAGCTAAATATAATATAAAATCATTTGTTTATATTATAAGCTCAAAAGCGAAATATTATTTTACCATTATGTATTTTGACTGTTTTAATAAAAAAAAACTATATTTATTTATAATTCTAATGAACTATCATATGAAATTTAAATTTTATATATTCCTCACAAAAATACAAAAGTTTCGCACTTACTTCATTAACAAAAATCAAATATTTTGTTACAGTTGAGAAGGGGATATTAAACTCAGGCACAGACGATCAACAGGTCATGGGAAGATGTTATCCCGAAAATCTTATGCTTTCGGAGCTGCCGGAGCCACCCATCCCACTTAGCGAAATAGGCCCAATACCACCCCCGCCAATGTTTAGTTCTCCGAGCCCAACTTTACTATCCAAGCAGAGGCAACAACAGATGGCACTCATTGACTGCAAGGATGACGGTAATTACTGTGCGTGCGACTGTAATTTCATTTTTAATTGTAGCGTATAAAGTTTAGTTCGATTTTGCAAATACAATCAAGATTAATTTTATCTAAACTAAATTAATAATAATTTTTTTAATATTTTGGAGATTATTATTTTGAAAACACGTAGCTCGATCTGTTATCAGAGAATAATTTTATGTCAAAACATTTTTTAATGATCAATAAATATTTTTTTCTGAAAATAAAATACAAAAATTGTTTTATAAATGATCTTTTAATTCTCGCAATATGGTCGAAGAATAATTTATTTAATAATAATAAAATCATTACTTATACAAGAATTATTATTTAAACTTATTTAAAAAGAGACAACTATTAGCCCTATTAGATTTATTTATTATATTTTCTATATATTTATTTATTCTCGCTTTATTTAAAGATTTTCTAAAAAATTTAGACTAATATTAAAGTAGTATATACAATAGAAATATATCGTTTATAATGAGATTTTTATTATAGTTTTTTTCTTTAATTGAAATTTTATGCAGTTAAAGAAAATCGACTGAAAATTAAAAAAAAATAATTTTTTATATAAGTACATTCTGCAATACTACTGAAATAATTACTATTCTAGAAAAGCTTAAGCCCGTGTAGTATCTTATGTACATATTATGTATTGCAATGCAGTCACAATTATCAATTAAATCTATATTTCACCATTAAATATAAATTAATAAAAAAATTCATATCATATTAAAATTTATAGAGTGAAATTAATAAAATATGTCTCATCTTTTAGATATATAAAATATTGAAACTCATTATTTTAAATATAAAAAGTACTTGAAATTACTAATTCAAAAGATTAAATTAATTAAAACTTAAAAATTTAGTCAAGTATGTGAAATACGGAACAATCTTCAACAAAAAATAAGTATTAACTCTTTAAAATTATTAAACATATAGATTTCTACGATAAAGTTATTTAAGTACAACTCTTTTTAAATAAGATCTAGTTTACTCTTTAAAGTACGTACTTCACATCTAACAATCTAAAATAGGCATAGTTCCTGGGAGGTTATATCACGTTGATCTTACAAATTATAAATTCAGACGATGAAGACATCGATATAGATGACGAAGATATACGTGACACATCTCGAGTGGAGGAAATTCCGGCAAAGGAACCCAAGTTCCATGCGATGCCTCTCAAAAGTGCATTAAAAAAGAAGAGTGGGGGAAGTGGAGCCGGCACACCGCAAAGCACACCGACACAGGAGATAAGGCCATTGACACTTCGGCAGGATTTCCACGCTTCATTTAAGTATGTCAATCTACTCTTAGATTATAAAATCTTAATCTTCATCAAATATTTTATTTAATCTAGCCGTTGACGCGCTGATCTAGTTTTAAGAAAACGTAGGATTAATTAATTACAAATAGTATTAACAGAGGAAATTCGTTATTAAACATTTTCCAACGATTCTTTTATTTTTCTTTAACTAATTTAATACATACATTTTTTAACAAGTATCTTAATAAATAAATAAATTTTTAACTTTTGATGATGTACTTATTATGTAATACATTTTTTAGCAAAATTTTTCAAATAATTATTCAAATTGTATTATAAAATTTAATTATAGAATTATTAAAAACTAAAAAGTTATAAAGATTTTTGAATATTTTTAGAAACACCTCAGATACATTGTATTTTTATATATATCTAAATTTTCTACTGCATACAATTGCTAACTCAATATAATTTTCATACTGTTTTAGCTTTACAAATATTCAAATATATTTTTAATCCAAGGTCATCTGATCAAGATTAGACTGGGACATTATTTTTTTGTGTATAATCTTTTTTATAATTAATATTTGAAATTATTATAAAATATTGTTCCAAAAACATAATAGAAATATAATTTGAAGAATTTAGTGAATGACATTTTCGTGCATTCATTCATACAACGTATATTCAATCATTAGTAAAAAAAATATTTCTTATGCTTAACCAGAAGGCCTCCTTTAAGGTCTAGGATGACAATATGGTAATTTTAATGGCAATCCATTAAAATTAATGTTTTTTTTTATTTTTATACTTCCCATTTTCACTTTATTTATTTTAAGCATGAGTGGCACCATAATGTTGGATATTTTTACATGGCTGGCGTAAACAAATATATTTAATAAGCTTTTTATAATCTGTTATTTATTAAGCATGAGAAAAAATAGGAAATCCATTTAGTATTTCGCTTTCTGTCGATTCACCTAATTTCATATTATTAATTATATATTGATATATAAGTAATAATATATAAACAAATAATTATTATAAATTATGCTCATTTTTCGTATTATTCTAGATATATTTATAACTAATAATGATTATAATAAATACTTAATTCAAATGAAAAATGTAATGATGTGTTTAGAATAAATAAAACATTAATTTTTGAAAAACAGGTTAAAAATGAGTAATAAGGATGTTTACTGTTTCCCTGACAGATTGATATATAAACTAAAATTACAAACAAAGGATTTTGCAGAATTCTTCCTAAATGAAGACTTGCTTTTACAGTAAAATTTCATAAAAAATTTAATTAGTTGTTTATTATACACTGTTTACATCCCAAATTTTACTGTTATGACGCACATCTTATGTATTTATTCTACACTATAAATTTATTTTTATTTCATTGTAGCCATAATTTTTAATGCATTTAAATGTTGACTGAAAAGCATTATACAACGTAAATTGCAAATCATTTTATACAAAAACACTAAAAATAAATATTTTCTCTATGTTTACAAATCCTTATGCCTTAAGATTTAGAGAAAAAACTGTTGTTTAAAAATTTTTTAATTCGAGGATCTGGCTAAAATTAGAGTAAAATTATATTTAAAGACTTCAGTTCACGTTGGAAAAAAGCGTTAATTTGCTTTGTTTAACTACAATACAAAAGTTCGTTAGAATGACATATTTAATATATTTAAATCGATTTTCAGTAGTCGCCCAATGTGGTTTGGTTTATTACTTCATAATACTGCTGAGAATAAAGAAAATGCTAGACCCTACGTCATTCGGGAAGATTCAGATACGGATACAGGAGATTCACCAATTCTTTACCCAGAGGATTATGACGATGAAAAGAGTAAGTATTCTTTTAAAACAAATTATACAAATCCGTCTACATAAGTCGCTATTATCCAGTTATTGTTTAATTTTAAATAGTATAATATAGATTTATTTAATCAGGTAATCTTAAACAACTGAAAAATTTTAATCATATGTTTACTTATTATATTATTCATTTTAATTTATATAATTAAAATTATTCGATAGTTTTTATTTAAAATAAAGAGTCGTATTTAACAATGCACAGTAGTTTGTTTTTAGATTAAGTTTTCAGATTAAAAATAATGCTTTAACTTTGTATATATTTGAATTCATCGCAATTTATGGTACAATAAATAAAAACTAAAAATTTATACAAGTTTTTTTTTATTAAAAAATTATTTTTATATTTTATGTACTTTTATATTTATAATAAATTTTCAACTTATAAATTTATCGGTGATTACGCAAATAACAATATTCCATAAATATAACGTAAAAATAAATAAAAAGCTAGCCACTATTTCTTTCTTATATTACACATTTTGAAATTTATTATTAAATTTGAAGCCCAACATTTTTTTAACACGATAGTGTAGTTTTATATTTTCAATTTCGAAAGCACTACTGCTTAAACGTTTAGAAATTAGTGTGATTACAAATTTTTCATTTAAAATATACAATAATTAACGCGGGAAAGGAAAAAATATTGTATAAAATTTGTAATGTTATTACACGATAAACTTAAAGCATTGTTTTAAATAATTTGTTAATATAAATAGTCGTTTAATTAGAGTCCCTGAAAAATCTTCGACAGGAAAAAAAATGGAAAAAATACGTCAGCGTCAGTTTTTTCGCAACATAATCTATCAAAATCTACGCGTGCGAGATCGAGTCTCGTAAAAACATCATAAAGTCTCGTAAAGTTCAAATCTGATACCTTAATTTCTTGCATTTTAAGCCGGCGAATATCAATTCAACCTTCGATGTACTAATTATACCCTAATAGTTTTCTCGGTCACACGACACCATCATGCATGCATGGCTATTTACGTGGCGCGATTTTCGAACTCACATTTATGCGCCGACTCGCTTGCG
This sequence comes from Platyscapa corneri, assembly GCA_018907185.1. Taxonomy (NCBI): domain Eukaryota; kingdom Metazoa; phylum Arthropoda; class Insecta; order Hymenoptera; family Agaonidae; genus Platyscapa; species Platyscapa corneri. The sequence goes on from JACCHW010000084.1 coordinate 97,555, forward strand.
CACCTTGAAGTTTATATTAATCCACAATGATGACTGGCAAACTATTCAGTGTCGTCCTGACCGCGTTGATTGCTACATCTTTACAGACGCTGATGGGTTATCAAGATTGTGGATAAATTACTATCAGCTCTTCAAATTTGACTCTTGTACCAACGTGATTACTAACACTGAATTTCTTCTGTGTTCGATTTTCGTTTTTTTCATTTGACTATCTGTGTCACTTCCTTTAATATATGATAATTGAAGTGTACCTTTACCTGTTTAATTGATCAGCAACATGTTTCATCAGAAAAAATATGTACAGATATATATTAAATAAAATCATGGAAATCGATGTCATAAGTGTTAATCAATAAAACAAGTAACGGTAATTAATTATAAAGTATCAAATCAAAAATACTATATCTGATGCATTTTACAAAGTTAAATCTTTGAATTAAAAACTTTAAACTTTACTAATTTTATTTATGTTAACCTATTTTTTAATTCTATTAAATAATCCTTTATATACAAAATTGATTCGTTACATAAACAATTTTTAAATTTCTTAAATTATGATAAATTACCGTCAAATTTATACATATTACACAAAATGTCTTGCTACAAATGCGCGTAAAAAATCTTGAATCATAAATTTTGTATAGAGCATCATTAAACCCTAATGATCTTGTTGTTGTGTTTGTTGGCGTTTGATACTAACCTCGAAAATCAAGTCGATCCCACAATGCAGAATATTTTAGACGTGTGCCAACGAAACATAAATTTCGAAATTCAAAAATGACGAAAGTAAAAAAGTACTTGTACAAAAGGAAACTTCTCTTTAAATATTTTATTTAAAAAAAAAAGTAAATACTAATGAAGAAGGAATATTTATTTTGTAAAACCCAATATATGTTATTCGATATGCATTTATGCAGAATGGAAGTGATGAGCTTTTCTTCTATAAATGTTGTAGAATGCAAGAAAATTATAGGAAACTTACGTAGTAGAAACAATGTAGTAATTTAAATGGTCTTACTTATTAATACATAATTAAGTTTGTGCACATTTTAGTCGCTATTTTTCTATAACATTTTAATATGAATAAACTTTTGATAATGATATTAATGATAATTTAATAAAGCTATTTATTCTAAACCATAATGAATAGAATAAAAGTCGTGCATATTTATGACAAAATATTTCTTTTCTTTTATAGATAGATTCATTCAATGCGTGTCACACTTTTTTTTACTATAGAGTATTACAATTTCTGTTAATAAAGCATATAAAGCATAGGAAAATTAAGTTTTCAGATTAATTAATTCTTGTTCAAAAACGAAATGAGTTTATAAAAAGCACTTAAAAACTTCATTATCTATACATATTACACCAAAATAAAGTATAAATGTTATCAAAACTATTATTGTAGAATCAATACTTATGAAGGGTAGTTAAAAGAGCTATTAAGAGAAAAACATAGGCACATTAATTATGGTGTTTCTGTGGTTATTTTTTTATTTAAACGAAAATCGTAACCTATTTTTACTATTCGATACGATTTCACAAGTAATCTAAGTGACGTTTGTACTTTTTGTGTAATAGCACCTACTATTCGTAAAAATACGATAAATAAAAGTTTTCGAGTAGTGCCGGCATGAAACTGAGTTAAAAAGACAAACGAATGGCGACACACGGGGATTCCGTCAGTCTCTAGCTGACGAGGGAGTTGTCGGGTCGTTGATTACTTGCCGATAGGAAATGCCAGCGGTGACTCGCGCTACGTCAGTTTGCTCGATAGCCACGTGCGGACATCCCCGACGGACGATTAATACGTTACAACGTAGCCTTAGCTGTTCCGAATTCGACGGTAAATGCGTACTTTTCTCGACTCTTTTATTTTTCATTTCATATTTTGGCATCAAAACTATTTTTCGCTAAGTTTATTTTTTATGTATCAAACTATTTTTATTTATGTTTAATGTGCAAACAACTTTTGTTGTTATCTGACTTTCTTTTTCAATTATTTTAAACGTGCATATCATAATTTGCATTTTGAGTTTGATTTGGGATATTTCATACTCAGTGTTTAAATGGTTGATCAAAGTCTTTAAAAAAGTTTTTAAATAATAGAAAATTAATTGAACTATTATTATGTTATATAAACATTGTTTAAAGAAAGATAGTATTGTTTTATTTTATGATTTTACAGTTTTTTTAAAATAATGTTAAATTTAATATTCGAGGACTTATATACAAACTTAAACATTTATTTTTATTTCAAATAATATTTTGATAAATATTAGTTTTTTTATAGTTATTACATACTATTTCAACGGCATTTATTTTCCATAATTATACGTTTTATCACATTTTATTTGGAGATAAATCTTTAATTAGACAGTAAGAAAAATGATTAGCTTCAAGTGATGCAATTTTCCAAGAATATGGTTCATTAAATTTGGTTTAGCAAATTTTCCTTTATTTAATAAATATGTTTTTTTAGTTAAATTTAAGATTCTTAAAATAGATAAAAATTTATAATTAAAAAATGTTAATAAGTATAATTAACAAAAATATTATGTTTATTAGTTCTACTACTAAAAGATGCATATTTGCATACAGGAATAGAAGCAACATAGGACATAGAAGCGCCTCATTTTGTAAAAAGATTTTATGTGTTCCATTTCAGAATGTTGCTGAATCTTAATTATATGTAAAAATTAATTTTTCACATTGCAATTTAAAAATTTCTATATCACGGGATTCGACTACTGTAAGTGCATGAAAGTAAAATGTATGATAAATATTATACAAATTTTCATCAATTATTTTTAAATATTTTTTTCAAACTGGTAATATATCAGCTAATAAAGAAATACATTTTTTTTTATTTAAATACGAGCGTAAATTTTTAATGATTAATTATTTATATAGACAAAGAAAATATTAGTATGATAAAAATGATTTTTGATAAAATAAAAAAACGATTTTTGAGTCAAATTTGAAATACACAATTTTGATAAAATCATTAAAAAATTTTAAAAGTGTAATGTTAAGATTTTTATTTTTTCCCGTTCGTATGCAGATTTAGGATCATAATAAAACCGTTTGGATGTAGTATTTTCATTTTCCTCAATATATAAAGAAGTAAAGAACGAGTATAACATGTGTGCATTATCTTTTAGTTTTTCTCATGATTAATTATCTTTTTCACAATAATTACATCATAATACAATATTAATGCCTATTAGTTTTGTAATTGTCATAATAATAAACAACCTGTCATCAAAAACGCAAATTTCAATTGTTTATTGTACTGTGCAGTGTTTTTTACATTAAAACACTCACATCTACACTGTTGTATTGAATCTCATTACTATTTTGTTTTTCACACTCAAAACAAGGATGAAGTGATACTGCCTTCATCAAATCTTTAATTATAAATTTTGTACTATAAAAAGTTAAAACTAAAGATTTTTATAAATAATCCTTAACTAATTTTTAATTTTATTCACTTAAAGTACACCACGATTCAACATTAGGTCGATTTTTTTGTGTTGTCGGTGTAAATTTAAAAATATAACGAAACTAATATCATTCCTATATTTTCTGATGTGACTTCTTCTCATGTACATACTATAATACATGGTTTATTTCTCAGTAAAGTGTACATAAGTAATTAGAGTAGTATTTTTTTATGAAAAGCGTCAGTTAACGATCGTACTGATGGTAAATAATGTTTATTATTATTATTGGACCAACTACTAATATTATCTATAAGACTTCAACTATTTCAATACATTTCTAATATTTTTTTATGAAATAGGTACGATTATGTATCATATATAAACGTTTAAATCTCTAACATTAAAAAAAATTTTATCATAAGATCTCTTTTATTATAAAATCAATCAATAAGTTAGAATTGATTTTTTTTAATCTTCTACGGTAATGTTTAATAAAAATATTAACTTTAAAAAATTTAATAAATTTTATATTATTTTTCAATGTTTTATAACAATTTTATCCAATGTTAATTATTAACTTTCATATTATTTTTCAATAGTCATTATTATGTTTTTATTCCATCATAATTATTTTATTTAAAAAATAATATTATAATGAAAAGTTTCTTCTTCAATATTTTATAATTAATAGATGTTTTGGTAATTTTATATAGGTATTTAATTTATTTGAGTAGACTTACGTTCCAAAATATCTAAAAATATATCTGTATCATTCATTTACAATAAAAACTATAATACTAATTATTTTATTATTACTAAAACGATAAAATATTAAATTCAATATCGATAAAATTAAGTCTTTTAAAAAAATTAAAATATTATTTTTTATAAATAGAGTACATTATTTTTAGAAGATTTTAAAACTAAATTGAGATTTTTTAAATTATATCAAGGAAAATATTAAAAGAATATGTATATAATTCTTTAAATGCTAATAACAGAAGGGCTGCGTAACTTTATCTCAGCTAACTATTTACAATTATTAACACTACAAAGATAACTACAAATTGTTTTCTTTTCAGATTGATAAATTACAAATATAGTTTAATTAACATAATATAGTGGTAGCTTAAATTTATCAGAATTACGATTATAATCAATTTTTAACTTTTAAAAATTAATAGATCTTATAGAATAAAAAGCTTATTTATGCAAAATAAAAAAATATTTTTATTTATCAATTTTTTTTTATCTTTATACCCAATCCTACAATGTATTATTCATATTATTGTCTTTCTTTAGATATAAAACCTCGATAATTATTAAACATTAAAATCGGTTTTATGTTATATTTATTTTTTTCAAATATAAAATGTAATTTTAAACATAGAGTCTGTCTCTTAACAACGAAATCTAGTGTTATATATCATATACAATATAAGTTTAAATGATATTGATAAACCAATTTATATATAAAATATTTAATTTTGCGTATTTGAAAAATAAAAAATATGTTTTTGAAAATTCAATAAAAAATTAGAGACGTCATCATAAAACATTAAAAGTATATTTATACCATGGATCATTTATTTCTAATAAAATTAACTCCAGTAAAGAGATATAGTTTACGAGCAAATGTTAATTAAGTAAGTTGACATAATTTTCAAATTATCATGTATTATAATTAATTTACAAATAATTAGAATAAATTTATATTTAATGAGATAAATATTTCAAACTTAAAAAATTATCTAAAGAGTAGAATAAGTAAACTTTTCAATGGAATTTTATTAATTCAGAAAAAGGAGATTGTTATTGACAATATTGATGTTTGTATTATTGTAGGTCGGTTGGCAGCTAAGATAGCACGTAGAGAATCGCTATCATTGAAACTTGCGCAGCGACCTGATCGACAAGAACTCATTAATCGAAACATTCTTCAAGTACAGTCTGATAATGAGAGGCAAGAGACGAAAGAAGCCATTGGTGCAAGGCTTATCAGGTTAGTCGTTTTACTTTTATCCTTTTCTGCCTACTTACAGGCATCTTATTATACCAAATGAAATTTTACGAAAATAGATTAGCAAATTAATTTTGAAATTAATCTTGTGCAAGCTAATAGTTACACAAGTAATAATTTGGATTTGTCATTCTTTTATTATTGATTTTATTTGATGATATTCTATTTTAAATAATCTACAAATGTATCGATCACAATTGTTTTTAAATTTCTCAATAATACCAAAATATGAACTCAAATCCACTTATGCAATAATTATGAATAATTTCTGATAGGTCATTGGTAAACTTGAAATATTTAAAAAAATTTTTAAATTATAGTTTATGATTTTTGTCTAATTAATGAATTAAACTATATTCAGTTTTATTTATTATTATATAATACGTTATTGTATTCTATAATAATATATCGATCTCTTTTCTATATTTATATTGATTAGAATAGATTTCAAATTAATTAATTATATTAATTATAGATTTTTATAAGTCTTTCTTATTTTTTATGTAAGATTTGATATTTTTTTAGCGAAAAATTATTCCTATAATATTAATTATATTTTATTATTTAAAGAATATAAAAAAATCCACATATTTGAAAAAATATTTAACCTAATTTAAGTATTACTACTACGGCTTTAACTTGTATTCAAAATTACAATTTTAATTAATTTCTTTTGCAGGCGGCTAAGTATGCGTCCCACTCAGGAAGAATTGGAAGAGCGAAACATTTTGAAAAGTAAGCTCGTTATAACAGCTAGTTTAAATTCTTTAATATAATACGATATTTTTCTAACTTTTACAGAGCAAAGTCCGGCAGAAGAGAAAATGCAAAAGGAAGAAAAGAAGCGCTATCTTTTGCGAAAACTTAGCTTCCGACCAACTGTCGACGAGCTCAAAGAGAAAAAGGTATAATTACGATATTTCTCTATTTGCCACCATCCTTTATTTTAAATTAATATCTTTTTTCAATAAAGTTTATTCTATATATTAATTATTAATATATTTAAAGTGAATTATGAGAATATAACTATCAAAAATAATCTGTTAAATATCTTTGTGTAATAAGTATTTTATCATAATTTTATAAATTATTTTATGTATTAAACTATAATGTTTTTTATACTTAGTATTATGGAATAAAAAAAAGTTAACATATTCAATTGTTACCATCTATATAAATGAAAAACTGAATGAAACAGGGAATAAACAAACTGTAGTATTAATGTTTGTTTTAAAATTAGATTATAAGTAGTGCCCATGAATTAACGAAGCTATAATATACTCGAATATCAATGCATTAATAATTTTGATATTGATCTAAGGTTGTAACTTTTACTTGGCAGATTATCAGGTTCAATGAATACATAGAGGTGACACTAGCGCGTGACTACGACAGGAGAGCTGATAAGCCATGGACGCGATTGACTCCGAGAGACAAAGCTGCTATAAGAAAGGAGCTCAATGAATTTAAAAGTATAGAGATGGCGGTTCATAAAGATAGTCGACACCTAACAAGGTTATTAATTATAATCTATAATATGAGAATTATTGTAGCTTGAAAAAGTTTTTGTTTTATTTTTTCATCATTGATATTGTATAAAGTTATAAATATTTTATCAACATTTTTTATAATCATAAAAGTTCATGATATAGAATAAAATCATTAATATTCAGTGCTCAGGCTAGTACATGAATATATTATGTTTTCGCATCATATGTAATAATTTCAATAATATCATTCTACTTACCAATTTAATACTTTGACCGTTGTGACTAATTATAACTTTGAAAATTTTATTGGAATAAATCCGTATGTTAAGAACAACAATTTGTAGCTTTCTAAAATTTATAATTTTATTCTAATACAATAAAATTTGAGATATTTACTAAACACATGGAATAATGAAATAGGTTTAATTTTTAGTTAAAAAAGAATGGGTGCAAAAATATTGTTAAGTTGGAAAAAGTTACATTCGTTATACATTTTAAGCATAACCTAATTCTTTATTGTTAAAATTAATGCATATAATGAGGATCTTTTTACACATACCCGTGCATCAGCGATTTTTTTGTTTCATTGTCGGCAATTCATGTGGTAATTCATGAAAATTCAATTACTATCTAAATTATTCGTAAAAGTAAGATTGTTAGCATCTTGATAAACATTTTTCATAAATTCTTTTTGATTTTCGTATCGAATAAAATAATAATAAATAACAATTAATGAATATTTAAAAAGTCAACAAAATTTTAATTCGCTGAAGGAGTCCTAGGTTAGAGTTGATATTGTAACACAAACGCCGGCCGAAGCTTATGACAATCAAACATAAGCTTGACCTAATTCTTATTAACATTTGACTTTTTTGTGTTTTACAGGTTCCATAAACCATGACAATTGCAATGTGTAGAGGTTTTAGAGAGTGATCGTACACTTGAAAAAAAATTAAATATTGTGAAATTTTAAATATGTTAGGAGTTGATATCAAATCGCCGACTGTAGCCGCTCTACGCCGCCTTTTTTCGACGACAGCGTATTCCGTATCTTTTTCACTCAGGAGGTGAAAAACGAAACAAACACGGCACAGTGATAACTCAAGTCCTTAATAACGACTTGCACCGAGAAGTAAGAACGATACACAATTCACTGTTCAATTGCGGTAGCTCGATTGTGATAGAGTGGGCTTGGCGTGCTCAAAGGAATCCGGTAGCTTTGCGCGTCCACTCCACCAGTTTATTTATCAATTATTCTTGTTTGTTAGTTCATTTTTACTTCTCCCGTGTCCATGAGTTTGATTTTTTCTTTCCTTATTTTATACTTTCAAGAGAGAGATCGAAAATCTAAGCATAAAAAGTTTGGCATGCATTAGCCCTTCGGAATCCTGTCCTCTTTGTCACTATTTATCTCATATTCATGTATTACCGAGCGTGATTCCTCAATTTATTCCGAATTAATTTTACGGATTATTGTAAATTTCTGTGAATATTGATATTGAGTTTTTTTACTATTGCTAGTGTAGCTTTGTACGTAAGTGTTGAATTTAATAAAAATAATAAGGTTCTTAAAATGAGATTAACAGTTGGTTAGTAATAAATATTGAAACGATAAATCAAAATCTAAAGAGGGAGGATAACTACACGAACAAATTTTAATTCAGTTGCGTTGTGCTATACATTGAGGAAAAAATGATATTGTTCGATAAAAATCGCTGCTGTATTTAAACAAAATTAGTTACAATATCTTTACCGAAGTCTTTAAGAAACAATGAAGTAATTAGTTAATGTGGCAGGATAAGTCCTTTCCGAAATACAATTTCTAAAAAAATAAAATAATTAAAACAAAAATAGAAAGATTCGAGTTGGCCATTTCTTAGGCCACATTCCTGCGTATATTTAGTAAAAATTTTCGAGTTTTTAAAATAAAATATAAAGGTGCGGTCGATGTTTTCGTTTTGACTAAAGTATGCCCTATGTATACTAGTCTTAAATATTTATGCGTTTGATAATACCATGTTGTATTCTTACGCAACTTACTGGCATTACCTGGCAACAGTTATATTCGATAAAATTTCCAATAAAATTTGTTTACTTCATAAATCGTATCATCATTGTTAGATTGTAATTTTGTGAATGTTTATTGTCGAAACTTAAGTTATTATTTAAAATTTTATATTTTTGGTGATAACGTGAATGTAATTTTTATTTAAAAATATGATCTTAATCGTTACTTAATTACTGCATTGAATGTTTCTCTACCCTTTGCTCTCATTTGTACTTATTCAATTAGCTTTGGTAGGCCGGTAAGAAATGCATTGACTTCTAATTATAATAAATATTAAATATCTATTAATGCGCATAAGAAAAAGTTGTATCGTACAATTGATTTTGTACAGAATATGTAATACGTAGGAATCTTAAAAAATTTTTTTATCGCTATTATCAATGGCACAATTAATTGCCATTGAATGTAACCGAAAAAAGGATAGTATCCATTTTCGACGATTATGGTAGTTTAGAAATTAAATAAGCATCTGATCAAAATTTTCTAATTTAAAAAGGAAATTTTTTATTTTTTTCAAGTTTTGCTAATATTTTAATAAAAACATTTTTTTAAAATTTTCATAATCGAACTAATGTCGGATCAAAATTTATTTTCAACGTACGTTGATTCTACTATTTTTCAAGCAAAAAATAAAACGTAGAGAAATAAAATATTTCAGCAAAAGATCATCGTTTTGTCGATTGTACGAAATAATCAAGTAAAAGAGAATGTAAGACAAAGTTTTTCCAATTAATAACAAATAAATAATTATTAATATTAAATTGAGCGATGAACGAATTTACACAAGATTAGTGAAACATATTTGAAGCTCTGCGTCGCATACGTTGAACTTCATTCTTGTATATATATACATACAAATATAAACACATAGAATACATGCGTACATTATTACATAAATGCATACATTCATACGATAAGTGAGAGATCAAGGAAGAGAGCGAGAGGAAGAGAGAGAGAAGTAGAGTGAGTGAGAGGGTGAGAACGAGAATAAAAATTCTGTAATAGAGAAGGAAACTACGCTGTAAGCTACGATATTATACTGCATGAACAATTATGAAGAAAGGTAAACAAAAGAAAAATTACTTATGAATACTAATTTTTAAGTATAACATCCCAACGTGAACATGATACAACGTATAAATATTGTACATATGCACAGGTATATATTATTTATATTATATAAATTTATATATTTATACATTTATATAATATATACCGGTATTTTGTGTACAAAAGAATAAATGGACGAAGAATGTGAATTTAATTGTAATAGATCGTGCTTATGTATATCTTCAGCTTATAAAGTGCTCTATGAATATCATACAATAAAAGAAAGGGCAGAAACGAAAAGTGAACGTTGAATTTAATACTTACTAAATAGCTCTAATTTAACACGAGATGCTTTCATTCGAAATCTACAAGGTGCCATCAACCTTAAGGAAAAATTTAACTATGAATTCAGAAATAATTAATAAAAGTTAATGTAAACGTAGTATATATAATAAATGGAAAATTAATTATTACTTTATTTTTTTTAAGTATTTTAAAGCTATTAATTATGAATATATTTTAAAGATATTAAGAATGTTTAATATACTCTCTTTCTTTAAATAAATTTTACATACTTGTGTAGTTTCTTATTAATTCTATAAATAATTATTATTTCTTATCAAAAATTTTAAATAGTTATGAATTTAATTTTGAATTTTTCCATAAGGCTACAGACAAAAAGTAAAAAACAAATTCCTTTCTGCGGCTCGAGAAAATTTATACAGAACTTCATTTAAAACTGAAAAATTTTACTTTAAGACTGAGTGTATCTGTTAAATCTGGATCAATATACGCAAGCATATAAAAAACTTGTGTTATTTGATATAAATAGCAAGTTTCTCCAAATAATTTTGCACGAGTCGCAGAACGTAAGTGCGAATTTAGTAGATGCGATAAAATAAAGAATTGATGTTTCTTCAAATTCTCAAATTGTAAAATAATAAACCGAAGTAAAATAAATTGAAATTTTCTGATATCGTTACCTGGACAGACGGTCACTTTAACTGTAACATAAGTAGATGTAGCGATAGTAGTTTTATCGATAGATTTAATGACAGCAATAATGATACGTTAAGAAAATACAGAGGGCTTATTTTTAATTTTTTTTTCATGCGATATAATAATAAATACTGTTGAAAAGCAAAATTGTTCGATTATGCAAATTGCGGCGTAGGTGGCAAATTTTTTTAAATACGTGTATACGTTCATGTGCACGTAGCTTAGAATATAAAAAAATTATAAACAATCACTTTCAGGTTCTTATTGTAATCGAACCTGTCATTTCTGATCTTTAACCAGTAAAAATAAAGAACTTAATTGCAGCGAAACACATTCATGCCCGAATATTTATTTGTATTTCAAAACAAAGAATAAAAATAGTAGTGTCAGGAAAAGTTATTATCGTCCTCCTTAGTACAGAAAACAAATCAATTAAAGTAGGATATACTGTTTGTTCGATATGAATGAAGTTAAATATCAATTTTCAAAATGAATCGATGATGATTTTTATGAAATTGTGGATTATAAAACTGCATGCTTACACACAATTGCTTAAAAAAATATCGCTATACATTAAAATCTTTGGAAATGAAATCTGTTTTTCTCTATTAACGAAATAGATATATGTATATGCTAACGTACAAAATCATAAATGTATTTAATACAAAATCCTCAACTTATTTGTTAATGTTTTTATCACATACAATAAATAATTAAATAATTAAAACTCACTTCACATTTGCTTAATATTGGTTTTATCAAAAAGCGATGTTTTTGTGATGCTTCGCATATTATTAACTTCACTTCCATAAAGAAGAATGTATATTTTTGTTAATGAAATGCGTAATTTTTTTAGAAACAGTGAAGGTTGTAAGTGAAGAAATTTTAGCTGTGAGATTATTTTATCAATTGGCAAAAGTGAAAAAACGAATGAATACTGTATTATATTGAGAAAAAACAAAAGGCCCTTTAAGTATAAGACTATTGTATATAATTATTATAATGTAAACTTTAATGAAATTGCTCTTCTACCTTAAGAGAAAAATATAGCAATTACCCAAAATATGGCTAAGGATGTGAAAGAGACGGGGGTATAAGAAATACAAAATTAAAAATCGAAAATTCTTATGAATCGCACTCTACTCTACTTGGGCGATTTTCAAAGGAGCACTGTGTTTTATTCTGAACCATTCTATTTTTTGTTATTAGTTTATACGCACGATTATTGCAATGTACTGTATTATTAATGAAATATTGTAACAAACAAAAATACTGTTAACTATTCTTAAAAAAATTAAATCTTTTGTAAACTGATTTGAATATACAATCATTCATATTTTCATCCTTTAAAGAACTTTATTTATAAGAAATCAAGAAATTAAAGTGTAATTTAAATAGTTTTAATAATGACTGCAAGAATTTATCAAATTTATAAAACACAAAATTATTAATATGATTTTTTAATAAAACAATTTTAATTAAATTTTAAAAATAAATTAAACATCTAATTTTATATAAAATAAAATTTCTAATCAGATAAAACCAAATATATATATTTTTTAATAATATTTTTTAATAAAAAATGCATATATTTATAATAGAAACATAATAATCAGGGATAATTTGAATAAATAAATAAATACTTTAGTGATATAATGTTATTGATTTTAATATGTGATTATATATATATAATAATAATAATAAAATTGCAATTGTTTTTATCCAAATTGTTCGAATCGTTATTTGTAAATTAATACAAAATCATAAATTAAAGAAATAATGAACAATGTATACATGAAGATATATGATACATGAAATTTATAGATTTATGTGTCTAGACAACAAATCTTATAAATAAAAATAATATCTTTCTTTAATACTTTTAATTTAACTCGCTGAAATATTAGTAATGATGAATAATGGATTATCTTTATCCATTTTTACTAAGTGTACAGTGAAAAATGTAGTTATTTATCTAAGACAAATAACATGAGACTGTATACATACACACCTGTTAACGTACAGTCGCACATATAAAAATCTTTTAGCTTCATAATAATGACATTTTTCGTATAAATAATTAATATCAAAAGATGAGATGTTACGGATACGTTTGAGATTCATTTATAATAATATCACAAGTGTAGAAACAATTAAAGATAAAAAAACGTACATATTTTAAAATATTGTTAAATTATTTTTATCTATTGCTCGTTGAATGTATCCAGGTAGGATTTGTGCTATCAACTGCTATTAAAGAATCGAAATCATATAGATTATTTTCTATTAGAGATGTTCTGGTGGTTTCAATCGTTTTTCCTAAAAGTTTGAACGGTGATACCTGAAAAAATAAAATATTTGACATTTTAGAAAATTGAAATAATGCTTATTATTAATTCTTTCAATGTACCTTAAAGGCTTTATCATATATTTATTATAATTAAAATATTAATTTTTTTTTTTAATCATTTATCAAATAATCTTTGTATTTCAGGCATATTTTATTATATTAGACTTCAATTAAATATCATACGTGATTCAATAAAGTAAATAAAAAAAATAATTTACAGTCTCCCAAATAAATATTATTTTAAATAATAATTAATAATATTATTATAATATTATTATTATTAAATAATAATATTACTATCAGTCAAATATGGACTGATTATCTAAATTCATAAATTCCTTACAGTAACGTTTAAAAAGTAAATTCAAACCTTTTTCAAAGTATAACTTCGAATGTCATGACCCATGTAAAAAGAAATTCGCTGAAGAGCTAAGACAGATTTAATTCGCAATTTCGGTTCCAGTTGTAACAATCTTTTCAGTAGATCGATCGCAGATGAAGAGATGCTTTCTGCCTTTTCCGGTAAAGTACCAAAAGTAACAGCGTCACATTCAGTATTTTCTAAAATGTCACTTTTTATATTTTTGCCGGGATACTGGAAATATTTAAAATGAATTTTTTAACACTCTTTAATGAAAAAATTAATGGGTGAAATCTAAAAAATATATAATAAACTTTTAAAATTATAATGAAGTTCATGAAATACGTTTTGAAGAATATATTTATGCGGTTTTGTCTATTCCGTTTCAGTTTTTCTACTTAATTCATGATTATAAATTTTAAAAAATATTACCTGATCAATATAAAAGTATATGTAAAATATAATCAAATTTTTAAATTATAAAATTTTTTTATCAATTCCAATGATAATTATTATTATCATTTATTTCGAAAAATAACTAAATTTATATATAATTTTTCAAGAATATTAATAAAAAACTAATATAATAGCATTATTTAAAAAAAAAAATTTTTTGTAAAAACTATAAAAATAGATTATAAGAATTTATTTTAGAAAGTTAATATATATTAATTTGTAAAATATTGGATTTTGACGTCAAGACAATGACTTTGTTGTTTGGTTTGCATAAAAATAATTTGAAAAAGTTATTTTAAAAAATTAATATTGCACTGAAAAAACAAAATAACTAATAAAGAATATTCTATAGTAGGTAGTAGATATAATATTCTATTATAAATCTATACTGCAGTTGAATCAGTAAAAGTCAGAATATTTTTAATTTTATTTTAGTGAATATAACAATTTTTTATTTGTAAAAATGTATGGTTAAGGAATAGATTATTAATGTAAATTTATTTTATTTTCACTTTTCAATATAATGTCAACATAATTCTTTCACAAAGTATATTGAGATTTTGTATTTAATAAATAAGCAATTAATCTTATAAATATTGCAAATGGTATACACAATTTCAAAGTATGTTTCTGCACATTATTATTGAATTAGAATAAGCCAAATATTTTATCATAATGTAGACAAATTGATATTTTTAAGTCAGTGCACAATTGTGGGATATAAATATGTATAAATAAGTAAAAATGGTAAACATTAAAATATAAGAGTTTTTTACTCTCCATTTTTTAAATTCATATGCATGCGTACAACGCAATCGATGCAAATATATAAATGTGAACATATTTAACCAATAACATTGGAATATTGACGAAATCTAAATTTTTATAAAATAGAATGTTCGTTTTGGTCCACAAAGAAGAAATGGCGTAGGATTTGCTGGAGCAAGAAAAGGATGATGCTGACACCCGAGCAAGCGAACGAATGAAGTGAGAGAAAATATACAAGCGTGTGTAGAGACACAGTTGTATAGGGTCAACGGCCACATACGACCCTCAACCTATCCTCGCTTCTTGTCGATCCATCCACCGAAGTTGCGCGTGTACGAGCGCGGTTGTGACCACGTGATTCTTTGCTCCTTCGAATTCACGCTCGGTGATTTTTTTGCATATGCCGCCTTTCTTATCGGCCGGTGTCCATCGTACGTGCCGCCCCCTTTAGCGCATACCTGTATACCTACTCGAGTGCCTTTAAGATTTCCATATTTTCGCAACGCACAGATTTCGTCAGTTAACGTTCAAAATCAATGAATTGCTGTTGATGGCATGAGTATCTGTGTCGCGCCTATATGGAAATCCTTACGTTCTTCTTTCTTGAAGCGATGTCGTGATGACGCTTTCATTATTATGAAAGAAACCAGGTAGACGAGGGGTGACTGGGAAAGCGCGGACTGTGCCGCCACCTGCTGTAGAGTCCTGTTGTGAAAAGCCTTCGATGAGCCGAGCGGCACACAAGTCGATTTTAGCTAGACATCAGTTGTTGTGAGTGCGTAGCCGCTTCTTTTCTAAGCACAGCACTGAAATTCCTTACAAATAAATGACTTTGAACGAGGTGTGAATTTTTTCCAAAATTTCTCACGTCTGACGAAGCTTTTAGTTAACGCACCTTAACAAAACGTATCAAAAGCAAATAAAATTTATAAGATTCCATTGAAAGATTTACTCAAAAAGTATCTACATTTATTCTGTCTCGTATTATCTTATTTTTCTATTTATTGATACTCCTATCATTATAATAATTAATTTAAATATTTGTTTATCATTCCAAAGTCTTCGAAGTAAATTCATTAAAGTAAAATATTTAGCTCGATATATCTACAGTGCAGCGAATGTATTTTTTTTCGTTTAAAAAAAATAATTTCAAATAGATTATCACTGATATCATCATTTTAGTTTAACTCGCTGAAACTTTATACTTTATTAAAATTTAAAAACGTAATAGACCTTGAGAAACTTTAAATAAAATTATATAGGCTTTCATTAAATAATGACTTTCTCCGAAATGTTTAAAATATAATCTTGCAATACGAAAATTTATAAATTTAGATTTTTAATGTTTTTTTCAAAGCAAGTTTCAGACAACGTATTAATAAATCATAACACATTTCGATTTATTTAGAAAGTTCTCATTCTATTGTTTTATTTTTTAATAAGTCTTTTAATATAGTTCTTGATCAATACGTATTTAATTAATTTATTCTTAAAATAATTAATATTATTTTCACAAATATTCAACTTTGAAATTTAATATCAATTTTTATATTTTATATCTTTACGTTTCCATTTATCAACAAGATTAATAAAAATGCTCGCTTCAATTTTAATTGTAGCAATTTTACTCTAGTACATTTATATATTTTTTCTATCGACTATATCATAATTTCATTCATATTAGAACCACTTGGATATTTTTTTTCTAAATATAGTTTAAATTTGATTTTTTCTTATTTAGTATGGTTGCCTCGCTGTATAATATCTTTGTAAAACAATTTTAAACAAAGAATAAATTTTTTAAAAGATGTATAAAACAACATTCTCTCAATCACTTTACTTCAAGATATAATTTTTAAAAACGTGAATAAAAAAATTTACAGTAGTATAAAAGTGTTCGAATTTTATGATTATCTATGTGGAATACTATATTTACGTAAATAGAACACTATCAAATGTATAATATATATAAAGCGTTTAATTCAATATAGTTCTATTGGTTCGCAAAAGTTTTACCCTCGAGGTGCGATTTATGATTTATTGAAGTCACTTAAATGTTGTCAGAAGCAGTTGTCTCGAATATAGCTACAGCTAGAGTACGTGCACTAGTCAATAACTAAAATTAAAGGATGTGTAACTTATTATATCTTTAACTTATTTTCGACTTGAAGTAACTTGTATTAAATCTTTCATTAAAAAATTAAAACCTTTACATTTTTATTTAGTGTTGTGAACGTACAAGAATAGCATCATTTTATATTTTGATTTAAATCTGTTTGTAATAAACGCACTATTTTTGTTTCCATTTTCGGATTTGTTTATTAAATATCTTAGCAAAATCTAAAGTGCTGTTTTTACATTTTTTTTATTATAAGGATATTTTCTTTTCATTTCAAATTTTATAAATAATTGACAGTATTTATTAAACTATAAATTTGTTATCCGATCACTGTAGATAATTTGTAATATTTGGATTTTTCATCAAAATTTATTACAAATATTTTAAGTATTTTTAGGTTATATACATTTAAAATACTTTAACTTAGATCACTTTTATTATTATTTAAAAAATCTTACAATTTGAATTTCGTTAACACTAGAAGCAATTTAATTATTTTGTAAATTAAACGATTATAATAAATGAAATAATTATAATGAAATAAATAATTATATGAAATAATATTTAATAACTTACTTATTTTACAATTATTTTAGTAGTTGGCTATTGTCAAAAAGACAAGAATTTTGTGAATTTAATCATTAATTTCTTGTTTTTTCTATTAAATATAAAAACATCAGAATATCTGAAAATTTTAGTTTAGTTTCAAAATAAATTTTTAAAATAGATATCCCAATAATTTAATCCTAATCTTTAGCTTCATATTAATCAACTTAACTTTTTCTATTTTAATTCAATTAAACAATTTACTATCTCCTGTTAAACATAAATTATGTAAATATAATTAAACAATAATATTATATAATATTACTTTTTTGTATTATAATAAGCTTATATGAATTACTAAAATAAACTTAAATAAACATAAAATTGCAATATTTATTTCAATATGATGTAATAAGCGATAATTTACCATGATATGAATAAACAAGGAATAGCAGAAGATGTAATATTTTATGTCTTAACAGTATCTAGAATAGAAAATTTTTCATTTTTATAGGAAATTATGCTATTTTATCTATTACTGATCTACTAAAAAATATTAGTAATTCATAAAAATTTATGTTCTTATAGTTAAAATTCGTGTAAATAATTCAATACTAAAGATATAATTATTAATTAAAAATAAGATAACACAGTTGCAACTATCCATATTAAAGTTATGTAGAATAAACATTACAATACCATATAACTAATATTTGTTTATAAATATTTTGTTTAAATACTTAAATTAAAATTTGAATTGATTAAAATTTAAATTTCTCGAGATATTTCGAATCGTTAAATCGTCAAGTATTTAGAGGTCAATCATCTTACTAAAATTATTTTTTTTAAAATTATTATTTAATTCTTACATAAAACTTGGATTTTTGAATGAATGCCATTAATCGTAGGAATACAAGATATAATGGATGTACAAAATATGTTTAATAAATGAGTTACTATTTTTACGTCATAATAAATGAAATAATTATCAAAAATGACTTCAAATATAAATGGATAATTTTAAAAAACTTGTAATAGATATAGTAAACCTACATCAGTAAATTTAAATCATACAAAAACTTAACCAATAACATCTTTAATAAGTATCCTTGACATAAAATAGCTTTCCCATCGAATTTCTCGAAGAAGATTTCATAGATGAAATATTGATAAGATAAAGCAAAAGAAACAAATCTTCAAGTTATAATGAAAAATTATTTATTAATTTAAAGTAAAAAGAATTTTAAAAATTTCTAAATAAAAAATTAGCTACGATCTTCTAGAGTTAATAATTTATAATAATAATAATAATAATAATAATAATAACAACAATAACAATAACAATAATAATATAATAATAAATAAAAATATAATAATAATAATATTATTGCTAATAATAACATCGAAATTAGAATAAGGAAAGATAATACAGATAATAAAGTTAATTATATTCTTTAATATAATTCTTTAATAATTATAAACATCAATGTCCTGGAATACTACTATTTTACACAAGATATAGGGAAACATGTTTTCTAAAACTGCAATAAAATTATCAATCGATAATTACTCCATAAAATGTACAACTAGTGTCATCCACATTTATAAAAAAATTAAAAAGATACTTTGAAAATATAAAAAATTAAGAATACAAATGATTTTCTGTTTTAGTAATTAAAATAATGTATGAGAAATAAGTTTCATTTGTCATAAGAATTTTTTTATTAACAAAATACATTTTAAAACCAAGACCGATATAAAAATTTAGAATTTAGATATTGTCACATGAATCTAAATGTAATAGAATATTTATTTTTAATAAATAAAAAACATGATAAATCGTTTTCAATATTATACAGTTCTTAAGTTTTAATAATTTAATAATTAATTAATGATAATTAATTATTAAGAGACATTTCAAATGTGAGTACGATAAAAATATATCCAAATATATTTAGATTTGACTTAAGAAAACATACGGACAGTTGAAAAAAAACTAACCAATAAATTTAAAGTTATTTCACCATTTTAAATCCTTGGTACAATAAAGTTAATAGAAGTAACCATGAAGCATAAATACTGAGAATTAAAATTAAAATAGAAGGATTGAAGTGGTTATAACTAATGGTTAGAGCAACCAGATTTTTGATGCAAATAAAAAAATAAAAACTAATACTTGAAAATTATTAATAATTTAATTAATTGTATATATTATATATATATAAATGAATCTTATTGGGTTTTTAAATTACGCATTTATTTGATTGGGTGTAATATAGAATTTCTATTGAATAGATCATGGTGAAGAAGGTAAATAAAAAAAATGAAAAAAAAACATAAAAATAACAACAATGGTTCTATTAAAGCCATATAAAAACTATAGTATTTTTTTATGAAACTATTAATAAAACTTCTTTTCATATAATATTCTTCAGATTTTTCGTATTTATCTAAGGGTGATTGATATACAGTTGTTCTTTGATATAATAGAAAATGAAAGAACCAAATTATTAACCTTTTCAAATAATTTTACATGAAAACAGTTTTGATACTATTTCTATAAATTGAATATATATAAATTATATCTGATGAAATGAATCGCTTAGAAATATTTTTGTATAAGGAAAAAAAAATTAAAAAAATAAAAAGAAAAATAAAAAACAATATCAACAAGTTCCAAAGTAATAAGAACACCAAAATACGAATGGATTTTAATGAATTTAGAAGAAAATAAATTAATAAAAAATAGAAATTGCCAATTAAATAGCATAAATCATTAAAATGTAAATGGTCAGCCCAAGAATCGAGAAAGTTCAGAAAATTCACAAGATATATATTATAGAATTTAAACAAAAAATATACGACAGAAATTTCTGCCTTAAATTAAATCTTTTATCGTTTAAATAACATTTAATCAAAATAATTTCTATTTTTATCTTTTTCACTTTTTTTTAGTACAAAATATATTAATTCATAGAAGTAATGTTAATGTAACCGTATAAAAGTATTTACATTTATAATTTTATATACAAATTTAATTATAAAAAATTCTATATCAAATTATATTTATCAAGATTGTTTCTTTTACTAAATATTAAATTATTTTATAAAAAATTTATTTAAATTAGAACAGTAGGAAATTGAATAATTGAAAGAGATTCGCTATTACTTACTATGTGACTAGATAAAATCACTCAAAATTCATCCAATTAAAAAATTTTTTCAAACAAATTTTTTTTATATAAATCAGCTAAAAATAATATTTGTTTTTACTTAATTAAATATTAATTAAGCACTATGTACTAATTTACAAATTTCAAAAAGACATTTAATAAAAAAATTAAAAGATATGAATATATTCAAATTCTTATTAATATGAAAGTATATAATAATGTTTTAAGCAAATATATCTTAATAAAAATTAATTTGTCCGAACTTGTAAAGATTTATAATAGATTAAAATAAAACTGAGTTACTGCTTTTAATTTAATTCGAAATATTTGATTTGATTAATTCAATAGAAAAAAACGATATTTTTAAATGCTAAAATTCAAGTGTTAGTATATGCAGATTATCTAGTTTTAGTGGAAGTAGTAAAGAAGTTACAATCAGAAATTCAGATATTTTATTCATAATAGAAGAAGTACTAAATTTAAAATTAATGAAAATGAAACTAGATATACTATTAATAATAGACTTGAATTTGAATTTTAAGGTTGTGATCTTTAAATTACTAATAAAACTTTTAATAAATCACTTTCATTGAAACATTTCGTAATAATACGAAATAAAAAATTAAAATAAAAAATAAATTAGGAAAAGATTATTTTAAGGTAATGAATGACTAAAGTTTTATTAAAATATTTTTTTATTGTATGATTTATAAATTTTATAAATATCAATGTTATTTCTAGTTACACGTATGTTGAATATAAAATTAAAACATATTTATAAAAATGAATTTAGGACAGTCAGAAATAAAATACTTAATAATATATTTCGAGTGAAATATTTCATATTAGGAATTTACTTAAATTAATTAAGTTAACTCGTTAACTCATAATTAATGCGTTAAACTTTAAAAATTAAACGCTAGACTTAATTCTGAATATCCTTAATTAATACTTCAGTCTCTTCTAATATCTTTTAAAAAAATAGTTATAAATACATGTAAAAGTTAGAAATAGTTATAAAATTATATTTTGATTTCAATAAACATGCTAATGGATACTAAACTTTATTTGCCAATTCTTTAGTTTAGTATATTTTAACGTGAAATTTTATTTTTATCGATGATAAAGAATTTTTCAAGATCAATAATTAACAATATTACATAAATTAATATGAAACGTATTTATGTAATTTTTTTAATTTTAATATTTATAAAACTATTTTATATGAATTTAATTATAAAAAATTTATCTATTATTTCTAATTATAGTTGAGGAAACTCAATACAATAGTTCCAGTAATAAAAACAATAAATTGATTTTAATAAAAATAAAACTATAACTTGTGTTTGTTATTGTAAAAAAATTATTTTTTTTTATTGGTGTATCATTTACTTTTATGAAATTTATGGTTTGTTTATATTACCCTAATAAATGTAATATACCTAGCCTTTGTAAAAATAAACTAAATATTATTTTCTTACATAAATTATCTTAAATTTTTATCTGGAATTCTATTTATCTTCTATGAAGTATTACTCAGCTATAAATAGAATTTGTAATATCTATAAGTCTACTTTAATTATCTAGATTTCTTTATTTCTATATTTATTATTGATTCAAAGAGAATAAAAATATAATTGAATTTACAAATGCATATTTATACAGTTGTTTATTCGATCATATTACTTAATTTTAATTACATATTGTTGAATTTACTAAATAATAATAATACAAATATTTTAATTTATTATTTTTAAGGATTATTCTAAAATTAGTAATTCTTTTCTAACATTGCCAAGAATTTTATATTAATAAAATTGACTAATCTTGATCAAATTGTGAAAACATAACAAATATAATAAAAACAGGCAAAAATTCTAATAGTTCATTTTTATTAAGGGTATATTCACAAAATTAATATATTTTTACGAAATTTATATCAAAGATAAATTTCCAAAATAACAAATTTAGCGTAGAATAAATGTGAAATAAAGCCAGAGGAAATTCATTTACATGTTTAAATCATCCTCGATGTGTAGATATTACGCGACAAACAGACCCTGCTCAATTACGTTTACCAAATTTACTAGCAAAGGAACATGTATAGAATCCATACATGAGGTAAGATATTAGAGATTTCGCCAGACTCTGGACATAACTGAGATTCATCACTTGTTTGCACGCTCACCAGGAAGAAGAGGACCTTGACCGAGGATAACGGTACAACTCATTTCTCATACATATACTCGCACACACACGCTTGCAAAAACTCTCTCGGATCTTATTACAAGATCACTGCGAGAGAAGTCAATGTATGCGATTATGGCCTTTCCAAAGAAAGCATTGCTGTCTTTGAGAAACGTCAGTCCGGATCTGATTAATCTCTTTTGCATTGTCAGAGTTGTTAAGCGACAAACTTAACGAAAATTTTAACCAAAAATTTCTTACGAGTATTCATAGTTTTAGGCTATTTTCATAGAGTTCGGCTGTTTGTACATAAAAAAGGTGCTATAACGAAAACATTACATATTTTACATTTAATATAATTATAATTATCATAACGAGTAAAACTAATGCCAAAGAATATTGACGAGATTTATAAGTTTTTATTTTTTCGTTGTATACCATTTTGTAACTTGTTTAAATACATTATGTTTAATTTATTTAGTGTATATTTGTAAATTTACGTATGGTTAATTCGATTAATTTATTATTTGCCCTCAGTTAATTCCTTGAATTTATTTAAATGAGTCCATGTAGATAATGTGTCTCGGTAATGTTCAACTTATCAAGCAGTCATCAAAATCTATTCAAAATGATAAAGTTTATAAGATCAACGTCTTGTATGCATTCAAAGAACTAATATTTTAGCCAAACCTTAAAAATTCATAAAAGTTAAAAATAAAATAGTAGAGCTTTTCTTATATAATTTATCAAAATATTAACAAAAAGCGATTAATTATATATCAACTGTTCTTATGGAATTGTAAATTAATGTTTGAAGCTTAGAGCTCAATTAAAGATGAGCGAGTATATGATTTACGTGGACTTAAAATTGTAAAAATTATATAATTTCATAAAATTCTATTCCCGTTGAATAATGGTAATTAATAACCTTATTCCTTGAGCTTATGGTAATCTTAGTAATACGTTAAAAAATTGTATATCGTACATAATATCGTACATAATATCGTTTAAAGAAACATCCATTCAATTAGATTATTATTTTGAACTTAATTCTAAAAATATTTTGAAACGCAATTAGGTATTTTAGTAGCAGTATCAAAAAAGCTTTTACGAACAAAAAAAGATCAAGTGTTCTAAAAACTCACACTAGTAGGCTTCTAATATAATTACTAAGTAATAATAATTACTTTAAGAAGACATAGCGTTAAAAACGCTAATACATAATTAAGTAGCTTAACTTGGTTTCAGCCCCTCCAATCTTCTTACTGGCTATTTACGTTAATCGCGCCAATGCAACTGCTGCACATCTCTAAAAAGTAACTGCAATATTCTGTTCCTGTTTTGTCCTTCACCCTTTCATAACTCATTGAAAAAGTCATTAACTCCCGAAAGCTCATAATAACAATTCAATGATGACTGAGGTAGCGCATTCAGCACGTGATTTTAGGACATGCAAAAATGTCTGAGATACAATCAACCGCAAATGACTGACGCGTGAATATTTATGGGGGCCAGTGCTTATAGCCGTGAAATCCTTTCGCGCCCTAATTCCTAATGCGAGACACGTGTTGCCTACATAAACGACGGGAGGAAGAGGCCAAGTCACGCAAACCCAGGTTCAGGTGGTGCGAGAGAATGAGCATATTCTCCTCTTATCCCCTGACCTTGGCTATGCCGGTTCGATACCTTTTGATTTTCTTCCTTTTATTCTTAAGCGTGCGTTTTCATAAAGCCGCTGGGAAAATGGAGGCGCGTGGATACGCAAAGGAAGCACAAGCGCAGAAGCCCTGAATAATTTTACTTGCGCTACGTGGATTTTATTACTTTCTTGAAAAGGTGTAGTCACGAAGCGCCGAAGCTCTTTAAAAAGTTATGAAGGCAAATTAACTTACCCTAACGTGTCTCCACATTTTATTATATGCGTTCATAAATATAAGATGGCAAAGACGATGAAAAATTAATAATTAATAATGCAGGCGTGTAACGAGAGTGTTAAATTTGAAGTAACTCGTATTGCATTTTCTAAATGTAGAATTAGGAACTCATTTGAGAAGCAAATTATTCCACTGGATCATCCGCCAAATTAATTAGTATAATTTTAAAATAACTTACTTTATTCGTTAAAAAGACTTTATTTTCATGCAAGTACTTTTTAATAGACTGCATTTCCTTTTTTTAATGGATACTTAACTTTTTAAATGGCTCAATTAAATAAGATTTATAAGATATAACTCCTCTAGTTAATACTTTTTTGTTTGACAAAATGTACACAAACTAAAGAATTTTTTTTATCTAGTTACAAATAGAATTTTGTTTAATTATCATTATATTTTCCATTATTTATTTCGTTATTATACTTTAGTATTTTTTGGATGTACTTATGTTTTCTCATTGTTAATTATACACATCTCAAATTCTATAGAATTTTACAAAAATTAAGTTTATAATATCAACTAGAGAAACAGTTTATCTAGTGAAGTAATAGCATACAGTAGTTTAAAATTATAATAAGTAAGGAAGCTATCATTTTTATTTATCTTCATAAAGTACACAAAGAAAGAAATAATTAATTATATTTAAAAAATTACTATTAGTAAAAATCATAATTATAATTAAAAAATTTTTGTTTTAAATAATTTATTTTTACATTCTAAATAATATTTATAATATAAATAAAGGTACTCTGCACTATTTACATATGCAAAAATGTTTCATTGTGATTAAAATATCTCATAAATTAATCTTAATTGTTTAGAACAATCTTACAATAAACTCAATAAAAATTACGAATTAATATTAAATGGCTATTATATGAATTATTTTAAAAATTATTGAAATCTTAAAAATTTTAAAGTTTTCAAACTTATGCTTGTCTATTTAGAATAGTTTATAATAATAATTATAAAAGAAAAATAGTTTTTTTTATTCACAATATAATGCATTTTTTTATTTTAATCAAATTATATAACAATAATTGATTCTAAAAATGATAAATAATAATTTATTGAAATCTAAGAATTACCGTAACGGTTCTTCATTGAAAATATATTTCAGTGCCGTTATTATAGAATAGAAACTTGGTTTATGCTGTAACAAATAATATATACATTTTACAGCAAGTAGTACAAAAATCAGTTAGTCAAAACTGAAGAGTCTTAAGAAGAATTACAGTAACATCATATAGGCAGAAATATGAGGGTTGCGGAACAGCAATAACGACATGTGGTTACTTAACTATGAGCATTGAAAAATCCCAGTTTACGGTGTTTTGAATTTTTTCCCCTTGAATTCACAGTACAACGATTTTTGTGGGCGCGTTTCATTACTTGCAAACTTCTATTCTTTGAATATTGGATTCGAGTATGTTGAGAATTTATACAATTTTTGTATCATTTGAATATAAAAATATCTTAATTCCACTTTTATAATTTTTTTCTCACTATAGATTTCTCTCGTCACGTACCCTATGAGCATTAATCTTTTTATGTTTCTTAATTCCAATCGAATGATTAAATATTTATTCATTTACTATTGAACTCTTTATTTTCTTGTAACATAAACTAAATATAAGTTACAATTATTATAAGCTTTTAAGCATAATTAGAAGAATTAAGATATTCCATGAATTGGGCATACAAGATGTATTATAAAGACAACTATTTATATATATGAAATTGAATCACTGTACTTTATTTAATTAGAAATAAAACTATTTTATTTAAAATAATATCATGAATGCGTTGAATAATAATTTTACAGAGCTTTTGTTTTTCTGTACACGAATAAAAATGAAATAAGAATTAAATATTACTATTTTTAAAATATATTTTCTAAAATGCTTCGTTTTATATTAGACTTAAAGATATTACTTTATTATTAGATATTTATTATTACTGGTGATATTACTTAATTAATACGTACTCATTGCGTAATACTTTTTCAAATTTTTTCTATTTCTTCAAAGTATTTTTGTATTAAAATTGCATTCTAAGTAAAGATTGTACATAAACATAATTTTTTATTGTATTGAATTTTTTTATCAAATAAATTATAGTTCCTATACAAATATTGTCTTTTAATTATTATGAATTATTTTAGGTACGATTTTTAAAAAATATTTATTGTAAAAATATTCGTACATACTTAGTCAGTGTTGAAACTTCTATTCTCATTTTATGTAAATTTAAATATTTACCATAAATATTAAAATATTAAATATAGTATAAATTTTCTTAATCAATGAAAATAAATTTTTCTTGTTCTATAAATGTTTATTTATTATATTAAAATTTTATATGTTTTATTTTTTAAAAAAGATTTTTATTTTTTTAAACTTTAAGTCACAATATTAGAATTTTCTTTAATGAAAAATTGTGAAATTAGATTTAAAAAAAAAAAACCCAAATCATATATATTATTCTATTTTATTTAAAAAAAATTCCAAGTAAAGTGAACAAAAATGAGTGTTTAAGATTTAAACGAGTTACTACGCAACATTGTGTCCGATTAATAAAAAGATATTGCAACATATCACTGCATGGTTATTTTAAATTAAAGATATTTAACGCTACATTCTGTGGTTCTCATAAATAACTATTAATAAAGTAGAAGTCATTAACATATCATACAAATATTATAAAAATTATTGATTTATGACAATAATTACATTGAAATTAATATGTTTTTAAATTCTATCCACAAATGAAAATACTTTAATTCAAAAATAAAATTCTATTAAATTTTATATTATTTTGTAATATAAATATTAATATAAGAATTTACATGAATTTGGTAATATTTATCATAATTTCATTATTTAATGCAACTTCTAATAAGCTTTACTTCTATATATTAAAGATTAAAATTAAGTAGTTAATTTAAATAAATTTTAAATTATTTTATTCAATGACTTAAAAATTTGATATTTATAGTTACAATATTAATTTTAATCAGTATTATTTTAACTAATTATTACAAGTTTGAAAAGAAACTATTATTAAATTAATGATTTTTCATAAAATGTAAAATTTATATATATATATAATCAAGTATTTTACAACACTGTAAAAGAGAAAAAGTTGGTATATAATTTAAGATCTTATGCAAAATTCATATAAGTTATTGAATTGTATTAGACAAAACATTATACTATTTTTGTATTGGTGTCGATCATTTTATAAAATAAATATAATAATGTTATTAAATTTTTCTGAACTAGAATTACAATAAAAGTGAAATTTAAAATTATTAATAAGATATTTAATAAATATATCCATAAATTTATAAATTATTATACCGTAATGGATATAATATTAAATATTATAAAATATTATAAAAAATAATATATAAAATATACTCTAAGCTTTTAATTATTAATAGAAGTATGCAATGTGTTACCATCGTCAAAAATCATGTTTTTTTAATTCTTACTGTAATAATAAAATAAAATGATATAGAAATGCAAATCATGCATAATTAACAAATTATACAAGAATATATATAAACTATTGTTGAAACTATGTGGAATTAATTATGTATATTGAACAAGTTTGTTTCGCCTTAATATTTTTATTTATACTTTATACTTTTATACGCAAGTCCTTATGAGAAAATAAAACTGAAATTTAATTCCATTATTTTTATTTGAAATTAAAACATTTAAAATTTATAAAAATTTTTATGAAATACAATAAAATACTTGGAGCATAAAAATATTCACTATTAATCATATGTATAAACTTTTTTATACACAAAAGACAAAGCACATTTACAGAAATAAATTATTTACAAGAAAGCATTTCTATTATAAGAAAAATAAGAATAATTGGGTCTGGTATTATTTATAAAATTTATGAAATTCAAAGGAAAAATATTCTTGTAATAGAAAATATAAATTTACGTCTTGTCTAATAATTATAATATCTAACAAAAAGTTTTAAATATAAATAAACCATCTATATTAATGTCGCCAAATAAACAGAAATTCCATCATAACCGTATTCGAAACAAAAGTCCTTGCCAGGAATTCTTTAGTGACGTCGACCGATTATCTTCTCTTGGGTTATAAATAACGTTTTAATATATATATATTTGATACATTTAATATATATATATATAATATAATATAATAAAGTGTTGGCGCAATAAGAAACCAATGTATAGTCGAGAGATCAAGAAAATAGTTGAGAGCGTGAAAAGAAAAATTAAACTATACGAAAGAGAGAGACAGCGAAAGATGACAGCTAGCCGTTTTTAGCATTGCCCACATTAAATTCCCATTAACCGAGTCCAATCGTTATAAGAGAAAGAGAGAAGAGAAACGTGTATGCTGCGGCGCCAGGAGTAGTAATCGGGGTCTTATTTTCTATTTATAAACCGGCAGGACTACTCGTTGTCGTGCTTCTGCAGCTGTTGCCCCGATGCTTTTATAATATATAAAAAAGCTCTTCATGGCGTTTTGTCTCATTATTCTTCTAACAAAAGTATCGATCTCGGATTATTCACAATCACAGGATGAAAATAAACAAATACTTCTTTTGATGTCAATCGAAATTATTCCACACTGTCCCCTTTTTCGTTGCCATATTTTTATTTATCGTTCGATCTATTTTTATTATTAAACTTTAATTTCATTTAATTAATTAATTTTAAGATCATAGATATTACTAAATTCATACGAATAATTCTTTGAAAACTTAGTTTAAGGAATCTTTCTTATTTGAGTTAGCAGTAATATCTTTGATTCTTTGCCATTTATACTAAGGAATATTTATTATAAATAAAAATATTATATTCTAATAACAATTGAACAATTCAACATTATATTCACATTGATGGTATTCTATTCAGATACTAGAATAACATATGCTAATCCCATAAATTTTTAGTTTCTATTTTTTACAATGAAAAAGGCATAACTTTTTTTAACGAACAATTTTATCAATATATTTTAATATTAATTCGCTATTAATAATTTAATCACAATTCTAATAATTATCTTATTAATATTAAAAAATATTAAATTTATTTTATATATATATCCTGCTTATTTTATTACTACCAAATAAAATCTTTCAATATTACGAAAAATTAAAAAAAATTTAATAAAATAAAAAAATTTCAGTTAAGACAATTCTTTCTATTGCATATTAAATAATATTTTAATAACTCTTATTTGTCATATTCTATAATGTGCAATGCACAAAATTATTACGTCAACAATACTCATGTGTCAACTATTTTTTAACTTTTTAGCACAATAAGTACATCTTAAAAAATTATTTGTTATTACATGAAATATAATAGTATATATTACGATGTATTAAATTTTTATTTGATACATTTTTATGAATATTGAATAGTTTCGATAAAGAAATTTTTTCATCTATTTCGTAATGCATTCATATTTGGTAACTTGTTTGATAGTCTCATTTTATACTAAACTCGATATAACTCAAAAATATTTCCCAATTAACTGTGTTTAAAATATACCGATATAGTCGATATTTTTGTTTAAATTTTGGTTTTTCTCATTCATTTAATTTAATTCTTAAATTTTACTGATTTTTTTATCTACGATTATGACATTTTCTTTAGTCTATATTATTATTTTAATTTATGCTTTTCATTTTGTTTCATTCTTGAATTGTTTTTCATCTTCTGAAAAATATAATTTATTTACATTATATATTTTAATAATTTACTGAAATTAAAACTATATTACACTTTATATCGAATAGTTTATTAATCTATCTTTGAAATATGTATAATTTTTAAAATTTAAGATTCAATTAATTGAATTTCTAATTGTATGTCCACTACCTTAAACTTCATATTTTTATTTTTATATTTTTATACTCAAGTTGTGTTCTAAGAAAATTTGGGTATTACCATAATATTTAAGTAGCAATCAGTCAAATTATTCGTGAATTAAAATTTAAATCTTTATATAGTTTTGTTTAACCAATTACTTCATTTTCAAACCTTTATTTTTGTATTAAAATTATAAGCGAGAACTTTAATAAAATTTTAATATTTGTTCATCGTATTCATATATATTAAAAACTCAATTTTAGGAAGATGATAATAAAAATATTATAACGCACTTTCTTTGTAAGCAAATTATAAATCAGAGAAATACGGGTTTCAGTTATGTTTACTACATAAAAACTTCAGGATCTCTTAATGTGATAAAATTTCAAAAAAGAAATTAAATGTAAATTATTCACCTACATAATTCAACAATCGAAAAAGTGAATTAGTAACACAATTCTTTCTAAAATACAACAAAAAATCTCTACTAATAAGAAGAATTATAGATAATAAAAAAACGATAGGCATTAAATAAGTTCATCCATTATCACTGTTTTGACTTAAAGAATCTAAGTCTCGGAAAGCTGTTCAGGATACCGGTTGGCCTCATACTCTTTCTCGACTTAAGACTATATCTTCGGTAACATCTACCTTCGACGCCACTCACGCATCCGTAGATAATAGCCCGTAGATCTATAAATAGAATCTTGCAAGCTGTAAAGGAAAGAAGCAACAGCAAAAGAAGAACAAGAAGTAACGATAGTGGATGCACGCAAAGTATATATCCTTTTTGAAGAGGAAACATTGCAGCATGGAAAAAGAAAAACGAGATATCTCTCGTTCCTGTTTTTTCTTTCGAGAACTTCTCTGTACCTCTAGACTGCTGTGTATGTGTGACGATGAACGAGTGTTTCTTATATCGTGAGAGAAAAGGAACGAAGAAACTAATGTAACGACGAGACGGCAACGACCAAGACGAAGACTACAACGACAGAAGACTTAGGCCATTCTATTTTCCCATATATAGCCAAGGAAACCATTGGATTTCAATTGAGATTCCCCTCTTTTTTCCAGTCTTCTAGTTATTGTCAGAGTACATCGTGTCTTTTCTTCTTTGCAGTTATCGTTGTTGTAGCCGCATGAAATCACCATTTTTATATCGTACTTCAAGGTAAAGATAAGGGGGGATAGAGCTATTTCTGGATCTTGTGGAGAATCAACATTCACAAAGGATCAAAAGAAAGAGAGAGAGCTTACACACTTGCACTTTCAAGCTAAGCGGTTGCTAAGAAAGCAAAGGTAGCAGAGATACCATGAAAAGGAGAATTAAACATCTCAGTTTTATGAAGATACGTAAAATTCACTGAAATGAATACATGAAGCGGAGTTTACTTAATTTTCTTGTACTGAATAATTAAATTTTGTAAGTCGATTGTCCCTGAGTTTTACTATTTATTTTGCCTAGATCTAGTCAATTTTTCTGGTTATGAAAATTGAAGCAAAAGAATAATGAACTCATGTAATAACCGGTTTTTGAAAGGGACTAGTTTCAGAAAAAAATTATTTACTCATTGACAAATGGATTCAAGAGTTGTTTCGAATTTAAAATTAAGTAATTCAAGCAATTTTTAAGTAAATTGTGTTATTTTATTCCAATTCTTCATATATAATTTTGATATATTATTTTATTCCAATTCTTCATATATAATTTTGATATTTATGACAATTAAAAAATTATGACTATTGCAATTTGAAATTTAATGTATAATAAATGGTTTAGTAATTAATATTCACGTTAGAACATTTTTTCTGATTCTAAAAAAATAATTATTTTAGTACAAAATTGGAAGGACCATTAAGAGTCTAAAAATTTAATAATCTTTTATATTTTGTATAACTTAAATAAAGAATGATCAATAAAAATAATTTTTTATTTAATTGAAAATTAAATTATATTTTATTGTATAAGATATTTGAAAAAATGGTTTGTAAAACAAAAACACGTTATTGTATTTAAACTATCATGAAAAGAAAATTTGGATTAATATTTATGCAAAATATTTTCTAAATTAGCATCATAATTAGTGTTTTACTGTCAGTAATTATTGTATCCGCACACAATGTCATTACAATTCATTAAATATAAATTTAAATATAATCTTAAGAAATGTAAATCTTTTTTTAAAAAATTAAATAT
Organism: Platyscapa corneri; assembly: GCA_018907185.1. Taxonomy (NCBI): domain Eukaryota; kingdom Metazoa; phylum Arthropoda; class Insecta; order Hymenoptera; family Agaonidae; genus Platyscapa; species Platyscapa corneri. The sequence goes on from JACCHW010000084.1 coordinate 130,600, forward strand.
ATTTTATATACGATGTTTTTAAAGTATATTGTCATATTTACATTTAGAAAATTGTTTAAAATATATTAAGAAATTCTATTGTAAATTTTTAACATAGACTGTTAATTTTTATTTATATAGTTTTCGTATAAATTTTTATAGAAATTCTGAGATTAAATTATTTGTTTCTAATTTATATAATAGTTATGGTAATGGTAACTATTTTAAGATTAAATAAAAGATTTAAAATAAAATTTAACATAAATATATTTATACATCAATACCAAATGATATAGTTTTAACAAAAGTACATCTCAATCCTTTTTTCTAGCAGAAGCTGATAGGAATTGAAATATTCAATAATGCAACAAACAAATAAGTAAATGAATATTTCTTTGGTGACCAAAACTTAAAATTACAAATAAATGAATTCAAAAACTAATAGTATTTCCTTGATTGAAAATTGTTAATGCTAAATTGGAAGCAATGATTAAATTTGCTTATAAATCTTGAATAATTTATAAACTTATACTTAATTTTACGTAAATATAAATAAATAATTAATTAAAATAAATAAAATTTGTATTTATCTAAATGTTGCATTAAAGAATTTTCATTCTTTAACGCTTATTCCGATACTACTAAGGACCACAGAGACTCACAAACATGAAATAGTGTATTATGTCTAAAAATAAATTAACGGTCATGAATAAAATGTCTGTGATGAAGTTAGATATGAATTATGAAGTTAGGAATAAATTTTTCTAGATATAAAGTTATATAAATCATGTTAAAATTTCTTTGATTTAACTCATTGTTCTTTGTTGCCTTTATACCTCAGAAGGTTGGTTCTTCTTCCATACTCATAGAGTCATACATCATACGTGAGTGAGAAAAATTATTGCAGGCTTAGAACTGAACTGAGTAAAGAGTGACCAGAGGCCTTAAAACTCATTACTCAATATCATTGAACGAAATTGTTAGAATTTTCTATGTTCGGTGCTCTAATCAAAATTGCCTCAAGGGCTCAGAATGAAACTTGTATAGAACGGAATTATATGAGTAGCCACGTAATTCTAATTTATTATCTATAATTTTAACTTATAATAAGTTTCTCATGCTGATACAAAAAACGGTATAATTGTAATTAGAGCAAAATATTTGTAAATATTCTGCTAAAGTTTAATATCACTAAATCGATGAAATACTAACTCATGTTATAAAGTCAGTTGTGACTAACACGTAACTAATGATACACAACATTTTTTAGGCTTTTACAATTAAACTTTTGAAGTTTAGTTTATTGCACTATAAATTATACTTCATTTAAATGTACATGAATATCGATGAAGAATTCATAAAATTTATGAAGCAATTTTAGTAATTGTCATAAAATTTACTCTACTTAAAATTAAATGTTTGTTTTTATCATAAATGAAACTTTTTTTATTACAATTTTTATTTTTGAATAACAAATAAATTAATATAATCGGTTTAAAAATAAATAGATAGCCACAGATTACTTAGTAGTTATAAAAACTGAGAGCATATTTTATAGAAAGATAATATTCAAATTCTATAGAAAAAGTCCTATTAAATTTTTAATATTAATACAGTCATTGAGATATTACAATTAACTTCAAAATAAATCGAAAAGAATTATTGTTTAACGAAAATTTTTCAATAAATAAAATCATTATGCAAATTAACAATTGAGCCAATTAAACAATTTAAATAATATTTAAAGGTATACAATAAAATAAGAAAAAAGCCATGAATAAAAATCCAATTTTTATGGCATTGATACAATGACAATTTTTGTATTTTTAATATTTTTAAAAATAGCAAATTTTATTAGTAATATTATTGATTATTTATTTTTATCAGAGAAAAGAGAATGAAAGAGGTTGAAAGTTTATTTACTAAGAAATAAAAGAACTGATATTATATATCGATTAGCATGAAATGAACCGAGCACATACACTAAATTATATATTAGAATATGTAATAAGCAATAGAACTATAAGATGTATCTAAACACATCAACACTGATAAGATTGTGAACTGTACAAATGTAAGCATAAAGTTATTTTCCTCAAATTAAATAATATGTGTGACAATGTATGTACTCACATGAATTAACGAACCGACAATGAATGTTAATAAATAAACTTGTACGTAAAATACCAGAATACATAAGTAAATACGAGAATTTTACAGAAACTATATACTTGGATGTACATTAAAAAGTAACGAGACATTCGATATTTATCTGGTTTTTTTGGTTAACTCTGTAAATCACTATGTTAACACCACAAGAAAATTTTATCTTATGCACAATAATATCTAACTAATTAACCAAAAATTTATAACTTGTACGCTAACTATAAAACAATTGGGGAAAAGTTTATTTTTTTAATATCAAATTTAGCAGTATATTACAATTAAACTTACATTAATTACAATGTTATATGTTACAATAAAAAAATTATTATATTTATTAATAAGTTATTAACTATTTTCAAAAATATTTGAAATATAATAAAATAAGTTATGATTTAATATGTAACCGAAAAAAATACCGTTCAATATAATAGATGTAGCGATTTTCTTTATTACTCTTGAATATTATATAAAAATACGTAAGTATAAATGTGAAAATTAGTAATATTTTTTTTTAACGATGTACTAATTATTGAAATAAAGTTACTTTTTACTTTCAGAATTTTATGAATAACATCGAACTTGATATTTGTTGGTCTTATGAATATAATATATTTCCTTTGATAAAGATTTTACGATAATTTCTAATGTGTTTAAAAATATTTTCTATTAACTATACCCTCAAAAATATACTTCATTATACTGTTAGAAAATTTAACACGTCACGAGCAAAGTTAAAGATAATACAAATAAAATTCCGATGTAGGAACAAGTAATGATTACTGATATTGGGTTACTTATTATTTTATTATTTCTAAAACGATTATAAAATCTATCAGTAGGTTACTTCAATATGCAATGTAAGTAAAACAAGTCGATTTTTCACACGATCATCAAAGTGCTTCCCGTATTTTACATAAGTAAGTAAATCGCATCACTTAGTTTCTAATAATAACTCAAATGATGTACACCCTATTTAGCAGCTTTGAACTCAACTGCGAGTGTCAAGAAATCGATTTAACACATTTAATCTTTATCTTTCCCGTAAGAAGCAACTAAGGAAGAAGATGGAAAAGAAGCTAATAATGAACGTGAGCACTCTCAATGGTCAAGGCGGTTGCACATCGAAGAATAACTCTGTTTTATTGACAGTAGTAGTCTATGTCAGGCGCCAGGAGCCTGTTTTCTTCTTCTCTTGGGCTCCATGAGAACCCCTCGTAGCATCACATCGGTTATCTCTCCTGAGCATAGCAACCATTTCAACGCATCACATCGACCTCTCCGCTTTATAGGAACGTGGACAGTCGTATGTCGCCGCCGCTGCCGATCATCCATGGGTAAAAACTCGCACCAGTCGACTTGCCGTTGTTGCCCTTCTCTTCTTCATGCCAAGCTCTCTCCTTCTCTCTATGCTTTTCGCATTCATTGATTATTCAAGTTAGCTTCAAGCTTAGTACTGTGACTTTCATGATAACAAGGAGGGAATGTATGTTTAAATAATGTTAAAATCAATGCACAAGCATTTCAAATAAGACCAATCGAAAAAATCCTGAATACGATTATTTACATCTCAGACAATTTATAAACATAAAGCTTCTAGATTTAATGCATTTTCTATTTTGTAGATTATTCCCAAAATACAGGACATTCATTATCTAGAAATTTTCAAACATATCCCATATAATAAGTTAATTGTACTCTCGTGGACGGACGCATACACAATTAACTTACAGATTAAAAAAATTATCGATGGTTTATAACGATAAAAATAAAAAGCATTAAAAATTGAAAGAATAAATTATAATTATATTAACAGTATTATATTAATATTATATTAATTATATTTTATGGACTCATAATGAGAGATCACACAATATTGACAGTGAAACAAATCCCTAACAAATACATAACAATAGGGATTTTTATAACGCCTACAAGTTTTTCATAAACATAGTGTATTTATTCGTGTTTATCGCACACCAATAATAATTTAGGTGATAAAAATAATGAGCCAGTATTCTTCAGTTTATACATATGTAGTTCTGTCGTTATCTTATTGCTTATAAAAATAATTAATAATAATAACGATAAGAATTGTCATTATTTCGCAACATAAGATCCTATTCAAATTTATTGCATTATGTTCAGATAAAATTATGTATTTACAAAATAAGAAAATCATCTGTAAAGTTTTTCAATTAATTCTTTCAAATAATAAAATTACTTCATAAATATTATACATTTTTATTCATCTGTCATCAATCTTATTTTATATAAAAAATCGTAAATAATAATTTTTAAATGATTTAATGTTTTATTAGTGATTATTATTAAATGATGAACAGGTATCGACAAGCCAATGAAATATGAACATGAAAATTGCTGTATTATTATTTTTCGTGCTCTTAATTTGTTTAATTCGTCGGTAATTTTAAAGATATTTTTACAGCATTGATTGAGAACTTGATTTTATTCATGAAAAAGTTCGTTGATTTCAGTTATCGTACATTTTATTTATAGAAGTTTATAAACAGACTAGTATAAATGAATGGAGAATTAAAAAAAGAAGATTTTTTGCGAAGGCAAGCGCAAACGTCGAATTATGTATAGCGCATATAAAATACGTGCGCATGTACGTATGCGGTTGAGATGCGCAAAAAGTACTAATATGAAGAAATTACCCGTAAAATACGACCTAGAACACGAAGTAGAAAAGCGAGTCTAATCAACGGCGCCAGTCCAGAGGCGAACAGCCGTTAATGCCGACCATTGGCTGGCGGTATCGGCGTGGCTCTTCCTTTTCTTCACTTGCGCCTCCTTTCCCACCTGGTCAAGCACTTCACCAGGCCCATTTTAGCGACGAACCTAACCCACCCATTTTTGCCTCAGGCTCACGCATGCGCACAGTCACGGCATCGATCTCGATTATCGGGAAGCGCATGGTTGGCATCTAATTATATATGAAAATGCGGCTATATACACCTATAATCCGTGTCTTGTGAGTGGTAGATCTGAGAGCCTTTTTTCGTGTTACTTGAATACTGTAATTTTTAATCCTTCTATCGAAGGAAAGTGTATATTTCCTTTTGCAGAAAATGTATTTACGCTTAATCGAGCTTCAATACAAAATATGCTTGCTATTAACATATAATCAACTGTTTAATAATTATGAAAAGATTAACAGTTAATTATAGCTCTATAATTCTTGATCAAGATGTAGTGTTAGTTCGTTAATAATAATTTCTAAAAGATATAAAACTGAATAAATTTAAGACTGACTATTGATAAATTTTCATTTACTCAATATATGCATCCTTGAACTTGTAGGAGCCATAAATTCTCATTATACTAACATAAAACTTTCCACAAATAAATGCTTTAAATTTCTTCTCATTTTAAAATAAACCCTTCTTATCTCTAAAATTATTCAATTTTTTCAGTATAAAAAAAATTCTCGACTATAAAAGTATCAAAAAATGTTTAAATATGTAAGTTTATATATATGAGTAGGAATATGAAAAACATTATTTCGTAACAGAAACATAAAATGGAATGTATTAAAATGGGATATCGATAAGTTATATTCGTGTAATAAATTTTTTCATGAACAATATTATGAGGATAATGACGTCTATATTTAGAGGTGTAAATGCCTCTCATAAAGATCTAAAATACATGGAAATGCAGCTAAAATTGAAAATAAAAACAAATTAAAAAAATTTTTACGAATTTTTATTTTCTTGGGGGTGGAAAATTATATTCTCAGTACTCTTACGAGTGTTGTGATTTCAATTCGTATTAACTGCTCTAATTAAAAAACTTCTAAATTAGTAATTACCAGCTTCGTGAAAAGCCCAAAAAGAATGAAATAATAAACAAAAGGTAGCAATGTAGAAAATTTCGATAGATTCGGTTCGAAAAGACAAACTTTTTAATATTCTAATATAATTCATATTTTATAACTTATTTTCAATAATAGTAATATATTTTTCATAAAGTAACAACGATTAATGAAAATTAATATACGTAATTATTCACTTATTGAATAAATTCCTGTTTATGCTGAAATGTTTATTATGGCAAAGTCGGACGTTATAAATATATTACATTTTTATATAATTTTCTTAAATTTTACTTTTTATAAGTTGATGTATATTAAAATTAGTGTTTTTTTGAATAAATCTTTATTAATACATAAATTCGTAAAAATATGTGAATTTAAACTTAGTCATGTATTATTAATGTGTATTCATAATGTAAAATAAATTTTCTTTAAGTATTAATGGATATGCTTAAATTTACACTAAAATATAAAAGAGTAATATTTATAAATTCTACATATAATTTATTATATTATAATTTATACCCCTGGAAAATTCCGTTTTGAAGATATATTCATTTTTCAATAAGCTAAAATTGTATTAAAGTTTCATATATAAAATGATTCTTGCTTTTATAATCTATTGATATACAATAAAAATTTACGTAAAACGTAAATTTACATAATTAAATATGTATATCTTCTAGTGGTAACCATTAGAATAAAAAAATATTCTAATCGTCATTCCATTTTTGTTACAACATCTAATAATTTTACTGTTTCAATGGTTCAATTCCAGTAAGATTGATTCATTATAAATAGGCATAAATAAATTTCTTTAGATTCAATTTATTTTTATTTATTTTACTTTAAATAGAATTATCTTTTGTACAAGAATTTTCCATTTACTCAATGTTAAACTATTTTAAAAATTGAAATTTTATCCTTATGTAATGTACGATTGTTTTAATGGCAATAATAAATTTCTGAATTGTAATATTGATTCTTATATCGAATGAGAATATATTAAATCAATTAAAATTAAAATTTTTTATAAATTCTATCACATTGGTAAATATTTGGTTTTAAATTGTCTACTAATTTATTTAATTAAAAGCATGTTATCAGGGATAAAAAATGTTAATAATACAAAAATGAAAGTTATAAAATATATTTTAGAAATTCATTTAGAATCTATTCTATATTATTTTTATTAGGTAACAAATTTGAAAATTTTAAAAATCAGCAAAATAATTATTAGTATTTCCTTTAGAAGAAAATAATATCAAATAAAGTTTGATTCATTAACATCTAATCAACCTGTAATGTTCAACTAAGTAATAAATTTAGTAAACAAAATAACTATCTTCAATTAACACTATATATAAAATTTTGATAAAATTATTATTTGTATTCAACTCAATATTATAAAATATGGAAATTCTTATTTCCTTGAAACACTAATTTAATATCAATTACTGACGTGATCCATTATATTAATACCAGTTTTTACTCTATGAGCTAATTGCAGATTTTTTATTTTCTTATTTTTATAATTAAATGTGAACCCTTGTTACTTTAAAAAAATAATTTTTTATTGTTTATGCTTCAATGACTTTCATTTAATATATTCTAAATTGAAAACTTCCCATTATTCAATAGAGTACGCACTTACATTATTTATCTGTACGAGACAATTTTAAATTTAACATATTCATTTTATTTAATTATAAGATTGTTTATTGCATTATTTTAGAAAATCATGCATAATTAAAATTAAAATTTTATTTTGATGATATATTATGTTCATTTTAATTCATATTTTAACAATATTAAAACCATAATAAATGTAGTAGGAATATATATAATATAAAATATTTTATCATTACTATGTTTATTTTTTATTATATCGGTAAAAGTGTTCCATTTCTTAGATAAAATCATATTTGTTACAATTATAGAGTTATACTTATAATTCAATGCGTACTAATGTTAAATAATCCTTCTTTGTTATGAACAACCTTGTTAGAAGAATACAGTGTTTGATCGTTTTAAGTTTCTTTCAAATCCAATTACTGTTTGATTAAGCGTAATAACATGAAAGCAGCGTATTTATTATTTGATTCCTAATTCCGAGTTGTGTGTGCTTTATGGTGGCCCTTAAATAAGTATTAAAAGTATTATGTTTAAATAGATTATATAAGACAACCGAATATTACTGATATTTTATATCATTACCGGTCATTTTATGTAATTTGAAGATATTAAGAAATTATAAATTATTGTAACTCGATTTTTTATTACATCTTATCAGAAAATCTTTGAATCAAATTATTAAATTAATTATTTGTAAGTATAATACTACATGAATTAAATAATATACTGAACTTATTTAATATCTTAAATTTTTTTAATATATAATAAAATTTATTTATCTTAACGATTATGAATTATTTTATATATTTAAAAAAATCTTTATAATTATAATAAGAAAATTCATTAATAACGTGATTTATTTACATAAAAAATATAAACTAATACAATAAAAATATATATATATTTTTATATTATAATATAAATCATCGTCAAACTTCATTTAATAATTAAATAAATTTGTTTGTATATAAGACAGTATCATAATAATCGCTTCTCGTAATGTTTTATTGACTTTAATAGCACAACACGTACGATACTGTGATCTCGAAAATTACTAGACCAATTTAAATTCACTAAGGTTTAAATTCTTTTATTTTATTACGTGATATGAGATTTGATAGATATAAAAATAATTTTGAAATCTTTTTTAAAAATTTCATAAATTATTATTTAAGTCATTTTATATTTTAAATTTGTAAATTTTTATTCTAATAATTTAATTGTGTTTAATACACCGCATATACGTCAATTCTTATTCAAATTTATTAAAATTTAATAATAAATGTCGGAATAAAAATTAAAAATAACATAACATTTATATTTTTTTACATTAAATAAATTTTTATAGAAATTATTATCTACTTTTCATTATTTTATCATTTAAAAATTTTTCAGATAATAATTCTATTGACTTACGTAGTTTTTATTACATTTCAAATATAAATTATTAAATAAAAAACATTGATTAAAAATAATAAACAATATATTTTTATTTTGAATTAAAATAAATTTTAAAAAATGATAAACATGATTACTTAAGTAGTTAAACTATTGAAATATTATATAAAAATATAAATTTAAATGAAATTAAAAAGGAATAAACTGTATATATTCTTATTCTATAGATATTTTTAATGAAAAAAGTTATTAAATATACATGCAATAAACAATAGTTTCAAACGAAATTAGTAAGTAAAAAAAAGCTATCCAAATTTGAAACACTCATTTATCTATTAAATATTATTCTTCTTAATTTCAATTTAGTATCATATAATTTGATTTCTTTCATTTATTTATAAAGCTATATTTTTCGTATTTTATGTAAAATTACAACGATTTTCAGATAGATTTTATTATCTGCTATTGAATTATCTGTATAATACAGATATACCCTTCAAAGATATTTTTTCCTCTGAAATCAATATAATCATGTATTCGAAAATTAAATTCAACAAGAGAATTAACGATGTGTCATCTTATTTTAAATCATTCTGGAATTCTAAGGGTTGTGATAAATTATTTCCTACTCGCATTTGCCTTGACTGAAATTAAAGCTTATATTAATTCAACAAACTTTATTTTTTTAACAATCATCGTTACATTAATATTTAAACGTTTTCATTTTTCTATTCAATTTGACGTTTCAACAAAAGTTAGAGTATTTTTTTTACAGTTTTATTTACATTAAATATCTATTTAATTATTGTTTAGCAATTGATAATTAATCACATACATGTTAACCTTCCCACTAATATTTTTTAAATACAATGATAATTCTATAAAAATACTTCGAAATATTGTATTAAAAAATTGTTAGAATATAAAAATCACTCTCTATAAATAAAATTTCTTCTGCACCATATGAAATAATAGTTTTACTACCTACATTGCAAATGTAATATTATCAATCAGTATTCAATATATTTTATTTAATAATAAAGAACCTTATTATTATTAGATAGATTATATTTATTTGCACTTAGATTTTCATTGTTTATGTTGAATGATAATAATATATTACATCAATTAATATTAATTAGTCTTTAAAATTATGTACATCTATAATTAAATAATTTGAGTTATATAATATTTTATTTTAATTTTATGATCGTTTATGTTTAATAATTTATCAAAATATACTTTAAACTACTTAATATTATACGAATAATATTAATTATAAACTTATATCGTTTATACGGTGATAAATTTATTTGCTTAAAAATATCCTGATACTTATAAATTCTAAATGAATATGGTTGATATTATTTATCATTTTTATGCTTAAAATTTCTTTATTTTTATACTTTAAATTTTTTTTTGTAAATTTTAATGGCATTTTGAAATTTTATTTATTCTTTAAATTACACTTATTAATATACATTTCAGTCCTTCATTGTTCCATTGTTTATATTCTTTTTGTAAATTTGATTTTAAAATAGTAAAAAAAAACTTATCTTTATAGCCTTTCAAAATAAATACACACAAAGATAAAAACAAAATAATTAATTCTGGGACTGTATTATTCCATATCTTTCTAAATACTGTTGAATGTTGTTCAAAAAATTAAGAAACTGTTAAGTTATTCACATTGTGTATGAAATTAGAATGTCAACAAAAAAAATTGTATAATTTTACAAAGTAGTCTTATTTATAAATGAACAATATTGAAAATTATAAAAATCCAAGACATATTTTTAAATAAATTTATCATAACTTTGTTTACGTTATTTCTCATTTTAAAATATAATATCGATATTAGTGATTGATATTGTATTTTATATTTAATCAATATAATTTAAGTTAATACTTTAAGTCAGTGAATTATAGTTAATTATAAATAATTTGTAATATGAATGAAACCGAAATAAACAAAAAAATCTTTCTTCCTAAAATAGTCATAAACATTAGTTTGTAGCTTTTATAAGCTACAACAATATTAATTTTTCTTTTCCTGTACTTCTATCAGCAGATCAATTTTTTATTAACTGCATTTAATAGTCGCAAATTCATCATACTTTAATAATACTGTTAGCTATACCTGAGAACAATTTAAAATATTTTAATTGCAGCAACGATATCAAGATGACAAGTATAAACATAAAATAAAACACCAATTAACGTATAAATAATAAACTTATAAGTTAATCTATAAGTTTTTTTAACACGTGTTGCGTTATTAATTTAAATAATTAAAACTGTTTTTTATTTTCTGTATTTCTGTTCTATTAATATGATACAATTTTATAATTAATATATACATATATACTAGACATAAGTATATGATTTCATTCCGTTAAGTCAAAGTTAAAATTTAAACTTAAGTTAAAAATACAAATATTTAAGTATATATCTATAGAATAATTTAATTAATAACATAATTTGATGAAACTTTTTACATCAGAGATTATATGTAAATTGATGTGACTAAATAAAATAAAACTTTCTAGGATTTAATTAGTCGTAGTTTAACGTTCATTGCATATAAAACATATATATAAAGCATATAATAAAAAATCATCGTATTTAATTGCAGTTTAAACTTGGCCGACGAAATTAGTAGTCAATATCATCTTAATTTAGTCTCAGAAGACGATGATAAATTATATTTTGGGTTTTTTTACAGCAACACAACTGAGTGTTACAATTTTCAATCGCTGAAGCCGAAGAAATTGAAATGAAGTATCCTTTTCACGTGGGTAAAATCATTTTTCAATAAAGAGATATGCAATTGCGACAGGGCGAGACCAGTGAAATCCAATAAACGAAGACTTATTTGCTCGAGTTTGATGATTGTAGTTATTCGTCTGGAATCACGACGATAAGGCAATCAGTAGCGCGGGAATATCGTAGGAATGATCGCTATACATACTCACATGACGGGTATAATGATCTGGGCGCTGGCTTTCGTGTGATGTCCCTCGACTACCTCCCCTTGGCCCCTTCGACTATTATTCAATTGAATTCAATGCTACGCGCCGACTATTAGGAAATTGCCTACGAGAACTTTCTTTCGGACATTATCTGTCGTACTCAGTTACACTCTGTTACTACCACGACAGAGATATTGTACTTCCTCTTGCTGCTCGAGACACCATATCACTGTTGCTTACGTATATGTGCAACAAGTTAAATCTTTTAGTTACATTTATATTTTGATCAAATTTCCATGTAATCTTTTTATCATTTGATATAATAATACACTTTTCGTTCAAAAAATCTATTTTATTCTTTTTATATAAAGTTCTTAGCAGTTATGAACTTTACACTCAAAGTTCAGAAATTTTTAATTTTTTTTAAGCTTTTTACATCAAAAGTAGTAGATTACTTAAGGAAACGATTTTTATAATTATTGTAAAATCTTATTAAGTTGTAATTTTGATAATACAGTTTTCTGTTTTAAAAAATATAATTATTTTAATGAATTTCAGGCACAGAAATTAAATGAACTGTACCATAAACGTATTCATGATGTTTGGATAAATTTTTAAGAATATAAAATTATCTTCTAATGCTTTTACCATTTTTAATATATATAACTTTACATTTATATTTTAAATAAATAATATCAGAATTAAATTTTTATAATTTTAGTATTTTCTAGTATCTCATTTACAAAGAACTATGGTGGTTTTAATTTAAAATATGCAATACATCATTAGCAATGTGCATAAAAGTGAAAGAAATTAAAAAAAAAAAACTTCTTTTTTACCATGAACTTTATACTACTCCGCATATTTCGATTATTACACAGACAATCAATACATCCTAATAATTCTAATATCAAATTATAAGAAAAAGTGAAAAAATACTTTTAATCATTATTGCATTATTAAATTTTACTTTTTGCTATTTTACGTTTTTTGTTATCTAACATCACTAAATCCATATTTAAAGTAATTCTTATAATTTTAATAATTGTGAATTGAAGATAAAAATCATAAGCATCGAGGTTTTTTATTTGAATACACTTAATTATTTTAAAAGATTAGAGTGATGTTTATCAGAAAAAAACACTGGTAATACCTTGAGCATTTTGAAAAAAAATATTAAGATCATTTGAAATAATTTAAAACACTGATTCATTCTGAACGTGCGATCAGAATAAAATATTCTATGTTAATCGAGATAGTATCAGATAAGTAGAAACAGGATGTAATTTTCTGAAACCTTAGCTGCGAGACGCATGCTATGTAAAAAATGCGGTGTACATCAATTTCTTATCATGAATTTAATATAAACAGTAATATAGCAGTTTTCTGTTTCTTACATATCATTTCTTTTAAAAATTCCGTATATAATGCATAGAGCGAATTTATTATATTATTCAAAACATTACTTTAACATATTAACAAAATATCATGTTGATAGAATATCATATTATTATTTTTAGCATTTTTTAAATATACATAGATTCTTATCCTTACCACAGGAATTAAATTTAAAATTATGAATTTATCATAAAGTTTGAAAACAAATTAAATTTGTATAAGTATAAGAAGCGAAATTTTTTATTCCGATATTTTCTCCTAATAAATTCTTTTTATAATCCCGTATAATAATAATAATGTGTATACGTATTAATAAAATCACGATCATATATAATATAATCATTCTTAAAAATTGAAATTATAATATGATTGCAAATATTTAAGTGAAAATATTAAAATCGTAACGTTATAAATAATAAATTTAAAATATTTTTGTAAATAAAAATAAAATAATTATAAATTTTTTTTCTTTTACATATTATTTATATCATATAATAGATATCTATCTTCTAAATATCGTACTTAATTGAATTTAAATTTAAATAAGGATACTAAATTTTATTTTTTCCATTTAAAAGATTCAATCCCAAAATTAGAAGTGTATTATTATAAGAGAAAATTTGAGTCGTCTACAATCAAAGTTGTTTAACTAAATTTTAATATTTATTTAATACATAATAAAATTATTAGATAATATTTTTAATTTAAATTCATTTTAATAATTATATATTATATATTTAGAAGAGAAATTTGGTATATTCAAAGAAAAAATTGACCTTACTATCAATCTATTGCACAATAATTTTTTAACATATTTAGTTTGCATACGTTTGAATATTCGGTAGAATAATGTTTTAAGTCAATTTTCATAATTGCTAGCATCTATTTATATGTTTCAATTGAAAATTGCAGTATGAAGTACTTCATTCTATAAACAGTATAAATTGATTCTGAAATAAAACAATTGTTCTGTCTAAGGAAATTCAAATTTTTGTTTTGTAAAAGACTCAATCACGAGCATATCATCATCAAAGAAATGAATGTTGAAAATAGTAGTATCTAAAACAATGTATTTATGTTTTATCTATACACGAAATGCAACGATATATACGTAGAAGAATTCGACTATACCAAATAACTGATATCCTCAATTTCAGGAAAATACATAGGAGAAAATTAAGTCTACAATATTTATTAGAATGGAATTAAAGATCAAGTAAGCAACCTCCATGAGGACAATGTACGAACGTGTATATAATAATAATTTTTGCTCAAATTTTCAACTAGGTGAATGATTATCAACAGCTATTTACTAAGCTGTAAATAAGCTTTTTATAACCTCGAAATAATGAATTTATTCATTAACATTTTTTTATGAAACACTTTTTTAAAGATACTTTTTATATAATTTTATTTACTACGCATTTTTACATATTAATATTAATCGATAAAATTTTGATTTCACTTTTGCTACAAACAAAACTAAAATTATTCCTAAAATTTATTTGAAATTTAATAAATAATAAACAATAACAAAATTAATATGATTACGCGTACATAAATGATGAATCTCTTTCCAGTGTATATATATATTCGTTAAAATAGATATCATTGATTAGAATTAATTTAAAAATATTTAAAATATATTGTGAAATGACATATGTATCGATCATTTTGACTATAGGTATCAATAAATTCCTATAATGGACAGTTAAGTACGTTACAATAGTGCATTCTTTCATCGAATTTGCAAAAAATATTAAAACAAGAAAAATACAAAACTTTATGCAATATAATATGATATTGGCCAAGTCAAATAGTAAAACTTATACTGGTATGCTAAAGTTGCTATTGAAAAGAATATAGCAATAAATATAATAATAAAAAATATAATAAAATATAAATGATTTGTAATGATATTTAAAAATGAAAATGGCGCTTATAAACCAATACAAGTAATAACAAAATAGTTTAAGATAACATTGTGAATCGATAATAAAAAATATCATAAAAATACTATTTATCTAATTCACTTAAATAAAATTCATTTGATTATATTATCGTATTTTGCATATACTAAAATTAATTGTTATTTTAGTTACATTAATTATAGTACAAAAAAAATACTAATTGAATATAATTATTTAAATCGAAGCTTAGAGAAATTATTATTTATACACAATTCAGTTTTATTAATATTTCTTATTATTTTCAGGACAAAATTTTAAAAAAGACAAATAAAAACTTACTACAAAAAACTAACAACATCAAATTAAAATAAAAAATAATATTTTTATAAAAATTGTGATCTTTTTATGCAAACTTTACGTAAATTTTAAAAAAGTTAATTTAAATTAAAAATAAATTTTATAAAAAAATTTTTAATATTACAGTTACATAATACTATATGATTACACTTTTTTTTATTTCATCTTTCTTTAATTCTATCTTCATAATCTCTTACCTTTTCTTTCTCTAATGAAATTTCTGCGTTCTTACAAAATTCTTGTACAATTATTATACAATATATGTAATTATTTAAATCGCTTTAAAGTAAATTTTTGATTTCATTAGATTAAAATACTTTTTAGTTTTAAGTAATTAAGTATACAATAAAATAATAGAAAAAATAAAAAGTTAAGGTTATTTTTATGAAACATATGCTTTTTTCTCCAAAACTTTTAAGTGTCTTCTGAAGTTTCAATTTAATAATTATTATTCTCTTAATATAAATGATTTGTAATGATATTTAAAAATGAAAATGGCACTTATAAACTAACACAAGTAATAACAGAATATTTTAAAATAATATTGTGAATCGATGATAAAAAAATATGATAATGATTACTTATTTATTGTCTGCGCAACAAGATTTTATAAATCTGAATAGAGTCTAAATAGTATATAAAATCTATTAATTTATTAAAGAGAGGTTTCCGATTAAAATATTTAATAATTTATATAAGTTATGTTTCATAAAAAAGAGGTTCAGAAAAAATTTTTATAACATTTAAATATAGCAGTTTTTATATGATCTACAGAACATTTCATACAGATTCATTTTTATTACGAGTAATTGATGAAAAAAGTCACGAATGTATGCCGAGAATTCAAATTATCGAGTCCGCATACGTTACACTTAATAAATTATAGGAAATAACCTTGAATGAACGTAATATCATCAGTCACATAAACAAAACTGAAACTAAAAACACAATCAATTCGGTTGCGAAAAAACAGGTACATATTTCTCCGTCTTTAAGTTATGCTCGGTCAGTGCTCTCAGGCATATCTCATACGGAACCTAAAGAGTTGTGCATGCATCTCTATTCCTTTACTAAACGTGTCTTCCTTCACAACTCTGTTTGCTGACGTTGCGCACATATAAGAGGATAGTCGAGACGGCCGAAAACGAATCATCCTATTAGCCTTGGGTAAAACGCGGAAGAAAGAAATCTGGAACGAATGGCTTTTGATACTCTGGCTATTGAACTGAGTTATTCGAAAAATTATAGTCTATTACTGATCTTTTCACGTTAACATAATTTTTTATAATTTTATAATTACTAAAAAAATGCATTTTAACATTTTAATAAGATGTATGATAAAGTTGTATTTTATATTCTTTCCTTAAATTATTATATCTCTGATTTTATAAAAGTGATCCGAAATGTAAATTCAGATCAAAGAACACATACATTAACTAAAATTAATTATACAATTCGAATACGTAAAATTTATATTTTTAAATATCATAGAAATAAATTATTAAACTTATGATTAAAAATTATATGTGCTGTGAATTGTCGAACATACATCCAGCAGAGATAAAAGATTTATTCCCTTATTTAACCGACTACAACATCCAAGTAGTAGTGCGACACATGTACGAGTCTCAACTACTAATATAGACATTAAATTAAGGAGAAACCCTTTGAATGGCTGAGTATCTAAAGGAAATGTAAAACTTACCAAGATAGAAGTTTCATAAAAAATTATTAAGATGCTTGCGGATAATACAAGCTTGCTTTAGGAGATGAGGCAGTTTAATTTGGTTTTGTTTGCGTACGTAACATGGTATCATTGAACACATTAATTATCTATTTTAATAACCAAAAAAGTATTATAAAAAATTATGAAAAAATATAATATTTTCTAAATTGTTTTATAGATAAAAAATATACGATGATGATAAGTTGAATTTTTGTAAAATAAAGTTCTAATAGTAAACAAAGTTCTAACTAGTCATAATCATAAAAAGGAAGAATAGAAAAATATTATATCAATATTTAAATTATCATAAGACAATTTTAAATTTAATAATGATGTAAAATAAATATCAATTATACCAGTATCAATTATTGTAATAATTATTATGTAAATAATTATTTTATAAAATTTGTACCTATTTTTTACATATAGAGTGGTCGATGACAGTATCCAAGTTTACTTTTTCTAGGTGTTGCAAGTTTATGTATGATATTAAGTCACCTAAAATTTTATGAAAAATTCCGAATATAAAATAATTACGTTTAATTAAAAGTCACAGCTAAATTCATAAAAATATGTTTTTAATATTGTCATTAGGAATGAAAAATATGAAAATATGATACATAATGATATGTATACAATATAATCAAGTATTACTAATAAACTTATATGCATATATTAAAGTATAACATTTATACGTTTGTTAAATCACATTTAACAATACATTATAAAGGAAAAAGTCAATGAATTATTATAAAAGATAAAAGAAATTAATTCTATTTTTTGCGAAATAATATATTTTAATAAATTAAAAAAAAAGAATCTGTAATAAGTTTTTCATTATCGATCATAAAAATTATTTATTTTATTAAATGATAGTGATATCTTTATTATAAAATATAATATTTTTAAAGTCGTATGAAATTAAACTATGACAGCAAAATTTAATTTATTATGAGTTATAAATCAGTTTATAAATTTTTATTGAAGCACTTATGATTTGATAATAAATATTTTACACAGTAAACAATAAGTAAACTTTTTATAAACATTAGAATAAGCATAAAATAATAAAATTATAAAAATCTGTGACATTTATAAAATTGATTAAGTTTAAAAAATTATTTTATAGAAAACAAATAAACTTGTATTTGCATCCACTTCAATGTTGAAGCAAAATTTAATTTACTGAATTGCTCAAGATTTAATTATATTTGATTATTTGATCTGAAACTTTAAAAATAATTTATTAGCTTTAAGATTTTTTTCCCAAAAAACTAAGAAAAACTATGGTTATAGCATAAAAAGTCGATACCATAGTTTCACGATATTACTTGTTTATGATGGTACGTAAAGCATAGTTTATCCGAATAAGCTGTAACATCTCTCATTTAATCAGATTCCACTTAAATATCAATGATGTAATTAAATTTTATCTGCGTTCAATTGAGAAAAAACTTTTTACTTTACTCTATAAATTAAAATTAAAAATTAATACAACCCGTAAAATTATTAAACTAACATTTCACGCTACTTATTTATATGAATGATTCAGTTATTATAATATTATTATATTATTTCTTCTATTATTTATCGTTTGTTTATATTTTGACGATTATACAAGTACTTCAGAACTTCGAAAAATGATAAGAACCTCTAAAAATAAATATTAAGAATTGATTAAATGAAAGCATATTGTATTTAGTGTAAATATCAATTATTTAAAATAGTTTACATTTCAATATAAAATTCGATACAAAATTAATTGATTTTATCTCTTTAATATCATTAACTTACGAATGATCAATTTTTTATTTTTTCAGCTGTAATTTTCGAAATAAACTTTTTCTCTAAATAATATGAGAGAAAATCAATTAGCTGAGGTGCACTAACGGCCAAAACTAGCATGTAAATGAATTCATAACGAGAAAATTGATAAGCAATCGCTCAATCACCGAGTAAATACCATGTTTATGCTGCAAACTCGATGCAAAATCATTATAAACGATAAGTGCACTTAGAAGTTTTCTAAATTTCTCTATTTAAATATACCTATTTAATCATTTATACATAGATGCATACATACATACATACATACATACATACATACATACATACATACATACATACATACATAATATATATATAAATATGTTTATTATTTTACGCCTCCTTGCTTTAAAAAAAAATGGTATTGCCCATCGATCTATTAAATAAGGAAATAAATAATAAGAAAAGAAATAAAGAAACTTCATTTACATGTTCTTCATAATTGTAGTAACAGATTATTATACATTTAAGTAAGGTAGGAAAAAATAATGATATTTTTTTCAATATATTTATTTTTACGTGTTAATTATGGTTTACTTAATTCAAATTTTTTGAAGAAACATTTTGAAACATAATTGATAACAGCAATTAAGGTATTATGAATTTATAAAAAATATTATGATCAAATTTGTACAGAATTCACGTTTTTCATAATCTCATAAACAATATAAGCTTATACGTGCCAGTTTGGTGTATTCATTATATCTGTATAGGTTTTAATTAAATTGCTCTCATTTTTTTATTTCATTTTCATTTTTGAACAAGCTTGGAAAAAATAGAGGATTCATGATAGTTATTATAATTATTTTTATTTTAAGAAAAAATTTTAATTTTTTCTTCATAAACTAAATATTTTTATAGTGAGATTATATCATTTATATTATTCATTAATCTAATGTGAGGAATATAAAATTATATTACTTTAAAAAAGTACATTATTAGTTTAGTGTTAGATATCTTAATTTAAATATCTTAAACTTATTTTTATCTTAAAATTTTTTAGTACTTCGTATAGATAATAATTTTATTTAAAATTATAAATTTTAGAAAATCTTCTAGTTATTAACTACTAAGAATTTATGATAAATACCATAGTAAAGTTGTTGGTGGTAATACATGTGATCCTGTATTTCAATCGAGCGCAGTAGTACAGATTTAAATAATTCTCATTGATAAAATTGAAAGCATCTATGGTATTATTCTAAAAATATGAAGTTTTTTAATAAAAGAAGTTTAAACCAGACTCAATATTCGAAATTTTTTAGTCTGAAAACGAGTGATAAATAGGAGAAATATAATTCAAATATATACCTGCGTCTTTTTTCATCTGTCCTATTCAATTTTTAACGCTTATACTTATTTTTCGGTTTATCCATTTCTCTTCTCAGCTCTTTTTCCTTCCTTTTTCAATGATTGTTAGTCCGAGCCTAGATTGGCAATATCATCTCTTTTTCTGCCCAATGTGTCATACGAGCAACTCTTGAGCGCTTTTGGTATATACCAACGAATCATCTATCTTTCTCTTGGCACGATCAACTTTGCCTGACACGTGACGTACGTGCTTTTATGCAAAACGCGTTTCTATTAGGAGACGGCGATTACCGATCAACTATGACATCACTATCTTTAAAGAGACGAATCGCATATGCAACGACATGCTTGGATGATGCTTCCGACTCTCTAGCTAGAAAATATTGTATACACTTTTTGATGGAGACAATATATTTTTTTATAGATTTTACCTCACTTCTATGGAGAACAAAATTTTCTAATACATTCAAAAAGCTATTTTATACTGCCTTAAATGAATTGTGATCGAATATCAAAACAAAAGTAATAATAAATAATAAATAATTTTCTACGGTTATTATTAAACATATAAATTAAAACATCATCGAATTAATAGATATTTGTCAATATCAAACATTTCCTTTTGATGATTTGAAAGATTTATTAACTTTAATTCTTAAAGAATATCATCACTTATAATAATTTTGCATTAAGTATAAGTATTTTTTAAATTCTTTCTTTATTCATATTGAGATTATATTTATAGATACCGAAGAATAAGCATTGAGATATAAATAACTGAAAGAAAAGCATAATTTATGTGATCATTTATATGCACATAATTCTTTGATGAATAAATAATATATATCTTCTGTTAAGTTGCTATTGCGTGCTTATCCAATTTTTCATGATTCTTTATTCTTACTGATGAGAGTTTTCACATCTGAGAATAAGTTATTCAGGTGTTGTTATGACTACAAATTATTATGATTATTTGAAAAACATTATAATAGTAAAATGTATGAAAATTATTCTACATAAAATAAAATTGACTGAAAAATAAATTTAATTTATAATTTTTAAATATTTTATACCAATAGTTGAACTTTGAACTATATAAGTAGATTCAATTTATAATGAGAAAAACTATAAATTTAATAATATTATTTACTATAAAAATATCTGATATCTACTGATGAGTATAAAAATTTTATTTATATAATTACTAACATAAATTACTTATTTAATTTTTAAGATATTTAAAATGAGCTAGGGTTCTATTTTTTTTTTTAATAATTTTTACATAACAGCTTGATATTTTAAGATCTTTTTACAAAAGTTTTTCCTTCTGAAAATAAATTACCAAAACAATTAAAAGTCTTAATAAGAGAATTTTGTAATTGGGAAATTTGTTAATATAAAATAATTATAAATAAATAGCTGGTATAAATAATATTAGTTTAAAATAAATAAAATAATAAATTGCTATTGTACGAATTAATATAAATCATGAAAATACCTTAAAGTGTATTGAACTTCAAAAGTTTTGCTAGAAAAATAAAAAGAGAAAGAAAAAGGTATAAGAAATATAAAAATAAGAGTTACTTAAAGAAAAGAGTGATCAAAATAAACGAGAGAAGTATTTATGAGCTTAAAATTTAAGCAAAGTAAAAAACACCATAAAAAAGAGAGCAACATAGAGTGGGAGAAGAATAAAAAATGAAAAAATATATAAGATAACAAGAGGCTGCCATATCGTTGCTACTGCTTTTTCTCGAGGTCGTGGCTACGCTTCTTATAATACTCGTAATATGTGTAATACGGATAATACCCGTAATACCTGTGTAACGCATTACACGCCATCACATGAGCCGGCTGCGAGCGAAGCAAACGACGACCGAAGTCGGCCTTGCCAACGTATTCTCACCTTCGTTCTGACTATTGAAACAAGCTAAGAGCCTCGATTAGGCTATCCTTGAAGAATATTAGGATTTGATGGATGTACGTTTAACAATTACTAAATTGAACCTCAAGTAGCAAAAGTCTCCTCTTCGATTTATTAATATTGTATTTAAATTTCTATTTCAAATACATTAAAATATTATCATGTTTTATGAATTTCATTCTTTTTTTTATTAAGATATAATAAAGGCCCCTAATTGATAAAAAAATGTAACTGTTTATAAATGTATTTATTGCGTCTTACTATTAATATAATACAATAAAAAATAAGGCATTATTTGCAGTTCTTAGAAAACTTTATCATTTACTTATGTATTCGAGATTTAGTATTGTTCAAACCAATGACTTTTCACTATAATGTCACGGAATGTCACTATAATTTCACTATAATCTCCGAATGGCTGAAGATTATATTTTATAGTTTCATCATAATAATTTAAGTAGTGTGAACGTGTCTTTAAAATGCACTCAATAAGTGAATAATTATTTTTAAACAGAGCTAGTCACAAATTAAAATGTTACTTTTTTCAAAAAGTTCAACTTAAAATTATTTATTATATACACAAGTATTTTTCAGAAACAATTTATATAAATATATATTATAACTATTACACAATCATATAAATAGATTTACTTTTTAATATAGAAGCAATGTAATCACTAATGAAGTCGTAAAGAAAAATTTTAAGAAATATGTAAGAAGAAACTATGGTAATTCATGCGTATAAAAACGTACTTAAAAGTTAATATAAAAATGATTATTTAACATTGAAACCAGATAATACTACCTTTCAAATAATTTACTATTTGAATAGATTAAGATATTAAATTTAATCCGATAGTGAACAGTATTTATTTTGGTAATTAAAGTTTACTTAAAATTTCTAATATCTTAACATTTTTTATTTTTAGTTTCTGGGTTTTATTTTCTGTTATTCAATTATTTTTATGAGAATACTTGACTTATATTTTACTTGTAATTTCGAAAAACTGAGTACATTGAAGCTTATATTCAATGTTTACGAATCTTATAGGAAATTATTATCTATTTATTATTCATATAAACTGATTTATTTCTTAGTTATCGGTGTACAAGACATAATGAACCTAAACGATGCTAAAATTGATTTAATTATAAGATCTTATATTTAATATTTACATAACATACGTTATAACTATTTGATTTGTATCTTGTAAAATTATAATAATAAATTAATTTTATTAATTTATTGTACACATTTTAATATAAAACTAATCTAATTAGATGAGTTTAACTGTATACGTAATTAATCATTTGTAACAATGAAGAACACTAAATACCAAAAAAATTTTCATTAATTATAAAATACACAATGAAGCAGTTGAGACTGAGAGGATTGTACAAAAAATCAATTGAAAATATTTTCGTTCAGCATAATTTATCGCCA
Source organism: Platyscapa corneri (assembly GCA_018907185.1). NCBI lineage: Eukaryota > Metazoa > Arthropoda > Insecta > Hymenoptera > Agaonidae > Platyscapa > Platyscapa corneri. Next base: position 154,485 of record JACCHW010000084.1, read on the forward strand.
GGGAAAATTCTCTAGAAGTCCCTGCCCACGTTTTTCCATGCAGTATACACAGATACGAATAAACAAAAGCGTGATGTGCGCAAAAATCCTTATTGTTCAGTCACACCAAACACTCCGCGCAAAATCACGGAGGAAGAATCGCCGGATGCAACTCTTGCTTCTTCTTACTTCTTAGTCCGAAGAAACAAGCCCTCAAGTACCAAACGAGAGCAAGCAGTTCGCGATTCGAATCACGTGATATATGTATATACACATGAACGGTAAGCCGGTACGTAGGTACAGCGGCATACGGCATACCATCGGCAGCGGGCCTGACCATTAAAGTCCCTCGGCGGCAGTATTTTCTCTGTACCAATGAGAAGGGGCTCGGAGCGGGGATGTACGCTCTTGTCTCTTTGTTGCAATCTCGCAAACCCCGCGAGAGAACTGCTCTCTGCCACAATGGAATTGCAAATACACCTCTGACGTGCATAAGCAACGACGCAGAAATTCTGTTTGCGTAGGATTTATGAGATTTTCCGCTCGTTGAGGGTTTTATTATAAAGGAGTTGGACGATCATTGGCAGTCAATAAGCTATTTTCACCAAGCTATTGACAATGCGTGCAATTAATAATTTTCCGAAATGTAAAGTGGTTGATTCAATTAGCGGACGAAGAGTTGCGGGAAATATAATTGTAGGTAGACGAGAAAATTCGATCTTATTCCGTGTTATGCACGACATGAAAAGTGTTATCTAATTACATTTACATTGACTGGTATTTGTCTTTGATAATTCTAGACCTCGTATTTCAATTATATCGATTAAAAAATATAATTTTAAACGTCTTAAAGGTATGTATTAGTTTGCATATCCATCAACGCGTATACCGTTATTTACAAACATGGGTCAAGATTATAAATAAAAAATGTTGATTTAGTTAGAAGGTGTAACTTAATATCTTTCGACATTTTGTACGTAGTTTCAGATAAATTAAATCATCGTCATTGAGTACAGAATTGACAATAAATGTTGGACGATATGTTTCAGTGAGTTATCCGAAAAACTTATAGTGGCTATACGCACTACAGAAGAAACCTGCTAAAAATAACTTTACTGTAATTTCATGACAGATTTACAAGCACGATCATTTGTAGCAATTATATTATACCAAAAAAACATTAAATATTTATTTAACATTTGCTTTGAACATTAATTATATGTACATTTTAAAAAAGGCTAAAATCTAACGGATAATCTTTAAGCTTGAAATAATTGTTAAACTATTTGTTTTAATCGATATTTTAAAATAATATCATTATAATTTATACATTAACATACGTTATTAAATAGATGATTATTAAATTATCGCATTGACTAAATCTCAATATTATTTAATTAACATTATTTTGATAAAATAATAATAAATCTCATGTTTCATACTTAATAATAAAGTAATTTTATTATTGAAAAGTGTATATAGAGTAATTGATACAATTATCTTCTTAATTGAATTAAATTTTTGAGGAAGACACGAAAGCTTTCATTTAAACGCTAAACATGACGTTAAGCTTATAAATACGTGAGTCACCGAAAACATCGTTACGCGCCACCTGAATAGTATGCATAATAGTCAACAATGTTGACTAAAAAATAAACAATAATAAAATGCTCAGCGATCGACATCTTATTTTACTACACTAATAACTACGAGTACTATTATTATTGCGTGTTAAACATATACATTTTATAAGAAATTTAACCAAATTTTTTTAAATTTTTAATATGCGAACGCTGGCAGAGAAAACACATTAATTACGACAAAAAATATACAAATAAATGTACATATATACTAATATGTATGTTCTTTAATTCACAAAAAATATATTTTTAATTAATATATAAAACCAATTTAAAAATTCTTTAGTCACGTCATCATATAAACTAATGATTACACATATAACTTCTATGGCTGATAAAATTGTGTCAATGCCAACAATTCTATTTTCACAACATTTTCATATATCCTTTTTTTAATTTAGCTCTTAAATTTAAATTTATATAAAACTCACCATACATTTTACGAAGTTTCATTTCATTCAATCATAGTAATCAATAAGAAATAAATACCTTTCAAATGTTTTCTCTGAAAATTTTTAGTCGATATTACGTATTCATTAATACGAAAATATTATATTTAACCTTAGAAAACAGCAATTCCATAATAGATGAGTAATATGCGTAAAAACTCATAAAATATTACTCCCGATGAAATTCAGGTTAATACGTGAGATTTTAAAAGGCTTGTTAAGCAGTTCCATTATTTTATGATCATTTTACAGCATAATTTTAGTTAAAAATTTTATAAATACCTTTAACAGCATAATTTAATAAAACAATGTAGACAAATAAACATTTCAGTTGATTTGCAAATAGATGAAAATTAAATAATTGTTAAACATCAATATCAATAAAAATAAAAATTTAGCATTTTTGTATACAAATATTAAAAAATAACAAATTAACTTAAAAAGTAATGTTATAAAATAAAGTAACGGTAATTTTATTTTAATTATTTTTACCGAAAATTAGAATTGAATTGTTTGTAGTGAGACACTTAGTGATATTAATAATAAAAACCTGCATTCAATTTTTTAATATACTTTGATTGCTTATAATAATACTTAATTAAGTTTTAATTAGTTAAAGTTTACCATATATTTTAATGGAAATATTTGAAACAAACTTGCGTTTCATTTAGTTAAGTATCTCATTGTACAATATTTTCAGTAACGTTTCCTATGTCTTAATTTCAATCGATTGTTTTATCATTTCAACCACAAATTAGTTTTAGCTATTTCAAAGTATAATTTTATCATAGTAATTATGATTTAAGAATAAATTCACATGTCAGTTAGATTAATTTACGATAGAAAAATCTAGTATTATACCTTAGAGGAGACTTAAAAGAAGCATGAATTTAGTTGAGCAGAAATAAATAGCGTAACTTCAGCAAAAAACAATAGCTTTTAAGGTACAGAAGAAATATTTTCTGAAAATTGTTCATAATAAGTCAGTGATCGCATCTCTCTTCCTCAAGACAAGAAATAGCACAGTCTAGCGTAAAGCTGGGTGTATCATTAGACATAATTTCTTACCACTTATCGAGCAATAAGCGTTTCTAAAACAGGAAAGGATCATCTTGCCGCTCGTCGCCATCGTTGTCTCTGCCGCTTTTATATGGTATGGCCAAGAATTTACATAAACTTGCGACGCCTCTGTCTACCTAGGGGACGTACCAACAGGAGAACTGCATATAATTTCTAATTAAAGCATCCTCCCGTGCGTACAGTAGCGCGTAACTCGGCGAACCGAGTACGAGTTAAGGTAAGAAAAAAGCGTTGCTGCCACTGTGCCTCCTTCGTATAAATACATATGTAGACAGCAAGGATCGCTGGAATCGCCGAGCGAGAACGAATAATGAAGGAACGAAGAAATTGCGAGCGGACAGTCGGAGATCCTCTCAGGTGAGGCTATTTTCAGAATTGCGCGAGCAATGTCTCCTCTTTCTTCTGCAGAAATGCGGCGACGAGTATGGCTACGGCTGAAAGAAGAAACGCGCGTACGCGAGTCAGAGAGAGATAAAAAAAGAGAGAGAAAGAGATTAAGAGGGAACGGGGACTGGAGAGTTGCCGTTCAGGTTTTGCTGCAGGGGATCGTTAAGATAATCGACGCTATCTTCCTCCTAACTTGGCCTTAGCCAGCGCGATATACGTACGTCGACAGGCCTCGCCGCCTCGCTCACACAACATCTTCAGCCCTGGGGAGAGCGGCTATTCTATCTCTGTGTACGTGTAAAGTTATAGACACAAGAGCTCGCGGGCACAATAAAACTAACAGTACTGGTCCACGATACTAGCTGGAGTGCACTCATCGAGTTTACAGTACTTTATCAATTTCGAAAAGTCTCCCCGTGCGTTCGCGTTAGGAAGAAAGATATTTAAGTAACATTTTATTTAAAACAGAAAATAAATATTCTTATGTAACTTTATTGGTCTTATCGAGAATAGATCATTCGAAGAAAAAAGAAAATATACGTCCAGCCTTTTTAGGTATGTCGGAAGAGTAATTGATCAGGGAAAGATGAATACCCGACGTTGACCTTAAATTGTAATGGAGAAGCTCGGATTATAAAATAATAAATTCGAGTAAGTAATTGGATATCTCGAGAACGGGTTAATGAATTTCATCCTAAATTAAAGTATTTTCAGCTGCGGAGTGCCTCATCCATTATTATAAAGTTAGCTATTATAATTATTTGGTAGATTGTATTCGATTATCAATCCTTATAAAATTTCATTGCACTAAAACTTACTTTTGTTAGCATGTATCCTGTATCTTTTAAATGTATTTATTCTGAACTATTCACAACTATAGATTAATTAATTCGATAAACAAAATCTTCCTTAAATTTTTACTTAGAAAATTTAAAGACTCATGTAGAATTCGATGAATCTTAAAATAATTGTATAACAGAATATAAACAATTTTCAAAAATTGCATAATCTTTAATTTAATTCTGATTATTTTTAATAAAGCAAAATCTAAAAACGTTCTTATACATTATTAAGTTTTTTAATGGCTTTAAGAATTTAAGATTGATAATAATATTATCAATACCTAAAGAATCTGTATAATAAATCAGTCACTTAATTCGAAATAAAACATCTCTACAATCATAATAAAATTTAATTAAAAAATTATTACATTTTATTACTTATATAAATAATAATAAAAACTACTATTAATAGTTTTTACATATTTATTTTTATAAAATTTTAATTTCTTCAAAGATCATGTTTTGTTATCTTCCTTAGAAATACTTTTTTTTTAAAATTATTTTTTGTTATTTTTTCTATATATTTTTTATTATTATTAATACTAAGTATCTTCGTTAACTAAATCTGTAATACATTATTAAATAAAATATTTCTTTAAAAGATAAATTTTTTCTATCGTCTTCTCTACTCCAAAAATACTTTTTGTCACAATCACGTTCACATTCTCAAACGACATCGACAAACGTGATATTAAGCACTTCGTGAGCTTATGCGTAAGAGACAGATTTAAATATAAAAGAAACCATTCTTTTGATTAAAAAATGAAGATTACCGACAGAAGAACTGGGAAATGAGACAATGATTTATCATTTATTCCTGAAAGTAAAGTACATAATCAAATTTACACTAAAAATACATTATCGAACGAAACAGCTGCAGAATTAAATTTACCTAATTATTGCTTTATTTGATTTATTTTTAAAATGTAAGAATTAACAAAGTTATCCTAAGCATTTGATAATATTCATATTATTATATTCTTCAAATGACATTCAAATTTTGATATTTAAAATTTTCGGTTAATCAAACAAAATAAATTAAAATTATTAATTATAATTTGTATAATATAGTTGTACATAATAAATTGATTGTTGCTGCATTGAACTTCATATTTTATAACATAATTATCTTTTTTAATACTAATAACCTTAGTATATAAAATAGAATAATCGAATAGAATTGTTTCCAGTTTAAAAATTAAGAATATATATTAATTGAAATTTATGAATAGAAAAATCAAAAAAGAAACTAAAACGTGATTGGTATTAATTAAGTATAATACAAATGATTTAATAACAGTTTGTGTTCTTTGGTATAAGAATTTATTTGTAAAATACTTTGAAAATGTTTCTATCGATATAAAAATATGTTAATAAAGCCTTTCATCATATTCGAGTTTCTTGTAATATTATACATATATATATATATATGTTCTACAACATCAAAAAAAATATTGTTAATTTCAATATTTTTTAAAATGTTATGTATTCTATTAAAAATAAGTAACTAAAAAACATGCCTTGAATAGATTTGTATTAAAAATTAAAATATATATAAATTATTGTAACAAGTTTTGAATACAAAATCTGTTTTTAGATAATTTGTAGTTTTTGGAATAATGTTTATATAAATTGAAGAAAATATAAAAATATAAAAATTTGCAGGCAATTAATCGAAATAAAAGGTATAAATATAATACAATATATATATACAATATAAGTATAAGTAATTAATATAAAAAATGCAAATTAAATAATGATAGAAGACGAAATTTGAAGTTAGTTTAAAGTAAAATGGTAGAGAAGAGACGGTATAGTTGGAGATAGAAAGAGACATCGCCAGGAATCCTAATTGTAATCTCCCTGCGAGGATGAGAAATGTCCTTGAGCTTCCTTTGTAATAAATTCATGGGAAAGGGTATCGATTGTCATTATAAGGCTGTAATGTTATAAGCACGATATTGCGCCTTACTTGTCGCTAACTTAAATATTTAGAAACGATTCTTGAACCTATTACACCATTCTATGCTCCATATAAATGAGTTCTCATTCTTAAACTCACAGATCTTACAAAATTACACCTTTCCTTCGTATTATATTTACTTTGCTAATTCTTCTCATCTATTCCTTATTCCCAGTTTCTAAATCTTTGTAGTTTTTCGTTTATATCGATACAAAGCACTATCTAGACTAATTATTCTCTTTTATATCTTTTTTACTTAGTGTATAATAATAAGATACATACATAACATAGTTAAAAATCAATTTTTTATAAAAAAGCAAAAGTATAACAATTTGATACCACAATTAACTTATAAAATTTAGATGATATAATATATGTAAAAATATAACAGAATTAAAATTATAATATAAAGTCGATTGCATCTAGTTACACATATTTAGATCTACCAATAGGTGATTAGTGTACCATAGTTAAGTAAATAAAACAGTATATGAAAAACTTACAATTTAAGTAAATTACGTACATTGGTTTAACACATTATACGTTCCAAAATAAAATACTAAATGTAGATGAACAAATTAATTCATTATAACCTTTTTCCACTAAAATGACATAATTAATTTGTATAGATACGTAGTATTTACAGATTCAAGCAATTTGAAAGTTATTTATCACTTAAATATCTTAATGTTTTTCCGATAGTAAAAAACCTGACTGATAATAGCCAGTAACTTTTGTATTTTATTAACTTAATACTTCAAAAATTTCCCCAACAAAACAATTTACGACGAAATAAAAAAAACAATTTGTTAAAAATTCAAATATTCAAATAATCTTTTAGTATAATATTCTTCGCATCGTATAATGAGGACGTAATGTACAAGTTCACTACAATTGTAATCGAATTGTGTAATGAATAGAATGAGTGGCTTAATAACAAAGAGCACAAAAAATCTAGAGAGAGATGGAAAACTGAAAACCAAGTGTAAGTTTTATGTTCAGAATAGTTGGTATTATCATACCAACGCATTTAAGCATATGAGAGCAATGAAGAGAGAGACTCGATTGTTAACATCGGTAGCATCTGGGTTACCGCATGGCATAATTCCACAATTGGCTTCGTCACACCACTGCTTCGTCAAAATACATGTAAATATGTATGTATTTGTGAAGAAAAAAATAAAACAAGTACAGAAGAGCAAACTTATGAAAAGATCTTTGGTAAGTAATTATAAACAAAACGAAAAGGTAAAGATAAAAAACTGATAAAATGACTTCTTCATACTTCAGATATTCATTATTGATGAGAGTTGTCAGGAATTATGTAGTAGTTATTATTAGTTGAAGAGTATTTCTAAGGCTATTAAAAAGAAATTTATGGAAAAATACTAAGAAATATTTATTTACAATTACTATATTTTTAACTATTAAGTAACGCAAGTGGAAAAATTATCTTTTTTACTATACTTACTCAAGTTTGTTTAGAAAAATTGTAAGCTTTTAACATTTACATAAGCTTAATTCAAGCACTATAATTATTATTATCATAAAAATATTACAGGACAGCTAAACAAAGAATCCACATAAAAAAGATATAATATAAATATTTTTCAAATTATTGTTGAGACTCAAGAGCTTGATAAAAACTTAAAATATTTTTCATGAAACATATCGTGAAATCAGAATAATTGTTTTTACAAATATACTATTATACTATCATATATAATACCTAAAGAATTAAAAAATTTTTAATGTATTTACTGCTTTACTAAGATTTTTCAAATAAATTATAAATTAATTCTGAATATAGTTTATTGCTTAATTTAATTAATATATACGAAATTGCTAATAATTTATATAAATTACCAAATTCTATTATACTTGTCAATGGCTTATTAAATTAAAAATGTATTAAATATTTTATTCATAAGCAATGATTCGATGATACGTCTTCAAGTTTTTTTTCATTAACGAGCTCTAATTACTTTGAAAAAAAAGGTGTATCTAGGTGAGCTTTCCAACAATTGAAGAGTTAAAACTTGTAGTTGTTGAACAACTTATTTTAAAAGTAATAAAAATTTAGCAATCAACTAATTTTTATTAAACTTCAACAAGCTTCATGATTTATTTTTCTTGTTTTCTAACTCTTTAAAGAATACTTAGATACTATAATTATTTTAACAAACACGCGTTAATACGAAGTAGCATAGAAACTACTCTAATATTTAGCATCTTCAGTATATTCAATCTACATCTTTTCTTTTTTAATAAATGATGTTTATAATATAACATTAAATTTTATACGGCAATTAAATTATTATTTGATATCTAAAAAAAAATAATATTTAGTTTTAAAAGGCACAAATATTTCAGCTTTTTCTATATAAAATTATCAATCCGGAGTTATAAATTAAGTTCAATCACAGCTCAAATTACAATATAAAAACTAAATTATTCAAATTAGAAAAGTTATCAAATAAGAATTTTAAAATTTATTTTTTAATTAATTTTATGATTAAATTTACCCTTAAATAATACTTAACATAAATATATATTATATATAAATTAAAATGACCTAATAAGCCTTTTGAAAATTAAGGTTTTTTATTTATTATCGGACTATTAGAGAACAGAAATTAAATGTATCCCATGACAATAAAATTTCAATTTCAGGTATAATATAATATCATTTATTTCTAAACCTAATATTGTTTGTTTTCCTTAAATGTATATAATATTTATATACATTTTCCCTAGCATTGGATGATTCAATTTTACTTGTTAATGTTATTTTATAATCGAATACGGTAATTTTATTTATATTAAAATTTAAATCATTCGTTTTATTTTCAAGAAAAATTTAGTAAGTTTTTATTTACTAAAATATAATTTAAAAATTTTTTAAAATATTAATTCGGTGGTTCATCTACATTTACTGTCATTTTGTACTCAATTTTTTGTAGACTCAATATTGCTTTAAATGTATATAAAAAATCAAATTTTTTTCAATTTTTATGTTATTATTTAAATGTACAAAAATATACAATTTTCAAAACTTATTAAATTTATTCTATAATCGTATCTATTTTTTATTTCAAAACTTTCATTTTTAATTTTAATAATTGTAATAATTTATTGATTGGAAAATTATCAAATCTTTGAATAAAATTATTTATAATATAAATGAAGTTTTATGGACCTGAAAAGAAATACCCGAATAATCATATCAATATAAATTTTGCAAATCAGATCAATCTTAAAAAATTTTTTATAAATAGAGTGAACGAAGAAAAAATTCATTTTAATAAGATGATTGATAAATTAGTTTAATCAAAAACATGTTAAGAAAACATTATTAATAATTATAAGACATAAGTAAAATCTAATAAAATATTTACAATCATTAAATAAGTTAAAGTTAAATACAGTTTAAAAAATATTTATTTATTTAAAAAGCCGTAATATTGAATTAAAAAATTTTAAATAAGAAAATTTAATAAATGAAAAAGTTATATTTGATTTCATGAATATATCCGAATGAAAAAGTTATATTTGATTTCATGAATAAATCCGAATGAAAAAGTTATGTTTGATTTCATTTATTGGTTATATTTATAATTTTTAATTTTAATAAGTATTAAAGACAATCCATTCGAAACATGTTTTATATTACTATATATTACAAAATTTGTATCAAAAATAAAGAATTTGATAAATATTTAATTTTTTTATAAAAAAAGTTTGTAATGTAAACAAAAATTAAATATCAAATTATTTATAAATTAATAACACTAACGTTATCGAAAAAATAAGAATATAAACGTCAATAACTATTTACATGTGTACTAGAATTTATTCATGCACTATTCGTATCATAATCAAACAAAGTTATTTATGTATAATGATCGCAGAAGTTATAGTCGAGTTTTATGATTTTTCGTCTCAGGTAGTACACACGTGTAGATTGTATTTCGTCGTTGTATTAAATTACATCTTGATATTAATTGCATGCTATAATAATCGATATTTTATATTATCTAACAGTAACATATATATATATATCCAAAAACAGTATAAGAAATTCTCATTTCATTAATAATTCTCATAATTATTATATAGAGTCTCGATTAGGCTAAAGTAATAAAAACTTAAAATAACTTTAAATTCGATATAGATAATCTTCAAAGAAAATAATGGTAATTATGAGGGGAAAAGTCTCGGTATTATATAAAGTGGAAAATTTTTATCATAATTAATTTCTTCTACTTGACTTTATTTATTAACTATGTAATATTTAATATTTATTTAATAAAAATAAATTATCATTTTCATATTATATATGTCTATTTTTGTGAACATTTCATACATCATCCCAAAATTGTTCATTAATCATACTTCATAACAGAAGAAATAATTTTTACGGAGTAAAAAATGTATACTTTAAACAAATTGAAATTTAAAGTACAAAGCATATTTTATACATTAGTTCTTAAAGAATAAGAAATCATTAATTTATAAATGAAATGATTACTTTAATCATTAAAAGGCTTTCAGCATATACTAGTATTTAAAATAATATTATTTTTAAGCTTTATCCATTTCTTACGTTGTTATTTAAATATTCAATAATTCAATTATTTACGGATTGTCATAAATGCATTAGAATATTACATAGATTATATAAATATTATGCTCAAATAAATAGTCTTATAAAAATATTCTGTTAACACTAACGATGACAATAATAAAAATATTATGATTATACATTATTACGTGATAAAATTAATTTTTTTTTAATTCTTTAAAATTATAATTCAAAATTCAATATCTTGTATTATTTATAGTATCAATAACTAAAATAAATAATATCATCTAATTAAAATATAATTTAGAAATATAACTCTTAAAAATATTCGACAAAACAATTTGTAAGTCATATAAAATTAGTTTCAAGTAGTTGCTATAATCGAAAATAAAAAATTATAAATTAGCAGTTATATATATAAAGATTAAAGATAGTCGATAATATAAAAAATTCATGTAATTATTAAAAACTGAAGTGTACAAAAAAACTTACAAAAATGAAAAAATGCAGCTATAGTCTTAAGGCAATTTGATCCTTTTTATACGTACATACGTAGCAGCTCTATTGATATACGAGAATCACACAGTCGCACAAACTCTCGATAACTGATAAAATTCTGAGCAAAAGTTACACGAAATAATGTATTCATCGCAATGTTTACTAATTAATATTTATGTAAGTGAATTCAAATCCACAAGAATAATTTCTTGTGATGAAAATCATAAATACTGCATTAAGCTTATATCACATATGATAGTTCCAGAATAAGTTATGTATTAAATATTTTAGTAGAATATGAAAATATATAAATACATAATTAATTAGCTACCATGATATATATAATTTCATTTAACCATTTAACTTGTGAAATTTAACTTGTGAAATTATTTAATAACATCTACTGCCTTCATTTAATAATAAAAACAAAAAATTATAAGTGATTGCAAAATAAAAAATTAAAGTAAAGTACAAGCTCAAACAATTTAATTATTTATTTTGATATTTTATTGAATCATCATTTGAATTAAGCAACTTTAGTATTTACAGGAAAAGATTAAAAGTATGACAATATAGGAATGCTGAAATAACCAAATATCATAAAATACTAATCATAAATTATGAAATACGATCAAATATTTACAGTAGAAAGGAGCAAAACTTGAAGATGAACGATAAAATGGAAGAGAAAGAATGAAAGACCGTGGTCTACATTGGGTTTTGAAATTTAATCCATTGTCAGGACCTGTGCATGTCCTATTTTCTTCTCTTCTTTTTGGATTATATATAATACACTTACAAGATACTCGCTTGACGGATTTCTTTCCTGCCCTCCAAACATGCTATTATATTATAAATATTCATTTGTACCATGCATTCAATATATCATAAAAGGGGGGGGGGCGGGTGAACGTAGACGCGGAAAGTCGAATCCAACTAGAGAGAGAAAGAGAGAGAGAGAGAGAGACAGACAGTCAGACAGAGAGGGGGGTAAGAAAGACTCCTGAATACAGAAACTTACTGTGAATATTGGGAAGGGTGTGGCCACTTCGTTGACTATTCTTAACGAGTTTTTATTATATTTTTAAAGCCAGTTATTCATCTTCCGGAAATGAATTTGATTGATAATAAGTATTGAAATTATTTTTTATCTTAAATTCTGATCATTTTATGATTTTTTTTAATTACGTATTCTATTTTCAAGAACTCAAAGATATTTAATAACTGCGGTTGAGTTTTTATTGCACTTGTCAAACATATAAATTCTTAATTACTGAAATCTGATACAGACCATGGTATTATTTACACGATTTAATATAAATTTGACATTGAACTAAAATATTATATTAGAATATTCTTTAATTTAAATGATATAATGAAATAAAGACAATAATATATATATGCTCATTTTCCACAGAATCTAATATGATATAATAAACAGGCAAATACACTTTTTAAAATTTATTATTAAAATTCTTTCTATATTTTACATTTTTTATTTACTTCATATAACTCTTGAGAAAATTTGTTGAAATAAAAGGTACACAATTATTATATATAAAAATAATAAGTAATATATAAGGGGGTTTTAAAGTTATCAATGCGTATATTTCATTAATACTTCCTTTATCTTATATATTTGCAATCTTATCAATAATCATTTAAAGAATTAAATTATTTGAAAATTCTATTAATAAAATATGTATAATATACTAGTATGTTAATATACCAAGATATTAAATAATAAACAATTAACTTTATAAAAATTTCTGGAACTTTGTTGAAATTTCAATAATTCGTGTATTGTCTTCATGCATTAATACATTAACTATTTAAGTACTGATCCGCAATACTCTATAATGTTATAAAAGCTATTTATCCACACATATAATGTTTAATAGATCGATTAAATTATTCATTAAGACTTAAAATTAATATAAGCGTATTTCTGTTAAAATTAAAAATCAAGAGTAGAGTACGCGATTAATGTATAAATAAAAATAGTAATTTGTGTAAGAGGTGCTGTTTAGGTAAAAGTATTCGTAATCTAGCAAATATTCAATGACAACGGATAGTGACAATAAAAACATCATTGGTTAAAGATAAAAGAAAATAAGGAAAAATGGAAGAAGAGCCTTCTAAAGTAAGGAGAATCTCGTATGTAAGAGCAAACATCAAATCGATCAAGCCAATGGAAACTTACTGTTCGTGCATCGTTTCCATGAAAGATTCTCTCCAATATTCTCATCTCATCAACCTATCATAAATGTACATGCAGGTGCATATACGTATAACTAAAACACATGGATGTGCACATAAATACACGCGTGGCTATCATATTATAAGCTCAACGTTCCATCGAAGAACCTGTCCAAGAGAGCAAGTCCATGAACATCATGAGCACTTGCGCGGCAACTTCAGCTGTGGCGGTGCGACTCCAAATAAAGGAAGATAAGAGGAATATTGAGAGAGGGAGAGAGAGAGAGAGAGAGAGAGAGAAGCAGAGCCTAACATGACTCTTGCATCGGCACTATCGTAATAAGCGCCCAATGTAAACGCACCCTGCTACCAATGTCAAGAGTGAAACGCTCAGGAAAAAGAGAGAAAAATAGTACTTAAGAAAAACAGACACAGAAAGAAAGAAAAGAGATCAATTATAATAAGAGAGAAAGGGAGAGTGCGATAAGAAGCGGAGAAAAAAATACATGGATAGAGAAATTGAAAAAAGGGACTGAGGAAGAAAATTAGAAAAGGTGTAGAATATATGCATAGAAGTCATGTTTATAAAAAAACAAAATGATGCTATATTTTATTAGTTATCTATTTAATTATAATAATAAATGAATAATTTCTGTAAATGCTAAATTAAAAAAAAATTACCATTTAAAGCTCTAAATGTTCGTTTCAATTAAGCCATAAACACGAAGGCCGAAAATGTATATTAATAAATCATTAGTACAAAAAAATCAATATTTAAATTTTCATAAATAGTACTTATAATATTGTAATATTTAAAAATTAAAATTAAAAACAATATATTTAGGGTAAAAAAGTAGGCCTTTTCTATTTATCTCCAATTTTGCCTGGGTAATGAATTAATCTTTTAACTTCCTTTAATACGTTTATAGCTTATAGTTTTAATATACATTCACGTGCTCGCGTCTATATAAACTATTTTATTTTTTGTTTTTAAAAATAAAAAGTTAATCTTTTTAGCTATTTGAAAAAATTTTGTAACAGAATTTGATTATGAAAAAATAAAACCGTTGGAGCAAGAGTATCTAAACCTACATACTTAAAGAATTATAAGAGCTAGATAGTACAAGTGTTGAAAAATAATTTTCATTTAAAATAAATTTAATTTTCTTTTAAAGCATTAAATAATGAAATAATATCAATCCATAGGCAAAGTTTAATAATAATTTAAATATGTTTTTTTATTGATAATAATAAAAGCAATTATTAATATAATTTTAGGCAATTTTTAATTAAATTATTATAATGCAGTCTTAAGGTATTTATAGACAGATAAAAGGATTATTGTTATTATATTATATAACGTTATATCGTTATATTATGACTTGATGTTTCGAGTACGTGAAAAATATTGTTTATATTAGAGCAATAAGAAAGTATAGAAAATAGAAAATAAAGAGTATTTCGTATAACATTATAAAACTAAGAAAAGTTAATCGAAAGCAAAACATAAGTAAATAAAGAATAAAGTTAAAAATAATATAGACATAAATTGATGAAATTGTGTTAATTACACTGCTTTACACGTATAAAAAGTCCATTAAAGTTTTGTTTTATCGATCTTTGATTCGGTAATCAAATCACGTCTTTATATACCAGTCTGTTACTACTTTGGAAAATTAAATTCACGGAAATTTATTGATTAGTATTAAAAAACCAGTTGTTAGTAAAACAGGTATTATTTTCAATATTTGTTTAAAATTCTAGAATGTAAAAATTCTCGTAATATCGTTCTCGGAGAAAAGGATAAACATAAAAATTAAAAAAAGTATAAGTAGCGCAACGTGAAAAGGCCGACAAGCAAGTGGAAGAGCCAGCAGTAGTAGCAGCAGCAGAATCGAGCGATAAAGAAAACGAGTGGTCGGAATAGTCAGATAGAGACAAAAAATAGAGAAGTAAAGAAAAAGAGACAGAAGAAAAAAGATCTCTCCGGTCCTCCGCCGGTATAGTAGGAGGGCGGCTATTGGGGCCTTTTTCCGAACGAGTGTGCACATGCTATAGGCATAGCAATGTACAGCTTCTCCTCTCTCGCGTGGAGTGGCTACGCGAGCCGACGGTCGCTCGGGTGGGTGAATGGGTATATAAGCGAGGCCCCGAGGAATCCGACTCGACACACGACCCAACCTTCGTCCAGATTGCCGCCGCCGCTGCTGTCTCCGTCTTTCTCTCTCTTTTTCTTTTCTCTTTCTCTCTCTCTCTCTCGACCGTTCTCTCGTAGTTCCCACGCTAAATGAGCTTTGTGAAACGCACGCGCGCGCGAGGCTCTCTTTCTCTGTCTCACTCTTTGGTATTATCCCACCCATCGCCGGCTACCACCACCGTCGCTACCACCACCGTAGTAGTAGTAGCAGCAGCAGTAGCAGCAGCAGCAGCTACAGCAACAGAACCAGAGGGACTCTCGGTCTCTTCCGCCGATCGACGACCGCGCAGTGAACTACTGACGCTTCCCGAGCATCGACCATCTACCGCATACACCACCACCGTTTCGCCGCCCAACGCTGTTCTCGCTTCTACCGACAGCAGTGAGTAATCGATTATACGTAACCCGAATTTTTGTTCTACTTTTCTGTCCCAAGTCTGAAGCTTTCTATTTGTGTATCTTATCTAACCTATCCTGTGCAAATCTTTCGGTACTCTGATTATTCTAACTACTATTTCATTAATAATTTATATTCGGTAGTTAAGAGTCAGCCAACTGAATTGTGAGGATTGTGCTTAAAATGTTGTTTAAGTGGATAAGTTTCCTACAGTTTTGAAAAGAGAATCTTGTGAGTAGTTCCTTTGTTTTCTCATTTATATTTTGTGGTATTGCATAAGAAAGAAAATAATAAGTGAATAGACGTAATAAGCTCATGGTGTAGCTCGGTTTTATACTTTGACAAATTATAAAATATATTCTCTAAAATATCTTAATAATTGGTCAAATAATTATACAAATGAGTTTGTGTGTTTCAAACATACAACTTTTCAATTTTTTCTTACTAAAAAAATAAAAACTTTTTAAATTTAATAATTCTCTTTCTTAATTATATTTTTTAATAATTATTATATAATTATTATAATTCCTACAATATTTATTTAGTAAATTAAATATTTACTGTTCATTGTTTTTCATCTTCAAATAATTATATAGAAACATTGTCGTAAAAGTTAGAACTTTTGAAGCTTGTATTGCACTAAGTAAATATTCTACTTATCTCGCAATATCACGTTATCTTTAAAATATGTGATAATAATCTATAAAAATTTCTTTATTTTCGTAAACTGATGAAATAAAATGATTAAAGAAAATCATTAAAATTTCCAATTTTATTTTTGTCCTCATTATTTTCAAGAAATCCAAGCGAAACATTATCTCAGCTCTACATTATTATAAAAATTTTTCACTACTTTGACTATCTAATAACCGGCTATCTAAATATGTGCATATACCACATGTCTTTTACGTTTCCAATCGTGAAAATGACAACGACTAGAAGAAATGGGAACAAGATTTGCACAAAAACGTTAGAGAACCGGAAATTCTTATCATTTTGTTGGCTTATATCCCTAGATTCATCTATTAAATATCTCAAAGATTCAACGTATATTTAACTGAAAAAAAATTAATATTTGTTTTATAATTCTATTTATTTAAATAGATAATATATTATATTAAGATTAAAATAATATTAAATTTTTTATTTTAACAAATATATATTTATGATTTGAATCATAAATAGGCTTCCATGTCTTCCACATTATCATGCTAGCATAACTTTATTAAAAACATTAAACATTTTTTATATTATCGCAATATTACAATTTATTTATATAACTTAAAATTTTAAAGCATGAAATAGTATTCAAAATCATATATATATTGTTTTAATGTTGAATTTATTGTTAATACTAATATATTGTTATAACTATGAAAAAATTCCTTACAATAAATCAGATTAGCATTGAAAAAGATAGCACTAAAAAAACAATATCGTTCTCAAGTTCACTAAAAACGTTCCAAAGTCTTAGCAATATCACTGTACTTGCATTTATTTAGTCATTATGAACATAAAAGAATTTATATACAGAATCATTTCACAATTTACGCGTGCGGGATGTTCGCAGGCTCTAATTAGCTCCTTCCTAAACTGGCAGCCTGTAATTAGCATTAATGGATTTCTACTCAGATGAACACAGAAGAAAAGCAAATTCTCTTCTTTGTCAAGTTATTTTGTTCGGATATTGAACAGAAAGAATATATGTTAGGCTTTATAGACTTTATTTCTGCATACATTCAAAATTTTTATTACCTTTTACACATTTTCTTCGAGGTACTTAATAATCTTTTGACTGACTTTTAATGGATAATATCTCTAAATAATACATAATAAATAGTATATAGTACATATAAAACAATAATAAATAGTATCTAAAGTACATCGAATATAAAATATATAATATCTTGTATTACCGATCCCCAGATTTATAAATTTTAAAAACTAACTAAAATAAAAAACTAAATAAATTATAAAGGATTGATGGTGTTTTTAACATAATATTTAATTATACGACTAGCAATTTTTAAAACACATGCTAGTTATATTACATTTAATTTAAATGATTTTTAAATTCTTAATTATTAATTTTATCTAATGTGATATCAAAATAAAAAGATTATTTATTAAACATTCGAAACTATATCTATATTTTACAATAATTTTTAAATGAATTCTATTAAAATTTAAAATAAAATTTTCTTGTATTATAAAATGTTTAATTATAAATAATAATCAGAATAGAAAATATTGAAATAATTTTTTTTAAATTTAAAGACTATTGTTTATTTGTCTGTTAAAACTTAAATTCGTTTTTTAATAAAATTTTTATTTAACTATTGATTGTTTTGGTTTGACATTATTATTTCATGATTAAACGAAAAGAAAAAATTTTAAATATAAAATCTATTTGCTTGCTATACAATTTTCAGAGGCTTCTATATACAGAATATACTTATTGGCTTATAAAATGAGTAGTGATTCAATGAAGACTAATAAAAGTAAAATTTTTTGAAATTCAAAAAATTCAAGTGAAAATAAAATTAATTTACTTTACGTATAAACTTTATTAAAAAAATTTTATAATATTTTTTAATAAATTTACTTTTTTTATATATACTCGTATATTTAATTTTAATATAGTAAATTTAATAGTTTCTTACACTAAGAATGAAATATATTAGTCTTAAAAACGATTACTAATTTAGACAGAAATAATATAATATAACATAATCAATCTAATATAGTATAATCAAGTTATATTTATAAAAACCACAATTTTTTACACTTAAAAATTTTCAAAACATAGTGTTTTGTTTAAATGTATATACGAATTTAATTATATGCACCATGAGTCAGAGTATTTTATACACTTATATAACAATGTATTTAAAATTATATTATAAAATCTTTTTTTACATTACATTTCTCATTTTCATATTACTTTATAAATTTAAAAACTATGTAAAAAAATCTAACAATTATAAATTAATAAGTTTGATAAATTTTTCTTGTAACATTATTTCAACATGAAATTTAAAGACCTCAATTTTTAAGAATACAAAACTACTAAAAGACAAAGCAAAAATATAACAAAGAAGTACTTAATTTTATTAAATTAAATATGTAGTAGGCTAATAATGCAAGTATTATTTTACATATAAAGGCCATTACTTAATTTTTTAATACAATTAAAATCGTAAAAAGTACTCTAAGAAACATGAATAACCTATTCATTTTGTGTTCAATAATGATTTTTCGAAAAGGAAAGAACACTGATCTCATTATATTTATCACAGATTTAATGAAATAATGTTTCACATTGCGTCAAAACTTTGCATTCCTTCCACTCTGACGACGTTTTATAACCGTAATTCATTTTTCGTATGGGTATATACAGTTCGCCGTCAGCTATAAAATTGTAGGGAAAAAAAGCTTATAAAGAAAAAGTAAAGTTGGACACACCTTATAGCCCTGTAAAGCTCTAACTCACATATAATATATGTGTCCATTCCTTTCCCCTTAGTATCTTCTCTTTTGAAGTAGAAAAATTCCATTAAGGGGATTGATAAAAATTTCCACTGTTAATGCAGCTAAACGCAGTCTTATTTTTTACCAATTATTTTTTATATTATTTCTTATTTTTTATCAACGATACTTTCCTATACTAAATACTTCATTGAAATCAATAAGCAACAACAAAAATTTACTTTTATTATTAGTTTATTATTTTACGGAAATGTAGTCAATTATTAAATATACGTTACTTTAGCAATTTAAATCATTTTTTAAATAAATTATTAAATTAATATTATATTATATTTAAAATGTAAACCAAATACAACGATAAATATCATAAGTTTCGGTATCAATAAAAAATTACCGTTTAATTAATGAAAGAAATAATAAAAGCACGCGAATAAAAATAACATATATTTCATTCTGTGAAAAATGCGTAAGTGTTTTCCATAGAAGCTACTATTTTTCAATCCTTCTTACAAGCATTGATAGCTTTTACCCCTCTTTCATTCCTTCCTCATTTATAAAACAGTGGAAAAAAGAACATACAATGCTGAACTATTCCTTAGGGCAAGTAAGTCTTGATATTCTCTTTACACATATATAGGAAAAAAAACTGTATTTATCATAACGCATTGCAGTCTTCCAATGCTATATCCGCGCATATACCAATGAACATGTACAAAAGTAGAAATTAGTGTTAAAAGCGTTAAGCAGTGATAATTGATCAGAAACAGAGTTTCCTTTTCTTCACACTTTGACAAGGTTAGTTTTTACTATATCTGAAACTCTACTGTACGGAAAAAACTCTAAATTAAATTTACTTAGGTGTACATAAATTTTTTTTAAATTTAGTAGTTGAATTTGCTCTATGTCTTAAATTTTCTTAATTTAAAATATAATTCAAAGTAATATTGAAATATATAAACGATTAATACAACTTTAGCCAACATCGTTGATAATGATAGTAGAAATTAAGTAAAAAAAAATTTTAAAACAATAATAATAGCAAGCATCTAAACATTAAATTTAATGTAATAAGTACTTAGCAACTCTTATTTAATAACAACGTTAGACAATTTAATCAAGTTTTCCCAAGCTATATTTAATTTAAGCGCGCGCCTTGCATTTTAAAACTTATTAATGCAATTAAGCAAAATGATTATTTTTCAAATATTTATGAAAAATTTAATTTTTCATAATGTAGAAGTGTAATTTTTTATTTTATTTAATTTTTTATAAAATTACATTTCAAAAGTACTAAGCAGTAATACTTACTAAAATTAAACATGCAATTAATACCGTCGATAAGTGAAGACAATTTAAAGTACTTATGTAACACGTAATGGGTTGTATGTACTCATGTTTTTGCATATTGGTATTTATATGTACAAGATTCATCGAGGAAAAACCAATGACATATAAATTAATACTAAATTGTATAAGTTTATGATTTATAATACTAATTAATAATAATATATTATTATAATAAGTATTATAATAATATTTATAATACTAATGAAAAGAACTAGAATACAATACTTTTTCAGAAATTACTAAATTCCATTAGCTCTTTTTTTATTTTTAAAATAAAAAAGTTAATCGATATCTTTTGAAAATTAAATAGAAAGAATTAGTAAAAATACACAAACATTATTTTGTGCTTTATAAATTGTGAAGTGAACTTTGTACAATTTTTTCCATTAATTAGTTTTGAAATATACGGATGTTTGGTTTTTTATAAGAGTCATTTCATAAAATATTTCTGCAGTAGCGTAGTTGTCAAAGAATAGTATTTTAAATTCACAAACTTATTGGTGATAATTAATGCAATCAATAATTTATTGATCTTTTATCAAAATTTAGTACATTTAGTCTTCGTCGTAAAATTTTAAACTTGAAATAAACTATCTAGATAAAATAATTCAAACTAATTATTGTAATTTATAGATTAATTTAAATGAAACTGAGAAAAGATATGACTGAAATTTTGAAACATTATATTAAAAAAAAACAAAAAATATGAAAGAAAAGTACCAACGTAATAACACAATATATAGATTATAAAATAAATAAAAACTATTCAAACTGAAGCACGAACATTTGTTTTCATTTTTCCCCGTATTTTTATGGATAATTGCAAAATGATTCAGTAATGCATGCACCGGTAACAAGAGCGTAGAGTTATATCCTGCGATTAGTGTTTATACAAGACAGCTCACACCTTATTTAATTCTATGGTGTGTACGCAACTTAGCTTCTTTTTGTTTCTATCTATCTTTTTATCTATTTTATTAATTTAAATATATTATATTTATACTAAAAAAGAGTTATTCGTTATAGTATATTATAATTACTGTTAAAGAGTAACGAATAAAATTAAAGTTTATATAGTAAATATCAAAAGTAATGTTGTTCAATCTTTTACAAAAAAATAAAAGTAACTTTTAATGAAAGCATTATAGCCTTTTTATTTATTTAATAAAATTTAATTCGAATCGAGTTATTTTTAATATAATAATTATGGTTTAGTATAAATTTATTTTAATTTAGATTTACCGAAAATTAATTTTAATATTATCAAATTATTTGACGAATTATTAGTTTTCCAAATTTCACCGGTAAAGAACAATCACTTTTAAAGTAAACAGTACAATAATAATACTGTTTGTCTAAGATAACTTTATATAAAACTTCTTTATATACGAAATATTTCACAAATATTATTGATAGGTTAATGCGCAAAAAAGCAAAACAAATTTCACAACAAATATAATCACGATATTTTCAAATAATTGCGCATCCAAGATTGAGTAACCGAAAGTATGTAGATTTATCGTAGGAGATAAAACTGCTACTACAAGTCATCTTATCTATTAGAATTAAGCAATTGATATTGAAAATGATGCAGTATCGAAACCAAATGTCGATAAATCAATCATATAGCTTATAATTTGTTTGCTAATAAAAAAATCAGATGGCAAAATGTTTCTAAATGCTGCAACATTAAAACTACATGCGCAAGAAACATCAAATATACAATAAAAGATCCTATGTACGTCACGTTGATTATTAAAATTATAGTAATAACCATTTTTAGTCGATAATAAGTGCTCGGTTATGGAACTCATTCTTAGTTGTCGACCATGCCATGCCTTCATCTATGAGAAAGTCCCATATAGCAACTTCTCGGTCTTCCATCTGAACAATTGAGGCTCATTCGGACCATTCGCGCGAAACGCCCCATGTACATGTATCATTCAACGACGCCTTACAACTAGAAGATTGCCATCTCACATTCCGAGCACGGTATATACGCCTACCGACGCATCTACACATACACCAAATCTCGGTGTGCCAAGTTCCCTAAAGAAAAAAAGGTGGAAACACAGGGCAGTCAAAAAGTTGAAAGTCACGGATAATGATAAAATAGTAGTCATTCTTGAACTTTTGTAATGAGTCAAAATTAGAATTCATAAATTTTTAACCTATATATAACAGATTTTTATTCTTTCTGAATTTAAAAAATGTTTACCATTCACTTTATGCCGGAAGATAATAATTCAAAGTTCAAAACTTCCAGATTATAAAATAAAAATTTTAAAACTTTTCGATTATTAGAGCTGCGATCTAAAATTAGCTGAAATAAATTTTATACACTATTTGATAGCTAACATTAAAATAATGTATCAAAATATAAAAAATGTTATGGGACGCTTAGTCATAGAATATAAATATATTCAATAAAATAATTTTTACTTTTTTTTTTTAAACTATAATCAACCTCATTATTAGTGCATTATTCAATAGTATACTCATGTTTTTATATAACCATCTATTTTAAGATATAATAAAATATTATTAATCTAAACTAAAGCCCCCTGTTGCATAATAATTATTATAAGTATTAAAAATCTGCTGAATTAATAAAAAATAACATTCATATAAAATATTTATATTACATAAACATACTTTTTTTTATATACTTATATTATTAACTTAAAATATTACAGGCAAAAGCAAAGAATAATTTTAAAAAATCTATTTTAATCAAATTAAAATTAAAATTCTATAATTTCTAACATAAATTTAATGAAATTCAATAATTGTTTGTGCAGCTACATCGATCATGACGAAGTTACTTTTTTTGGCGATCTGCCTGTTGGCTGTGAAAACTATCAGTGGAATGCCTGTATCTGACACTGATAGAAAAGACGCGGTACCCCCACTTAGTGTTGTGCCTTTGGAAAAAAATGCAGAAAAGTCTTTAGAAAAGTCCGCAGAAGGAATAAAATCTGAGCCTGTTGTATCAAATGAACCAGTTCTAGCAATTGAAGATAATAAAAAGAAGGTTAACGAGAGTTTTTTGAAGACCAGTGAAGAGAAGCCCGAGAGTGTAGAGAAATTGGAAGAAAAGGAGCTTGAAATTCAGCCTCAAAAGGCTGAAGAAGAGAAAAAGATCGAGCAGCCAAAGGTAGCAGAAGAAAGAAAATCTGAAGAGGAACTAAAAGTTGCACCTTCTGAGAAACATGTACACGTAAGTTTATAATATAATTTTAATAATCCTATTAAATTGTATTTACTCAAATTTTAAGAATTTTACTAATTTAATATTATTATATTATAATATTATTATAGTATTAAAATAAATTTTTTTCTTAAAAAATTTTGTGGGTGTTAATGAATCTTAGTTGATAATTTATGATAAATTATAAATAAAATATGATAAATTTTAATTACTAAACCTATTTATTATATTTATTATCTAAGAGAATTTTTAGAGTTCTATATTATAAAGACACTTCTGTATTAATTAATTACTAAATGTAATTCATAATCCAAATAGTTTAATACATATATTTATTAATATACGATACGATATAAATTTATCAATTATTTTTAGCTTATAAAAAATAAACTGTTGAATTAAGTAATCAAATTACAATAAACGTAATTATCTTAAACTTTAATTATTTTATTTAGTTGAAATTCAATAAAGATAAAAAATATATTAAATTATTCAGCCCTAACAATAAAAATGATCGATTAATTTTTTAATTATTTCCTAGGCTATTTCAGCTATAGCTGAAGATGCTTCTGAGAAAAAGATCGATGAAATTCAAGATCCAGCAGAATCTGCAATCGCTGCAGTAAAAGAAACAGTCGTACCTGCAGCCGATGTTCAATCTGTACCTGCAGCAGCTGCCGTTGAATTCGCTGTTGAACCAGCTCAAGCTAAGAAGATCGACGAACCAATCGCAGTCGATAAAAAAGTCGAAGAACCCGTCAAAGTAGCTACTAAGGTTGAGGAGAACCCAGACCGCGTAACGCGTGAGGCCGAAGAAGCAGCCAAAGAGAAAGTCGAGAAGAAGAAAGCGGAAGAAGAAAAACAGCCTTTAGATAAATTACCCGAAAAGGTTGAACCGGTAGTAGCGTCTGCTAGTGAAATTGCTGCCGAAGAGAAACCTATTGAGAGTCCCGTTCAAGTCATCGCTGAAAACAGTCAACCTAAAATCGAAGCAGCTGTGGCCACAGCCACTGCTGAATTACCTCAGGAACCAAAGAACGTAGCTACGGGAAAAGCAGTGGAACCTTCAGTCGTTGAAGAACCAGTCAGAATCAATAGTGCGGAACCCGAGATCCAGCCAAAATCCAACGAGGCTAAGTCTGACGTTCAAAGCCCTGTACAACAGAGTCAAGAAGTCATTAAGGAGCAGCGATCCGAGGATGCTGTAGTGCCAATCGAAGTTGCCAAAGTTTCTCAGGTAATTCCTCAGAAGGAAATCACAGCTATCATAACAGAAGACTCAAAAGTGGCCCCAGCAGCAATTGAAAAAGCAGCTAAGTCTGCCGATGAATTCAAAGTTGAGGAATTACCCAAGCCCGAGGAAGTGAAAGACGCCAAAGTTGACCTGCCGAAGGCTGTCGAATCCGAGTCTGTAAAGGAAGAGCTTAAGGTTCAGGAGCCGAGTAAGGAGGAAAAATTATTAAAAAAGGAAGAAAAGAAAGACAGCTCAGAGGAGAAGGAAAGCAGCGAAGAAAAAAAGGAAAGAAAAGATGACCTTAAGGATAGTTCGGAAGAGAAGGATAGTAGCGAAGAAAAGAAGGAAGCGAGTAGCAAAGCTGTTGAACCAGCAACGAATACGCCTTCCTCTTAAGAAGTTGAAAACCTCCTTCACATGGAGGAGGCTCGCAAAAAGAAAAATGTTGATTCCATTTTCGAGATATGCGTTTGAGGAACTGAAAGAAAGAAAGAAAGAAAGAAAATTAAAAGAGCGAGTGAAAGTGTGCCGTTTAAATGGAATTATCGAATGAGCGAATGTACGAAAAGAGAAACTAAATGAGTTTAAACTTTTAAAAAAGTCGAGAATGTAAAACAAAGTAAAGAAAGACAGAAAAGGAGCGATGAGTTAAATATAACGCTCGGTAATTATACGCAGGGTCTATCACGTATTATTCCGGCGCGCTACGAATTTCGCGAGATGATTCAAAAGGGCGTGTCGAGATTCGCCGGATTGGGGTGACCATTTTTTTTAGTTTAAATAAAGTTTAATCGATGAAATAAAAAGACCTCTAGCGGTACAGAGTAAAAAATGTAAATGTTGTAACATCATCGAGTCGCTTAGAGAAAATTGTACGCGTATTAGGAGACTGGTCACCCTGATCCTCGAAACTCGCAACGTTCTCGAGTACTCGATTATAAAACACGTTCGTCTCGGCTGACATATGTGGATATGTTCGCATGGGACGTTCAGTTTATCCGATCCATTATTATTTTTTTTAGTTTTTTCCTTTATAAGACATTCCGATTCTTCTTTTTTTAATAACATTACCAGTATCTAACACCATGACGATTTCACACCTCAACTGAGAACTAAACCTCCTTTGTAACGTTCGTTTTACCTCCACCTCTTCCGGGTTCCTTCCTAATCATCCTGTAATGTACTGAGTAGTAAGTTTTCCTTTAGCCCTACTACTGATTATTATTATTATTATTATTATTATTATTATTATTATTATTATTATTATTATTATTATTATCATCATCGTTAGTGACAGTACCGCTATTATTATTATTATTATTATTATTATTATTTTTTTTATATTATTCTATTATTATTTGTATTATTGCTATCTTCATCGTTACAATAATAATAATTATTATTGATATTACCATCGATGTTTTTACTCTGCCAACTCGCCAACATTTCTCGTAGCAATAGTATATAAAACGTTTCGTTTCAAAAAGGAAGCGCTCATCAAAGACTTAATAAAGATGTAATACTCTATATTTTTTACAATCTATAAGTATACATCTTTTCTTCTTTATAAATATTGCATTAATAAATTGAAATATGAAAACAAATCACAGAGCGCTACATTAAAAACTCCAAATTTCAAATTAATGTATTAAAATGCATCGTGAACAATTTTCTTTTAATTATTTTATTGAAAAAAAAAATAATAACAATGAAGATTTTACATAACGTAAGAATACAAGAGAAACTCACAAGTATAACATAAATATATTTAATGTAGATATTTAATGTAAAAATTAATAGAAACACATAAAAGAATATAATATGTAACATTTAATTCTTTTTAAATTAAATTTATGCCACCATAATAGAAAAATAACATTTATATTAGAAGTAGACAAATTAAAAATATTTAAATAGTAAGTAAACAGAAAATCGTAATTAATTTCTTTGCAGTAATGAAATATATTATAAAAAATTTTTATTTTTTTAAAATAGAAAATAAAATTCATTATTGTACAATAGGCTTAAAATTAAGAAAACTAAACTTAGTTTAATAAGGAAAAATTTATACTTTGTTTGAAGTCATTTATTTTATGTGATCGTCAAAGATTAAAGAAAAGTTTACAAACAGTATATAGTTTACATATCAAAATTACCTGATATAAACTTTTTATTCATAGTTCATTTTTTTTTAAATATTTTAATAACTGTAGCAATTACAAGTTGTAACTTTTTATCATAATTAAACTAATTTTCATTAGATTAAAATTATTTTATAGAAATCTATTAAATCTATTTAATCTATTAAAAATCTAGTTATTACTCTCTCAAAATATGAAATATTTACTTTTTTTGTTATTTTTTTATTTAGGTTAAAGTAAATACCGTCAGTTATATTTATATTTTTAATGTTTAAACACCATTAGTTAATTAGTGTAATAACATAGTTTATAAATTATTTTTAATATAAAATTCATTTACAATCAAAATTATAAAAAAATAATCATGAAATTAATTGTTATAGTTATTGGGTATTTTAACAGAATATATATTGTAATGAAAATAATATTAATTTTTATTGAAAACTAGCATTAGTTACTAAAAGTATTGATGACTATGTAATTAATAGAACTTTTTATGTAGAAAAAATATACGTGAAAATCTTTTTTCTTAATTTTTTAATATAAAAAATTTAAATTAGTTAATATTTAATGTAAGTGTAAGTATAAATAAAAACTATTTATAATATATAACAAACTATTTACATTAACAATATTCAGACATAAAATATGAACATCTATTAAATGTAAATGTAATAAAATTAACATACTCACAAACTTTGGTAACTAATTCATGTAATAAGTGAAAATAGATTAACATTTAATTATATAATATTTTTTAAAAAATTTATAAATTTCATTAATTTAAAAAGAATTTTTAAATTATCAACTTAATTTAAATAAGTCTATTTTTATTAAAATTATTACTGTCAAAAAAATGTATTTTTAATATTGTCATACTAATTATGAAAATTAGAATTTTTAGTAAAAAAATTTTTGTGAAATTAATTTAGAAAAAGATTTTTTTATTAAATAATTTAATGATTAGCAGAAATATTTACCCATAAAGTAAAATTTAAAATATTTAATAGAATATTAAAGAATTCACAAACTTTAATGTTTAAACATGATAGAATAAATACTAAAATAATTAATAAAAATTTAATTTAGTTACATTTTCACTTAAACATTTAAATAAATATAATTTTTCAGCTAATGTCATACAACGTAAAAAATAGCATCCCACATCTGTCAAAGTTTAATAGAAATGAATACTATTTCTTATTATTATCGCTAACTAACAAAGTTTTCATATAATTTAAAATTTCATAAGGAAGTACTCAAATTAGAAGTGGTAATGAAACATAAGGTGCGCACTTTCAAATTGAATAAGTCGCTTGATCAAACGCCACAACATTATGTTATTACTTTCATCAAAAATAAATAGTGTTTTCCATTCAAATAATTCCAATTTCAAGAAATATTTTAAACGCTCACCACAAATTAAGTCATTTCCATCACCCTTTTAAATTTTCTTTTGTTTATGTTTCGCACTTAACAAACAGATTCGCATTATTAAATCATCAGTTGGAGCAACAAAGAGATACAATTATTGCAAGCTTCAACCATTAACTTGGGAAGGATTAAATATGTTACTGGTGGTTCTTCGTTAATTGATAAGACGATTATGAAAACTTCCATATCTATTGTCTGTATATTAGCACTACACGTTAATAAATTTTTGAAAATTAACGTAAAATTTTTAAGAAATTTTTATTTTAATATTTTATCAATTAAAAAGTATTTAATTATTTTAATATTTGAATATCATAACTTGAAATCAAAAAATGTTTCATAATTTTAAAGATATTTAACTGAGTTTCAATTAAATTTTATTCATTATTAAAAATACATAATAAAAATCATACTAAATCCTTTCAAAATAACAAATGAAATTATATTTACTATTAAATTTTATGTACAAATTTTTTTATAATATAAATCTATACACAATTCTCGATAAAGTTTTATGTTTTTTTATGAACAATAAAAAAGACAATTATGGAGAAAATAGAATTGTTTAATCAGTATTTGACTTAAAATGTTTCCAAGATATAAGTAAATTATACTATATGGTTGACATGTTCTATTAATTCAGACTTTTATATAATTACCTTTAAATAAGAATAACTTTGATTTATTAAAAGATTTACTTTACACAGTTATTATAAACAATTATTTAATATTCTATAAAATTTCAAGAAAATATTTTAATTTAATTACAGCGAATTCAAAAATATAATTCGAATAGTCATCTATAAGATTTTATTTTAATTGTATTTTTAAAGCCTTTAGAATATCTGCTCAATTTCCAAATTTTTACGCTCAAATCTAAATCAATAAAATTATGGTAAATTCAGTATATTTGGCATCAAATATATTAATCAACTTTTGAACACTGATAATATATTATTATTATTATTTATTAAATAATATTTTACATTGTTATAATACATTTGCGCTAAATTTGTACATTTCACATATATCTTCTCATACATAAAAACATTTATGCATTTGGTTAATGTCACCTTATTAATTATACATATAAAATTTTGTACTTATTCTCTTATAAATTTAATAATTTTCTTATTATTAAGAATTGGTAACACATTTTAACATTAATAGATATTAGCACTTAATATCACTTAACCTTGGTTTTATTTTAAATTCTTACTTTTCCCATATATTAGACTTGCACAAATTATTTACTTCCATTATCTGTCTCCTCCTTGCCTTTTCCTCTCTCTCTCTCTCTCTCTTCCAATGTAGTTTTTACAGAAAATATATTTTTTCTTCTCCCTTTTATATAATTTTCTCAATTACTTACCCTGATTTCCATTTCGCTACATCGGTTCAAGTTTTCCTTAATTTTTCTTTCTTTTCTTCTAACAGTTTATACTTTATGGATTTAGAATATATTTTAACCCATTCGACATCCAGTGTTTGTTTGCTATATTCTCATTTCCTATTCTGAATCTAGCCAGAATTTTCATTCCAACTCTTCTTTTTTTCTCCTACTTTATATCATATATACTTTTATTACCTTTTAGGCTTTCCAATGTGATATTGTTAAGTTCCTCGGTATATTTTCAATTTTTTATTTGACTATTCTAAAGTTGCTTCTACTGTCCTCCTTTTATATCTCTTATCTCAGTCCACAACGTATCTACGTTTTCCCTTTTTTTCTTCCACATGCTCCATGACCA
The DNA here is from genome assembly GCA_018907185.1 of Platyscapa corneri. Taxonomy (NCBI): domain Eukaryota; kingdom Metazoa; phylum Arthropoda; class Insecta; order Hymenoptera; family Agaonidae; genus Platyscapa; species Platyscapa corneri. The sequence goes on from JACCHW010000084.1 coordinate 185,308, forward strand.
TCTTAAACCTTGATAAAAACTCATTCTTTCTATGGCATATTTGTATCTCTTTTGCCTCTAAATATGTTGTTTTCTAAGATTCTTCCATTCTTCTATTCTTGCTTTTACATATTATTTAATTTCCGCCATCCCTTCGTTGTTTATAATTTTTTTTTTCAAAACTGATTGCTCTTTTTGCTACTATAATTTAAATCTTATTTCTATTGGTCTTTAGAATCAAAACACTATTTAGAATATTTTTGTCTAGGCCTAGATTCCATTTTACACATATTTTTTGAAACGTTCTATTTTCTCATTCTCTTCCTTACCCTAAACTTCTGTTCCATATAATAAAATTTTTCCACTAATGCATCAAAAATTTTCATTCTAATTTTAAAATTTTCTTTGAAAAAATGTTTTGCAATACTCCAAATTTTTCTTAATATTAAGTCAACTCTCTTTGCTAATAAATTATTATGTGTATAATCGCTATTTTTTTCTCGAAATGTATAACCAAAATATTAAAACTATTTGATCCCTTCAATGGTTTTATTATTCCATAAAAATTTATTTTAATTTTTTCCCTTACGTCCAGCTTTCCTGAATCTCATAATCTTAGTCTTTTGTAAATTCAATTCCAGATCTTTTCTCTTTAAAAATTCTCTAAAAATCCACAATAATTATCTTAACTCCACCATACTTCCTATGCTACTGTAACAATATCGTTTATATACATAATTGATCTTATTTTAACTTTACCTACTTGTATTCCAGAGCTTTTAGATTTACTCAGTTCCTCATTCAAGTTCGATATCCCGAACGTAAAAAGCATCGGATTCAGAAATCATCCCTGTTTTACCCCCTTTTTAGAACTGTTTCTTCAGTTACATTCTTAATTTTTATTTTATTTATTATATTACTGTAAAATGTTTCAATATCATTATTTAAGTATTTCCTTATTCCCACTTGTTTAATTTTTTTTTCATAATTCTCTTATATTAATTTTATCGAATCCTATTTTACGGAACCATACCGATAACTCTCCATTTCATCAAAAAAATATAATTCTTCACTAATTGCGGATATATGGTCAATTTTAAAACATAAATCACCTTAGCTATGCCGCTTCTTATCCCGAATCTGAACTGAGTACCGCCATATTTATTATTTTCCTCTATTTGATCTTCTAACTTGTTTCTTAATATCTCAGTATAGATTTTAAAACTGGTATCCATCAAAACTATTAATATATCTCTAAAACTCTATATAGCATTAGTATGCTAAACGTATTAACAATTTTTAATTATAAATTTCACATATATAGGACAAAACAACATAGCATAAAAATACACCGTTATTCCACTAAAAAAACATTCTTTCTAGAAGTATAAATATTAACAGCACTTATAAATATAAAAGTTAAAAAATTAACATGCACTTAGAGTTATTCAAAGCAAAACACTTTGAATTAAGTGTTATTTATCAAAGATTTTATTTATATTTATCAAAGATCGACAATCATTATGATTCTTTTATATTTTTTTTATATTTAAACAGTTTCGAATTGTGAGTACGAGCTTTAGAATATTTGATTACTATTATTATTATCATTATTATTATTATTATTATTATTATTATTATTATTATTTATTATTATATCTGTAAACTTACAATATGACTCAGATATTACCAAATTTCAAGATGTTTGATTACTTTTCTTGTTAAAGTTATAAGCTTTTGATTGGCTCCTGTGTCTTGTATAAACGAAAGTATTAACGTATTAAAGAGAAATTTGACCATTTACATTCGTCTCATAATTATTTGACTTTTATTATTGATAAAATAGTTAAAAGGCTTTTTCATATTGTAAAGAGATCACTGCGTAAATTTTACCCTTTCTATATTATATTTGTATTCACCATTTGCATTTTTCGATTTGTCTGTTTCTACAGACTTAAGGTCATCGACACCAACTGATACTACTTATTATTTATAGTAATTTATAGTAGAAAAACAATTATATGAATAGGTTATTTGTAAATATTCACCACCTAATGGAAGATAAAGAGCAAAAAATAAAAAACGGTTTATATGACAATCTGATCAATTATTTAAAATCTTTCCCACATATAACTCCTAGATTCTCTGAATGAAACAATTTAAAATTTTTCTTTCAAATCGATATTATAATAACACACTTGCTACAAATTAAATAATGAAGATAATGTAGAGAATATAAACATTATGGATTAAAAAATTGTTATTACTAAATACATAATAATACATGAATTATTATATTAATATCCCTTTATAGAGTTCGTTATAACCAGATAAATAATTTTTTGAATGTACATTTTTAAGTATAGATTTCAATCATGTTTTTTAGTAGCAGATTTTTTAACCGTGTTATAATTAATGACAAATATAAACCAAAGACACTTTAAAAAGTTACAAAACATTTAATTGAAAAACGAAAGAGGTTAAAAATAAATAATTTATTACAGAATAGTACAATTCCTCGAAGAAATTGATAAAGTAATGATTAAATGAATTTGGTATTTTTCAATTAATGTTATTTATATTTATGAATCTATTAGCTGGATGCAAAAATATAATACGAAATTACACTTACTAGTTGAAAAACCGATCATCTTATTCATTCAAATGGAATAAATAAAATAATAATTGTTATATTTAAATTTAATTTTTCTTTGAGCATTACTATATTTATAAAAAATTACTTTTATTCAATAAATTATTATAAACGATTATTAACATATTATATAATATAATATTAAATCACCAAGCAACAAAATATACATAAGTATAAAAATCAGTAAATAAATTATTATCAGCTTTAATAGAATTGAATAAAAGGATTAAATATTAATGATCATATGTTGCTACAGCTTTAATGAATTTTCACAAATAAATACATTTAACATTGCCTAAGATTTGTACGTACTGTAACACACAGTTATATATATTACGCAAATATTCAATACGAATAATAAAGTTTAACCCTTGAATGTTAAAATAATAAAATCTCATGGTGAATTTACGAAAATTTCTAAATTACGTTAGCTGAACATCATTATTAACAAACTTGTGTAACGAATGAACGTGTACAAAATAATGATTTAGTTGCTTTACAAATTACAAGATTATGAATATAGATATTAAATAACTATTATGAAAAGATTTCATCAACATATTTATTTTAAATATAATCACACATTGGAATCATACAAATCAATAAATTTTTATATCAAATCTTACACATATACAAATTTTATTTATCCAACTTTAAAAAATTCAATAGTTTTTAATTGAAAAATATAATTTTATACAGGTATAAGCTAAATTCATTTTTCTTACAAATAAATTTCTAATCTAACAATTAATTAACATTACTCTCTTAATTTCTGCAGTAAAAAAAATTTGTTTTATTGATAATTAAACAAAAATAATGAAATTACTTGTGAATATATATAAATATTTTTTATTTTAATCAGTACAATTTAATGTATAAAAAAAATTAAAAGTTATTAAAATATGATTCAAAATTTAATTTTAAATATAATAATAAATAAAAGAATACGATTATTTACATTAAGAATCTCATTGAGGAACAATTTGACATTAAAGCCTCCGTGGCGCAATCGGCTAGCGCGTTCGGCTGTTAACCGAAAGGTTGGTGGTTCGAGCCCACCCGGGGGCGTATATTTTTTACATCAAAATAAAGTATCAGTCAATGTACCTTTACTAATTAACCAAACTAACTTCTTTACACTTGACATCAATTTTTAATGGAAATTGAGATAAGTTTTATTTTTTTACAAATCATTAATTACCATTTACTATCATTGTGTACTTATTATACTTACATTTATTCCCGTATAACATAACCGCGAATCAAATGAAAAAATTTATATGACATTCAAATGCACAAATATGATATAAATATTATGAAGATAAAAATACACATTTATCACATATGCTGAGTTTATAAACTAGTACCAAGTAAAAAGAATTATTATACAGTATAACAGAGTTCGTTTTTACATAAAATATAAAAAAATTTTAATGTAATTATTCTTAAATATTACAATTCAATAGCAAATTTATATAAAGAATAGTCAAAAATTTTTATCCTTCTATAACCATTAGAATATAAAAAATAATGTATTGGAAAGATCATTCATAGCCATTTTATTTCTATATACTGTGAAGTCAATAAAACAATTCATGAAATAGTTGAAATTGTATAAATTATATTTTCAAAGAAAACGTGCAATATCATAATACAACATACAAAATTAATCGAATTATTTAAAACTATGTAAAATGGCCCCTTATTTTAGTAATATATAAAGTAAATAATATATAAATTTAATTATTTTTGTACATAGTGTTCACAATTGATGGTTATTTAATCGGTTAGTCTATTTAGTACATCTGAATAAATGATGTTCGAAAGTTATAAACTAACTTAAAATCTCAAGAATTACTCTTAAAATTCTTTATCCCGATTATATTTCATAAAGCATGTGTTAAGTAAGTTAAGGTAAAAAAGTAAGTATATTTTCTTTTACCGTTTATAAGATATTAAGATAAATATATTAAATGTTAAGACTAAAGAAAATTATTAATAATGATTTTTTATATTTTCATACAATTAAATAAATCTTTATTATTTAAGTACAATATTTAAGATGCTGCATAATTTAAAAAATTAAAATATAATTTTCATTTATCAATATTCTCTATTTTAAAAGTATATCAAGGAATACAATATGTAATCAAATTGTTATAATATATATCTTAAATTTTTATTTAAATAAATATTTTTAGTTAAATTTTTTTTTAAATGATAAATAGTTATTTGAAAAGTTCAATGAATATTTAATATAAAATAATAATTACTTCAACGGGGATACTATTTCACGTAAATTATTTTAAACATTATAGAATTATAGAAACCTTAAGTATATTTTTTATACAATTCAAGGGATATTCGAGATACACTAAATTGTTAAAGAAAATTAATTATTATTTCTCAAGTAATGACAGTAAAAAAATTTTAAATATTTAAAAAAAATTTTTATGTAATTTATATAAAAATATTATTGAAAAAAATAAAAGAAATGACCCCGACGTGATTTGAACACGCAACCTTCTGATCTGGAGTCAGACGCGCTACCGTTGCGCCACGGAGTCGACTACCTGCTGTTTTTTGAGTATAGATTATACTATTACAATAAATATATATATGTTTTTGAAATTATATTCTATTCAATAAATTCCTTTTTTTAAATTAATGTTATCAATATGAATTATATAAATAAATTATTTAAATTATTACTTCGAATAATAAAATAATATTAGATCATATTCATAATATAAATATATAAATAAATGAAATGAGATGAAATAAAAATATAAAGAGTAAAAATATTAGAAATATATACACACAAAATATAATATGCCAAACCTCATTTGTGAGAAGAAAACAAGACAGAACACCCAATGACCACCAATCGGCTTCATGCCCATAATACTGTCTCTTCACAATTTCAGGTGCTTTGGTAATAAATAATATTAGAATATACATTTGTTATACTATTAAGATTAAAAATATTTAGAAATTATAATCTTTAAAATAAATTACCCATGTATTCAAATGTTCCACAAAAAGTTCTTGTTTTTTGCAATGGCCGAAGCCATTTAGCTAGACCAAAATCTATTAATATTGCGTGTCCTTCATTATCAAGTAAAATATTTGTTGCTTTCAGATCTCTATGAATAATTCCTGCATTACATAAAAAATCTAAAACAGAATTAAATTTATCATATCAAATGATTTAATCCAAACTTTTACATAAAGTAAAAAAAATTTAATGACAAAAATTATAATATTAAATTGCATAATATTATTTAAATTCATTTATATGATAAAAAAATTATTTGCTGTTTTTTTAATTTCAATTATTAAGTAATTTTAATATTTATCAATATAATGAACAATCAATTTTAATTTTAATTTTATTTATCTATAAAATAAATCCAGAATATCATATAATTATAATTGGATTTACAGGAATAATCAAGTTACTTTCATTTTTAAGCAATGTGTTGTTCATGAATACCTTTAATACAATGCACTAATTTAAATTATACTAATGCGTATTTAATTCACTATTTACCTAAAGCAAGAGCAATTTCTCCTACATATATTCTCACTACATCTTCTGATAGACAACCATATTCTTCGACTAGAGAAAACAATTCACCTCCACCAATGAATTGAGTCACTAAAACATAAAATGATTTCATATTGAAGATAATATACATAAAATAAATAATAATAAAGTCTATTATTTAATTTTTACATACATATGTACAATGTTTTTCTTCCTTGCCAATGATATGGAGAATCAGCAATAAATGTATGATGACCAATAGCTCTTTGTATAGATATCTAAGATGTACATATAAACATATACTTTAAGACTATATTTTAATAATTTAATAAATTATAAAAAAAGAAAAATGTACTTCTTGTTTTGCTTGCTGCACTGCATTTTCAGCTACTATTTTGGCTTTGCTAATTATTTTTAAAGCAAAAATTTCTTTTGTTTCCTTCTTTTGTACTTTAAATACTCTACCATAAGCTCCTTTAGAAATAATATCAATGAATATGTAGTCATTTTTCAATGGTTTCTCCCTGACTGTAAATTCAGGTAAAAAAATAGCTTCAAATCTTGGCACTGGCCAAGCAGTTTTTGATAAATTAAACGGATCGCTTAATGTATTTTCGCTCCAACTACAATTATTTGTAATATAGTAATCAAATAAGTAAATCATATATAAATTTATTATACCTCCTACGAGAGAATCGAGACCAAGGTCTTAATTGTTCACACGATGTTCTAGAACTTCTAATTTGCTGTCTTCCAATGATATCACTGAGACTGTACTATATAATTAAATAATATGTTATTTTTTTTTATCATGAGGTTAGAAACATTAAAAGTAAATTTTTACCTGACTGGCATAATGCCGATGAGTACAATGATATTTTTTTGTGTTTATATTTCCCATTCGATCTAAAATATACAAATTCTCATATAGTCTTGTTTTTAATTTATAATTATATATATACTAATGTAAAAGTTGGAAAAATAAGAAATAAGCTTATAATTTAAAGAATACTTCAACTTAATTTCAAGATTTTTATTTTTAAATTTTATTTCGATACGTTAATTTATGAAAAAAAATCATTACCTGAAAGTAAACACTGACCGTAATAATAATTTTATAAAAATTATATTTAATCCTAAATTTTTGTGGTGACTTTTTTCATAATTCATTTAGTTACTTATATATACACAAATTATAAAAATGGTATGAAAGTAAATGTCTTTAAATTTAATGTTTTAATTAATAACGCTTTTAATCACATAAACACGCTAATTTATCAACATATCTTTAAAATGCCGCCCAAGGTCCTTTCCTAATATGTGGTGGAAAATTTGAGAACTATATAAAAATTGCACAGTTTTCGTCAATACCGATAATCGGTTACAAAAAATATATACGCGGTGCATATAAATTGCATATAAATATTATGTTAACTAAATATAATTATCTACATAAAATTGAATAAATATAAATACTAGAATTTATATAATTTTATTATTATAATTTTGTAATAATTATAAATATATATTTTCTTATAAAAATATATATTGTTGAAATTATATATCTTATTAATTATTAGATCTGTTTATATTAATGAAACTGCTAACGGCATTTTATTATAAAAAATGTTATTATTCATTTAACGAGATATTTCATCAAGATAATTTTTTTAAATCATTGAATATCTTATAATTAATATTTCTCATGAGTTTTAATTCTTAATAGGTTTCATTCTTTTTTTACAATGAGATCGTCTTTATGTTTTCCTTCTTCACTTTATGCCAATGCATCTTTACAACTGCAAATCGATTAAAAGTATATTAATTATATATTAGCATTAAAATAATATATATATATATATTACATATAAATTCAATATAATAAATAAAATGTTATAATATATCAAAATCATTCAAATTATTACGAGGAGCCGATATTATAGTTTAATTACATATTCGTATTAGAAAACATAAAATTTAAAGGCTGAATAAAAATTACTAAATTTTTGTACAAATTATTTTTTTATTTTGTTTTGTAAGAAGAAATACAATAACTAAAGCACAACTTTGTAAATATTAAGTGTATATCAAAGATCAAAATGCTCGGTTTATACTTAATAGATATTAATAAAGGAAAAGGAGCTTTAAAATTATTATGTGATCACGTATTAATTTAATCTCATTTTCTCATTTTTTCTTAATTATGATGACTTTAAATTTACCATTTTTTGCTTTGGCTTTTTATAGGACTGTATCAATTACTTACCATAAAAATCTAATAGGTTTAAAAGTTTTATCTTATCTCAAAATGCAACATAAATTTAATAACTAATTATGAATTCAGGTATTTAGTCATTCTCAAAATATTATTAATTTATCTAATTTTAAATTCGTTTAATAATTGATTCTATTTTAATGAAAAACTAAGTAACATTTAATAACTTTTTAGAATAATGTTTTCTTTTAAAAATTGTAGTGTTTAAATTTTTATTTGAAAGTATTTATCGAGACTTAAAAGAATTATAATTTAGTAAAATTATTTTGTAACTACGTACTGAAACTTTAATAAGTCATTTTTTTTTTATTAAATTATTGATATTTACACGTAACAATTTGTTTGCTAATTTAGAATAAATGTATTATTTTAATTATAAATATACAAGTTAAATACATATATATAAAAACCTTAAATATTTTATTAAAAAATCATGAAAAATTAGAAAATATGCATATTTTCTACACGACGTTAGTACTCAAATATTATTTATATTTTTTGGATTTAGAATTCTGAATATAATGAAGATATCTTAGTTTTTAATAATTTTTAAAAACTTTAATTTAGTTTGTAACATTTCAATTTTTATTATTAAATCACTACTTAATTAAAATTATTATAAGTTTCAATAGATGTATTTTGAATGATATATATTTCGTTTATAATTTTTAATATTTTTATTAGAATAGGTGATTGAAAATTTTTATACCCTTATTTTTATTCTAAAAAATATGTTAATTTTATAATTCTATTTCTAACTTATTACTTAATTTTTTTAGATTTCGTAGTATCGCTTTATAATTCATCAATCTAAAAATGTTTATATACAAATTTTAGCATGTATTATTTAGTATTATTTTTATCACATAAAATTTATTATTATAAAAGTATAAGACATTACGATGTTATAGAATTTGCAAATTTTTATATACAAGATTAAAAGTGCGTAAAAATTAATAAATATTAATAAAGACTACCTTTTTTATTGTGGGCTAATGATTTTTCCAGGAAGCCTTCACCCACAGTAATTATTATGTACAACTGAAGTATTGTCAGCGATTTATTGAAATTTTGTCACACTTTATCATTTTTATCTTTTCATAAAACTGAAATTTGCATAAAAGAATTCAAACGGAACGAAAACAAAAAACAGAAAAGCATATTTTTAGCATTTTATAAAAATGGATGAGACAAAGCGCAATAAGGCTCAATAGTGAAAGCACCGGAGTGCATTAAAAAATTATGGTTTCTGAGTTAAAATACGTGCATAACACGCCTTACCGTTTGAGTCCAATTGCAACGTTATGACATAGTGCGAATAATGCTGCCATCTGGCGAATTTTTCGTCTCCTTTTGGAAGGCATTAGGCACTCGGCGGGCACAGTCGTAGCGACACAGTCGCACGGGTTCCTAGGGCGAACAGTTGCGCTGAGCGCAGCCGCCCGAGTATATCACCGACGTTGACGCAGGTGAAGGGACCGGGTGAGACCGACCTCTTCATTATTAGCCACCACCGTCGGTCGGTGAGGGTTTATGTCGATCCCACTCTAATGGAAGCCTCCTCCGTCGAGGCGAATCGTACGAGCCGGGATGTCAATGAAGGTGAGCCGATAGTTAGCCGGGCCGTCCGGGCTCGTTTGCTACTACTTATCCCGCTCCTCTCTTTCTCTTCTTTTTTCTGGGTTTGCACTCGTTCTTTTGTCTGCGCAAAACATCATCGCACTAATTCTAGGATGCAGGATGAAAATGAACGCGCGTTCGCCTAACTATTTTAAATGTTGCGCTTGTATCGCGATGAATACCCCGCGCGAATAGCACGCGCTTGCTCTGCCGTTTATTACGTTATGCACAGGGAACCTTTTGCGTTCGACTATACCGTTAGAATGTTTTATTCGAATTCTTTAGAAAATGTACATACACGTATATATTTTTGCAATCATGTACTTGTCTTAAGTTGTTATAAGGTCTGAGTTTTCAGTAGACGCACGAATAAATTTATTTAATAATACTTCGGAAACTTTATTCATGAATATGAAAGTAGTGCAATTTAGTATGATGTTAAAAAAACCATGCATCTATAGCTGCTTTAGTTGAATGTTTTAAATATCAATTATCAATATTATTTAATAATTTTTTTTTCCAATTCTAATTTTGCCCAATAACCCAAATACAGCGTGTTTTTAATGATAAGGAAAAGTATTATATGATGTAACAATTTCATTAAATACCTGTAAATTATATTATTAATAACTTTATATTATTACGAAATATGTTTCTAAATAGATAAGACATTAAATCTCTTATCTTCATCAATTATCTTATGTACACAGTAACGCTCAAAAATCAGAAAGAGACAAACAATAACCGAGGTTTCAATATCATTATATAAGATATTAATTTTTTCCATAATTAACATTTTTCTGTTTTAATATTCTCTGAATAAAAAAATGTAATAAAATATAAAATAATATATAAGTATAAAATAATTAAAAATAAAACATGTTTTAATAAAAACTTTAGTTCTGCAATGGTAAAATTAAAAAACGCGATTCTAAGTATGAAAATAAATCATTTATTTGTATAAAATTAGTTAACGTTTAAGTATAAAATTCATTTAAATATTGCAGAATATAACTTTTTGCTTAAAAATATTAAGATGTTTAAATAAGAATTAAAGATATTCATAGATTAGCATATATAAAGTTTTTAAATAGATTAAATAGGTTTAAATTGTGTGATCTGATCTTCATGAAAACTACCTCTACTAGTTTATCTACATTATTTTTGTTTTCATCATAATTTAATCTTTTATAATAATCATTTTTTTCGTTTTATTATTTATTTAATTTTAAATGGCCAATAAAGTTATTTTAATATAAAATTATAATTTTGATTAAACCTGAAAAATATTAATGAATATATTTGAAAAATTCATCGTAGCCATTTAAGCGATCGTGAATATGAAGTATTAATATTTATATTATGAAACTAATAAAAAAACATTTAAGAATTTTGTTGAAAATAATATAAATACAAGTATATATTATATTACACAATTTTCTGTTATCAAAAAAAAATTTTAATATTTTATAAATTATTATAAAAGTTATTTAATAGAACATTTTTTCCAAAACTTATAAATTTAATTTTTAATTTTATAATTTACAAAAATAATGAAATAGTTGATTACAGATTATAGTAAATTTGCATTTTTTTAAGGAAACCATTATTTTTTTCTATTTAATTTATATGCTGATTTATTTATATTCAATTGATTTTGCATTATCATAAATTTAAAATTATATATAAATTGAATAAGAAATAAATTATATAAATCAATATGTATTATGAAATTAGAAAAAAAAATTTTAATATTTGTAGAAACTACTTGTAATTTTCATTTTATATAAAAATTTTAAATTAATTTTATTGAATTATTATACAATAAATTATGCAAAACTGTAATTAATGAGAATTATTCATAAAATATTAGATTTATTGATTATTAAATTTCTATAAATAATTAAAATTATTATATATTTAATATACTTTTATGTTTATTTTAATTTAAATATTAACAAAAAATTATAATGCAATTATCAATAAACGATAATTATATAATATATATATTTTACATATATATTATAAGATATATATTTTTTTAAATGTTACATAAATTTGACCATACTAGCTTTTAGCAAACCAAGGTTATGTTTATATACAAACGTAGCTTGAAAAATACGGAATCAACGTCTTTTTATGTAATGTATATAAATATAAATATACACTTATCTACAAATTGATAATAACAATTATATTCATAGCTCTAAAGTAAAAAATATATAATAAAAAGATAAAATTCACAATATGATTAAAATTCAATGATGGTAATATTAATATTATGATATAATAATCGATATATAAAAAATGCATTATTACATTCTAACGTAATATGTGTTAGTTACATTATCAACCTTTTTTTGAGGAATAAAAGTAAATAATGAAAAATATATAATACTAATAGTGGAGCATATTATTTTTTAGTAAACAGTGAACTTTTTTAATCTTACCAAAAATAATTAAAACGAATATTCGTGTAAGTTTGGATATCCACACTTAGTTTTACATGTGATAATTATATTATATTTACGTAATATTGATATTCACATAAATTGTACTTCTTGTTATGAATTAATTGAAATAGAAATTAAGAATTAATTTTTAATATAAAATAATAGAATATAATATATATAATCAAATATAATGTACTAAAAGAGGCTAATTACAAGGTGTACCATTTAAATTTCTTGAAATCATTCGTTATTTTTTAAATACTTTGATCTCTTTAGTAATTTTACCTCAAAATGTGACTAGTTTTTGCAAAAATTATATATTTATAATAAATTTCTGTTATAAAATATTTTTGAAAGTAATGATCAGATGTTATTTATTTATTTTAGTATGTTTATCTATTTTATTTTAATCCAGTTTACTCGGTCAAACAAGTATTCAATAAATGTGAAGCAACGTTTTTTCTATTTTATGCTTTTTTTTAAGTATAAAATTGATAGATGTTTCATAGAAAATTTTGAATTAAAAAATATATACAGGGATTAAGAAATCATGTAAATATAAAATTAAGAATGTATTACAAAATTTTTATAAATTATAATGCAATGATGATCTAATAAAAAATTTAAATTTTACAGAAAGAATCACCCTGGGATGTAGAACTGCACTTGGCAGCAGCAAGAGGCGATACAAAACGGCTTCAAGTTCTATTAGACTCGGGCCGTGTGCACGTCGATTGTAAGGATAAGGTCAGTATGAAATATCACATGTATTCTTAAAAGAAACTTTATACGAATGATTGATATTCTTGCATCTATTTATACAGCTAATAGTCTGATTTAAAAAATGAATGTGATATCATGTTGCATTAAACAAAGTTTTTAAGTTTATCTGTAGGCATTGCATTGTCATACATAGTTCCACTATTAAATATGCACTGTATGTTAGTAAATAATATACTCTGTTAAGGTTTTAACTAATCTAGCAAATCATATTTTATAGTTCAATTACATGTTATTTTCCATTAACATTATTTCTGATGTAATTTTTTTTTAAATTTTAATTTATAATTATTTTTAAATTATAACTCAAAAAAATATTCATATTTTTAAAAAATGTAAAACTTAGTAAAAATTAACTTTTTTATGTATATTTTATAGTAAACATATTGTAATTAACACATTTTAAAGAAATCTTTTCAAAATAACTTTTGTAACTTTGTACATGTATTCACTATGGAAGGAAATAATATTAAATTTATAGTAATTTAAATAATTATATGATAAATATAGTGGTGATAATATAAAAATGTAGTAAGTGTTTTAAAACTATATTAAATATTTCTTTTATATAAAAATATTTCTTCTATAAAATCATAGAAATAATATTATACTCATAACTAAACTATTATTAATATTATAATTGTATATCTTAGTATTACATATTCTTAATTTATTAAAATACTCCTGAGTCTATAGTTTTTCCTTTCATTAAGGTAATAAGTAATTGATTAAAGAACTAATTATCAATGGATTTTTTCATATTTTAATAAAGTATTAAAATATTAAAAATTTTTTTAATACTTTTAATGTAGTGAATTATTTTTTAATAATATTTCATCGAACTCCAATGTCTTTTAAAATATTTACCTTATTTTCTTTATTACGTGTTTTAAGAATTTAACAATATCTAAAATAATATTAATTTTCATTACTACTAAATGATAACAAATATTTATCACTTTCATTCATTCAAACAAAAAACGCAAATATTGTAACAATAATTTTTTTATAGTAAAATTCTTATATATAAAATATAATTTATCATTTTTATGAATATTATGTTTTTAATTAAAAACTTAATAAGAATTATTCATAAGTAATAATATTTTTAATAACCTTCAATTTTGATTATAACATTGTTTCAGAAAAAAATTTTTAATTTATTATTTATTAAATATATTAAAAAAGTATACGTATGTCATAATATATTTGCGTGTATGTGTGTGATTTTACGTGCGCGCGTAATAATAATTATTCAAAACATTATGGAATATTTTGTTAAAATATTTATTTGAAATAACTATTTTAATAAAAAACGAAATGATTCTTGGATTAAAAAATTCTAAATAAATATGTGACAATTGGTATTGCAATTATCATAGGATGGCACAACACCGCTAATTTTGGCAGCAGCTGGAGGTCACAATGATGCCGTTGCAGAATTATTACAGCAAGGTGCTGATGTTAATGCAAAGAGATTGGTAAGGCAACAAGATAAATTATTTTAAAAATTATGTTAATTTGATTTTAATACGGACCTTTTATATTGAACAAAGAGAAAGAAAAAAATTATTGATAGTTCAAATATTGATTAGGATAAAGATTTTTTACGTATTTATACAAATATTCACTTTTTGTGATAATGCAATATGATTTTTTCTTAAGAATTAAAATTGTTTTTGTAGAAAATGGTAATACTATATTAATGTAATCTTATGTAACGCAAAAATTTATCGGACAAGACTTGGATTTTCATAAATATTTTAGTTAGCAGACGAATGTTTTTATTTTATCACCTACGATTCAACGATATAAATATTATTGTTTTTACAGCAATAATCGATAAAACTAATATACAGGAGAATTTTACTTTTTATTATATAATCGAATGGTACTGATTATACAACATTAAAAACATGATATTTATATTTAGTAGAGATTGGAGAGCTAAAAATAATAATAATGTATGTCAAAACTTAAGTATAATTATTATTAATTCACCGATACATACACTGCAATACTATTTTTTATCTTCAAAGTAAATAGTAAAACTTTACTTTGACAGAGACTGACTTTATAGATTACATCAAATACAACGTATGTGAAATGCAGACAACACACAATTAGATTTAATATAAAAATTTTGAAATCGCATAAACTTCAATACAATAATACCTGTAAAATGTTATATTATAACTATTAAAATAGTAATAAAAATAATAATATAACTTTCACAACTGCAACTGTAATAATGTCAACTATAAATTTTGTTCTGTATATATTTATCCTGCATAATATTTTGTTAATCTCTATAATGATTTATATTTTCTGTAAATATTCATAATGAATCATAAAGTCAAAGTTAACAAATATTAATGAGATATAAAATAAAAGAGATATTTTATATATTTAAAAAATATAATGTTTAATATTTTTTTGTAATAAGTTTTCGTTATTTTAATGTGTCAATTATTATTATTATTATTATTATTATTATTATTATAATTACCGTATTTTTTAAACTAAGTAGTACACCTCCTAAGAAGCAAAAGTGATAAATTATTATAAAATATGTTATCAAATATATTATTAAATTAATTATAAGATATTATTATCAGTATTGCTAGAAAATTTATATTTTATTTTAATTCTCTTATATAGCTTTCTTAAATAAATATGCATGTAATAAAGTGATGTTTAGTTTGTAACGTACGTAGGTGAATTAAAATGTTCAGAATTGACGTGGTGGCAATATAGATATACTCGTAAATAGAGGTGCAGCGAAGTTGGCAAGAGTGTATAGGAGCTGATAGAACACGTATCCAAGTGCGAACACGTCACGACCTTCGATCACGGAACTACTTTTCACGCGCACTCGAAATGGCTTGGCGTTCAATATTTTCACCGAGAAAAGAATTATAAAGTATATATTTATTTGATAATAATTTATGTAATAAAATATTGAAAAGTAAAGAATCAGCTTTTTGTCGAATTTATCCTGAAATTTCTTTGTCGATTTCGTGATTTTTCGATTTACTTTTCTTTCGAGATATCGGTAAGCATGGAAATCTCTCAGCATAGGTATCCAAGAGTTAGTCACAACCTAGGATTTTGTGTAGATGGTTCGACTAAAGGAGACTTGCCTTATCGAGAGGGTAACGACCCTAGTGGTTCGTTAGTTGGACGTACACGTGATTTCCGGAGCCCACGCATGATCCCTCCTCGGTATTGTCGCACCGTTTCGACCCTTCTAGTACAAGATTCGTGATTCGGCCGGGTCCGGTTTATCGCGAGACGATGCTCTGCCTCTTATTTCATGAAGAGACGGTAACTTTGAGTCACCGCTAGTTCATTGCAGCCGAAAAAAAAGAGTTTAACGAGTTACTTTATGTGGGCGCACGAGAATTCCTCGGCGATTTCGAGATTTCGAGTTCTGCTTTCCTCTTGAGACTTCGACCAGCGAGTGCGGCACATTCGCAATTCGTCTGTAGGGAAAAGGCACTCAGCAGGTGACGTGACTTTATGAATTTTTAATTGACCTATTATAGTTCCAGTATTCGCAATAGCGACGATTGTTTTGTTAAAAATAATCTAATCTAATCTACGCTACGTTATTGCATTGAATTACTTTCAAATGTAAAGATACTTTGGTGAGAAAGAATATGAAATTCAAAATTGAGATATTTAGATATTTTTATAAATAACACACAACATAACAAAGCAATAAATTTTAGATCTAAATTATTGAATAAGTGGCTAAATACATAATTTGTAAAATATTGAATACATTAATATTCAAATGATGTTAAATTGTAGATGTAATAAAACGAAATCGGAAGAAAACTTTGATGTCATTTCGTAAAATAGATTCTATATGTTAATTATACAATATTTCTTATGTACGCAAGGAAAAATTGAATAAAAAAATAAATACTTATTTTCACTTAAGATTTTAGAATGAAAATGATGTGTAGTATGAAAATATTATATGAAAGCTTTAATTCAAATTTAAATATCTGTTTCGACAAAAACGCACAAAAGTGTACAACGTAAATTAAAAAGTAGTACGACTGCAAAAAGAAGATTTTATTATATAAGAGCAAATTACACATAAGTATTTTCAAGCGACCGATAATTTTGTAGAAACAATTCGAAAACATAAAATCTTATTTATGTACGATTTTGCTTCCTTCAATTTTCAACTAGATTGTTATAAGTTGGACCACAAATAATGTTGACATTAAACTAATTTTTTTACTATTAAAGAATTGCGTAATCGTAACTTATTAAAACTATACGGCAAAACGAATCTATTTTAAAACTACTTTTGATTTGCATATTTTTTTTATTTTTTAAGCACATTAGGTATTGTATTGTATTGTATTGTAAGTATTAAGGCCTTTCTAATATTTAATATTCAAACGTAATTTCAAAATGTTTTAGCTCAAATATTTATTGTGAAAGTTATATTAAATACTTTATAAATATATAATACTTAGAATGTACATCGATAATAAATAAATATATAAAAATGAAGATATTTATTTTAAATTATTTCTAAATGTATTGAAATAAAAATTCTTAACAATATTAAAATTTATTAAAAGAGATAGGTATGCATAAAATATTTTATAAAATGCATTTGCATCCTTAAACTCTGTTATTTAGCTACTTCAAAAATTATATAAATCTATAGTATAATTCAGCTTTGACATGATCACTAATAATAAGTATTATACAATATATTATAGTGAGAAATTAAATTCATATTATTCGTTATCAAAAAGAATTTATATAATATAATATTTATATAATAATAATGCATTATATTATACAATAATTTGATATTAATTGTTTACATTGAGTTACATAAAGAAAATAGGCATAAATTTAAGTCATAAATTTTTGGTTTATTTGGGTAAATAATCACTCACTATTTTACTTCACTAACGGTTGTTTATTGTGGTGATTGGTAAAATTTCTATATTATGCTAAAAGTATAATATATGAGAGCCGAACGCGAGTGCAATCGTGTCGCTTGCATGATTCGAACTGACTCGGCCGTCGGCAAAGGGCCGCAGGCTCCTTTGTGTTCTTTTCTACAAAACGCAAAACATTACGCGTACTTATATTTAATTCTTATTTCTAAACTTTAAATAATAATGTCGATACTCGACACGACGCGGGATACCAGATCTTTGTATATCTTAGCGCGCCGAATTGTCGGCGCGCAGCAACATTGATCCGGCCCGCCGCTTAAGAATAAAAGTAAATATGTTAGAGTATACGCTACAAATTTAAAGAAATGGTTTTTTCGTGATTATAAAAGTACCAAATATATTATTAACAATTAATATATAAGTAGAAATATCTAGTGAAAAATTAATATTTAAATCAATTAGAAGATATTTTTTGTATTGGATAATTTGACGAAAGGTGACAATTTGATTGAATTAAATAGGAATTTTAATTGATTAAAACCTAATTTTTTATTACGTTTGTCTAATGAACATACGCTTTATACTTGATGATGCTATTAAATTAAAAAATTAAATATATATGAAGATTATCAGTCAATTTTACCGATAAAGTTGTTATTTTATTTATATACATTTATCTATATTCAAAATGTAGAAAAGCTTAAAAATCAGAGTATTAATCATTAATAATAATTATTTAATAGATGTAATTTGAAACTGTTGATTTTATGAAGTCAATAATATAGTTAACAAGTATTTCGAAATTTTCATCTGAAAAGATTAGTAACTAAGCAAACACTAACGATGAAAAAACATCATAAATATATTTTTAAACAAACGTTTTTTTAAAGAAAAAAGGGTACCTTTCATTTTTTTTCAATTTGTAATAAAAAAAATTAATTTAGCGATTTAGAACATTGAAATATTCTATCATTGAAAAATTTTTGCAGTATTTTTAATAGATAGGTATTGTTTCCCTTTTACCTGATATAACTCGCCACGCGTATATAACATTATGGAAATAATAATCATTAAAATACAAAAAACGAATACAATTATTAAAAAGACTCTTCGTTTCTAAATGTAACTTACAAAAACTATGTTGAACTTTATTATTATTATTATTATTATTATTATTAACATGACCTATTATGACGAAAAAAAAATTCAATAAATAAATAATAATGTTAAATAAAAACTAAGAACAAGCTTAATTATAAGCAGAAATAAAATATTATTTTAATATAATTTAAAATGTGATTTTGTAATTGTAAGTGCCTTAATTTTTTTTTCAATATTTGATTTTTGTTGTACAATATATAATTTTATACTGCATTAATTAAATGAAAAGTTTTTATCCTTGTTAATTAAGATAAAAAATAAATAAATATTAATAAAACATGAAAGAAGTGGAATGCATTGACTTTCTCAAAGAGAAAGCATAGTTCAACCACCTGATTTGTATTATTAAATCCTTTTAAATACTATAAAATTGAGATTATTGATTAGTATAATTTTTTCAAAGACCGGTAATATTTGAAAGTGTAAAATAATAATAGCATCTATTTGTTCCTCGTTACCTTGTAAGATATTATTTCTAATATGATAAAATCAACACGATCGATAATGAGTGTTGTTTTTTCGCAAAAATTCACGTATTTGAACAAACTATAGAATTAGACTAGAAGACATTAACTTGACATAAAATTTTCTATTAGAGCTGCAAGCGAAAGCGCAGTGAATATTGAATTGCACTGAGATCTCGCTCTAACACGTGGTCGATCTGAGACCGGTTGTATTGACTTTGTTACAACACCAGAGAGATAGGTCGATGAACCCACGTTGGTTCTTATATATATGTAGGTGTGTGCGCGGATGCATGCGTGCGCATAAGTGTGTATTTATAATTATCTAAAGACGATCTTACTGTTTAAATTAATGACATTTGTAAATTTCGAAAGCAACGTTATTACCTTAAGTATTAATTTATACAATAAAATGTTGATGTCATTTGAATCGTATCAAGTAATTGCAAATTAAAAAATTTAAATTTATGTTTTATTATTACTGGGTATTTATGTATGTATATATATATTGGTTAATTTTTAAAACGTAATTTAAAAACGTATAAATTAAATAACTAATAATTTTTTCAATATTTAAAATTTTGTCAAGTAATAAGTATTCATTGAAATTTCATTTCACTATTTTATTATATTGAAAAATCAATAAAATACGTGGTTACTTATTAATATCAATAAATAATATTAATAAATTAGTTTATAAATAGTTACATAAAAAATAGTTGTACATTAAATTGACAAATATGTGTACTTTAAACATGGAATCGAAATTTTTACAATTACAGACGGGTACGACGGCTTTATTTTTCTCAGCCCAAGGAGGCTACGTAGACATTTCTGCTACTCTAATTGAAAACGGCGCCGCTGTTGATTCCTGTAGCATTGTAAGTTACTGTATTATAATTAGGCATTCACATTTTTAATTATATACCTTCTGCTTTTAATTTTTATTTTATTCAGAAAAATTTTGAGAATTATAAAATACATTATCTTAATGTCGTGCCAATAGCTTCACATTAACTTTATAATTGCACGTTTGTATTATTGTTGGTCATAACTGATAAATAGTGTAAATATAAAATAAATTAATAAACTCATAAAATTAAATAAAAAGTTTTTACTATAATATTTATTGGTTATAAGTTTAAAAGTAGATATATATATATATATATCTTTATTGTATATCTTTGAAATTGTAATATATTATATTAAGCTAAAAATATCAATTATCCGAAAATTGAATATACTATTCATAGTAAATTTAAAGTATTGAAAAAGACGCTTGATAAATAGAGATAACAATTTACAATTTCAGGACGGCGGTACTCCCCTTTTCGTGGCATGCCAATGCGGGCATCTGGATGTGGTCGAGGATCTGATCGACAAAGGCGCTAATGTAAATGCAAATATGAAGGTATACATTTCTAATAACGTGAAGAAGGTTATTTAGGAATAAAGTGTTGAAATGAATAAAGTGTTGAAAATGAAACGATTAAAGCATTAGAAATAAAATGCTCGTGTAAGCAACTAATGGCGTGTTTGAATGCTATTAACATGGAAAAATATATCAGATGCTTTACGAATGCCGTACTTGAAGTTATAATTAGAATCACGCAAGCAAAGTCAAATTTACTAAAGTTTAAAATAAAATAAATAAACAAATACAATTTGCAGCTTCTTGACTTTCAAATTATGGAAAAAAATTTACATTTTGCTAAAATTTTAATAAGAATTATAAAGTCACCAGCTGTATAAAATAGAGCAGAATTAGACAATATTTTAGTTATACATTATATATTTGAAGTTATAGAAATTATTGTACTATTTAGATAAGATCAATTTTAAATGTCGTGATACTACATCAGCATTTGGTAAATTTCTTAATTATTCTTGTTGTACTATTTATTTTTTTGTAGCTATAAATCAATAAAGTAAATTACATTGTATAACTACAATAAACTATTATAAAATTCTGATACCTTTGTAAAAATTTATGTTAATAAAAAGACAAACAAATATTATACTTTTAAAAACTATCGAATAAACTTTGATTTAATAGTTACATTTAAATAATATAGTTTTAAAATCATTATTGTGTTTTTTTGCCATTTTTTAGTAAACTATAATTTATCTTTTAAATTGTGTTATTATAAGTATATTTATTGCAGCTTCATAGTAAGTCTAAGCGATAGAAATTTTTCTATTTAAGTTCAGTACAAGCTTCGATATTTGCTTATATCCAATAAAATAATCGTTATTCCTAAAGTAATAGCTAATAATTGATAAGATAGTGACTAATTCTCTGGATGAATTTTTGTTTCTTACAAATAGTTGATAATCGAGACTAATTGTTTTATTCTGAACATGTCCTACAGTTTCCATTTTTGCAAATCATTTAAATTTTAACATCGTTTACGTCAAGAATGATGAACGATTCGATTTTACAGGATGGCGCGACGGCGCTTTTCATAGCAGCACAAAATGGACACGTACGAATCTTGGAGATACTGTTGGCCCACGGAGCGAAAGCCGAGACGGCCAGGACGGATGGGGCGACCCCTCTTTGGATCGCTGCTCAAATGGGTCATGATCATGTAGTCAGGAGGCTTCTCAAAGCTGGTGCCAAAGTCGATTCCAAAAGACACGTGAGCTTTGTCGTATTTTTAGAAAATCATTTTCAAAACAAGCCACTTATTTACGTTACTATCTCTGAACTTAATTCTGTTTAAAAGAAGAAAGTAATGATGCTGGTACTCATACTTATCCAGAGCGTTCGATTTACTTAAATTTTCTTCATTTGTTTCCGTCCTTTTGCAAAGCATTTACGAATTATATGCATTTTACGAATCATTGAGTGATGTTTCAACAAGTGAGCATTACTGGTTCCAATGCATTATTTGTTCTCATGAAAATCATAAAAATATCAATATGTACTCGATAAAAAATAACTAATTTCATTTTTTATTAATATTTAAATTTCTTTATGAAGAGTTACATATTTAAAATGGTTATTATATACTTAAACAAAATTATAAAGTACATTAAATTTATATGAAGCAGAAAAAGAATATTAATTAAGACACCTGTAAAGTAAAAGTAAAATCTTTTATTAAAATCTTAATTTATTGTTTATGTTTATTTATT
This sequence comes from Platyscapa corneri, assembly GCA_018907185.1. Lineage (NCBI taxonomy): Eukaryota > Metazoa > Arthropoda > Insecta > Hymenoptera > Agaonidae > Platyscapa > Platyscapa corneri. Next base: position 208,324 of record JACCHW010000084.1, read on the forward strand.
TTTATTTATTGCGTAGCTTTTTCAAAGTTCACCAGTCAATAAGATTGACGCAAATTTTGCTTCTTTTAGGATGGTGCAACGCCACTTTTCAAAGCTGCTCACAAGGGCCACGCAGCAGTCATAAATGAAATACTTAAGTACCGTCCGAATCTCGGAATTCTTTCTGTAAGTGATATCCTACACGAAAAGAAACATTGTTAACAAATGTTAAAAATTTTCTATTTATTCAAGTATTTCAATCTTTTAGTAAATTTATCAATTATTGCAATTATATAATGAATGCATTTTTTAGAAGTAAAATTTAATTTGAACCGTTTTATTTTAATCATTAAAAAATCAATTTTATTTTAATAAAAAAATTTATTAAAGTAATATTAAAATTTTTACATATATGCAAGCAAGACTTCATTAAATATTAATTAAATAAAGATTTTCTTAAACTTTTATGGCAACTCAATTTTAATATATGAATTTTAAGTTCTAAACTTGATTTAAATGGAATTTAGAGCAATTAGTGAATTTTTTTTCAAATAATATATACGTCTAAAAATATTAGCAAAAAAGTAAAAAATCTATTTTTTTAATTTGCTTTACCACCTATTAAATATGTACACCTGTAATTAAACTTTAAACTGATTTTAATATTCAAGGTTTACATTAGTTTTTCATTACTAATTTAACTAAATTCCCTTTTCCATTTAATTTTGATATAACATAATCTTTATAAAAAGTTCTATGTTAATTAAAAAGTTTAAAATATATAATCCACTACAAATTTCTTTGAAAAATTAATAAAAAAATGTTATTTTATTAAAAAATAACGATTAAATAATTAATAAACTAAATTTTTACTTTCTACTTTTCTTCTGATTTTACATATTATTTAATTAAAAAGACTGATCTTCATTTTTAGAACGGAGAAAGTGCTCTTCATGCAGCAGCCCTTATGGGTCATATGACAGTTGCACGCCAACTTGTCGGTGCAGGCGCTAATCCTTTATTAGTTAATCAGGAAGGATTGACTCCTCTTCAAATAGCTATTAGACATTCGCAGAACCAAGTTGCCAATTATCTTAAGGATAAAATTAGATCAAAAACTGCACTGTGTTAATTTAAAACTTTCGAGAAATTAAAAAAAATTTAGTTTTTTTTTTACATGCATAATACGTAATTCTTAATACAGATGTAACCGATTCGTATGACTTAAATTTTTCTCTCAAAATTTAATTTTAATCTGCATTATTTATAATTTTACATACATGTATCATTTTAGAAATAGTATAAAATTATATTTATAAAAATATTTTATATTTTATACAAAAATTATGATTTAAATAATATAATATATCTTTTGAACTTGACGTAAAATTATTTTATAGTTACAAAATCATAAGCTTTAGAGATTTTTTAAATATTTATATATAATCGCACATAGAAAGACACTTACTATATATCTTTTACTTTGTAATGTACAATAGTTACTTATTTAGAAAATGCCGATAAAAAATTAGCAAATTTTTATTGTATATTAGTAGTGTTATTAATAGTTTAACTGAATAGTTAAACTTAATCTTTGGTAGATAGTTTACAACGAGACATCAAATATAGTTAAAAAATAATATTTTCCAATACTAGAAACAAAGTTAATTTATTTATTCAAATAATCAGTCATCCAACAAAAAGATTAAAAAAAAAACGCGTGCCAAATTACTTGAATTTTAGAAAACGGACTGATTCGCCTTATTGAATATTTAAAATAATTATCTTTGTATCGTAATCAATATCAATATCAAAATATAAAAAAATTTTGACTGCATATAAAAAAACATGAAAGATTCTATGTTTATTTGAGTTTTTATGTTATAAAAATAAACTTCTATTAATGCAATGAATATTTTATGTAAAAACTAACTATTTTAAGTGAAATGTAAAAGCTTCGAGATCGTATTGTCTTCCTAATACGAAATGTATTGTAAATTGAATTATTTTATTACTGTTAAATTTAAATTTATAAATTGTTGTGATGCTTTAGTAAGGAGTAATAAAATTATATAGACTACAAATAAAATAAAAATATTTTATTTAACATTTTTTCATTCAGAAACCATTTTCTAAGTTCTATATTATATATTATTATGCACAGATAAAATGCAACATTATTTGCTCTGCAAAATATCACAGATCTGCTTGAATACTCATCGGCCTTAACGTCCGATAAAGTACATACAGGTGTGCATTTTACTTCCTTGTACTTTATTTCTTAAATTCTATTATAAACTTCACACAATATATTAAACAAAAGAAAAAACACAATTCATGTTTAATATTAATTCGATGTTTCAGTTTTCCCAAATAATTTAAAAAAATATTTATATCATTCATACAAAACAAATAACACAACAAATCACTTATAAATTAATATTATATAGTTACATACCATTTTAAATACACGTATATTTTCATGCATCCTATATCTTTATTTTATACTTCGCCAGTAATTGGAATTTACCTGTAAACATAGGCACTAGTAGATACCCCATTTTTTCGAATTATACATACGACATAGTATAATTTAAAATACGGGGTTAAGAAGAAATATTTATAATATGTATAAAAATATGTATTTAATTAATTTTTAGCTGCATAAGATATTTAAATTCACTCTTGTCTTTAGTTCAGTAAATGGTAGCTTCCTTTTTCATTTCGGATGCAAAATTCATCATAATTGAACTGGTACGCTTTAGCAATACATGCAAATGTATGTCAAATATACATATTCACTGGTTAAGACGAGTTATACAAACGTCGGATAAGCACCGCAAAATCAAATAAACTCTCACTTATAATTATTTTATAAAAAATTAAAATTAAGACAAGCCGTCGTGTCTAATGTCGCCTATTGCGTACAACCAATAATGATTGCTTTTTTATCAATAATCAACATTGCACTGATAACGAAGATAACTTGTTCGTTTCTTACGTATGGGGGGACATCGTTTTAATCTTACAATATTAGCGAAACCATATTTATGATGACACGGGATCGTATGCCTGATTTGTGTGCAGTAAGTTTATTATTATACAGAATGCGCGAGAGTTCGTACTTACTTATAATAATTTTAAATTCGACAGAAATTACAGCCTGCTTTGACTTTTCTAGGTTCGAAAGAACTCTCTCACAAAGAGTAATAGTTTCTTGAGAAATGTACAGATTCAGATGAAACAAAACAAAAAACTGCATGAACTTCTAGAACAAGTATGTACAAATGTTTATTCAAATTTAATCGTGCATGGAATATTAATTATAAAAATATATTGCAATTTTTGTTGTTGCTTCTTTTTAATTAGATAATAGTATTTATTTACAAATTAATTTTGAATCACAATATATATATATATATATATAAGTTAAAGTTTCTAATTTAATCAAACATTTAATACAAACTATTTGTATATTTTTATAAAATTAATAAATACTATGCTTTAATAGGCTCAAGAAATTCGTGGTTTGATAGATATAATGATAGAAAATATTGTTATTGTTAAAAATATACAAAACAATGTACTTTTGCACACAAATCGAGGTGCGTATTATAAAATTTGTAAAATAAAGTTTAAAGCGCTAATACAATAAATTTTACAGAAATTCAAAAAGAACTGGAAATTCGAACATTCACTATTACTCAATTAGCTCATAGAATCTATGGTAAACTAAGAGGTAGGTATGCTGAATTTAACCAATGGTTTTGGTTAGTGTGGTCCTTATTTATTCGTAAATAAGTTTCTTTCGCTGAATTTCTTATTTTAAAAAAGAAATAGTGATTTAAAAATATATTTTATGTAACAATTTTTATAATCATTAATGTTTCAAAAATACTAAATTGTAAATATCACAAAGCTATATCAAAAAGTAAATGTAATAACATAATAGTACGCAATCTAGTAAAATTATCAAAAAAATATTTACAAATTCACTTATTTCAAAAATTTATTCTTTTTAATTCATAAAATTGCAAATTATACTATGCAAGTTTTTAAAATTAAATAAAAAAATAAATTAGAGAAAATTTTCAGTCATTTGTTTTAGAAATTTAAATAACGACCACCTAACACGTGTTCATGAATTTTGTACATTATCAGTTGTCTCCATTAATTTAATTACGCTTATTTGGTTTTGGTATATAAGTTGACTCTGGTTCTAATTCTAATAAATCAGATGATGATTCTAATAAATCAGGCGGTGATGAATTTATATTTTGTATTGAACTTTTTGAATAAACTTTTATTCCACTACTAGATGGTCCAGGATTTGAGATTTGGGAAAATGTTTCTCGTGGAGGACTTTTCCATTCCTTTATACCAGGATAAGTTAATGTGGATAATCTACGTAGAACTATTCTTGGTATAGTGGTTAGTTGAATATCTTGAAGTTTCTTTGATGTAGTAGCACAGAATTTTTGTTTCTTTAAATGAGATTTCAGAGATACATTAGCATTTAAGTCTCTTTTCTTCAGAGGATAGCTTTTACTTTCTTCAGTTGCACATTTATCTACATATACATGCTTTTCAATTGAATCAGAATCACCTGCTTCTGGTCTCTTTTGATACATACTAAATTAAAACAAAATTATAAAAAATTACACATGCATAAATAAATAAATAAATAAATAAATACATAAATATAGACAAATTCATAAATACTTAAATTAATAAGCATGTAAATAAAAATATTATGAAAATGTCTATACAAAATAATTTTAAAACTAAAAATTTTATAAAATACATTTACATAAAATATTAATACATAAAAGAGCAACTCAATCAAAAGAAACGCACCTAATATCTTGATCAATTTCTTTTTTTAATTCAGGATACTCATCAAATATTTCTGCTACTTGATCTTTGTTAAAATCAGAAATAATTTTAAAAAGAAACTTTGATACATCTACTGATAATGGTGACTTACAAGTTGAAAGAAATTGTCTAAGTTTTATCAGAGTTTGTAACATAACATTTAATTTAAATTTTTTCATTCCTTCCACTATAACATTTATGGCATTGCCTGTTGAATTTTCAGTCATAATAGTATTTTCATCTTGACAATCTTCATCTTGCATTTTATTGCCAAATGAGGCTTGCATTCGATCATTTAAAATTATATAAATAACATCTTTAAGAACACATGCACCTTCAGGTAGTTTTACATCGATAGATTTTTCGCATACACCTTCTAAAATTTCTGAATTTAATTTGATTAAAATTTTTAATTTACTTGGTGGATCAAGATGTTCTAGCATAAAATCATAGATTATCCATCGTTTTGCTTGATTTTTTTGACCAGGAAGTGTTAATGCATCTCTTTCTTTTTCTCTTATTTTTCTATCATTAAATATATGTCTTGTTTGACAATTATTATAATGAAATAAGCTTCTTACAAAAGATTGCGATATTAAACTTTTATTTTTAACTAATAATCTCTCTTTTATAAGGAAAACTGTTAACTCTCTTATTGTCTCATCATTATCAGAAAGCATTGTTAATATATGATAGAAAAATGCACCTTTCACTTTAATATAATCTTCAAGTAGCAGCTGAACAAATATCACAACTATAGCTTCTCGAACCATAACATTCGGATCTTTCATACTTATGCACATATCAGGTAAGTAAGGTTCTACTAAGGCAGTAAATCTAACACAAAGATCAGCCAAAGCTTTAACAGCATTTATTCTGATAGCAGCTTGTACTAAAGATTCAGATGTGCTAGTTCTACACATTAAACGTCCCAAAATTGGCATTATCTGCTCAGCAATTTCTCGATCTCTCATTGCTTGTTGTCCCAACAAAACAATTCCTGCAGCTTTGAATTTATCTACACTATGTACAAAAGTTTGAATTGAATCACAATCCAATAATAAACTTTGTATAATACGTAATGTGGATTCTGACACATTTTCAGAACATAAAAATGAAGCATGACCTAAAACACTCATAGCTTTTAAGTATATATTAATTGTTTCTTCTTCAATTTGTTCATCTTCTTTTGTTAGTTGTTCGATTTGGGTTTCTGATAATCTAATCAAATCAATCACATGTGAATGCATCACTTCTCCACCAGATACATGTAAATATTTTGTAATTTCACCTAAAATATCTATGCATATACTAATAGATTCAAGACCTACATTAAAATTACAAAGCCCTTTGTACAGATATGCATAAAGATTTTTCAAATAGTCTTTTCCCATATTTTGCCATACATATCTTAAAACTTCTAGTTTTAAAGTAGTGACAAAATCATTACCTTCAATTATTTCTTTGTAATCTTCAAAATATTTTTTCATATTTGTTAAATTTACATTTTCTGCTAACGAAGATAGTAAAATCCACACCTCCACATCATGATCTGTCCCAATGTGTGATTGTACGTTACTAATTAAAGAATTAGTAATAATACCATTTTTTACCCAAATATCACAGACTTTTGATAAATTTTTCCTCATTTTTTCTTCTGTCAATCTTCTTATTATTTTCCATGGTAAATGTTGTATCTCATCATACTTTTCTGCATTAAATTGTTTTATCTTATCTAAAACTAAATTCTGTAAAGAATTTAAAACTTTTTCTTGAACTTTTGTTTCAACATCATATATCCGTGGTAAAACAGCTTTTACATATTCATGTAAAATTTTTTCTTCAAATGGATGACTTTGTAGAAGACTAGCTAATACATGAATAGCATCTCTACGTACAGATAATGCAGGATCTCTACAATGATGACCAATAATAGGTGCTACTTTATTTAAAAGTAATGGAAAATCTATTACCAAATTTTGAAGCACATGTGTTGCACTACGTCTAACTAAAGCTCGTTCATCTTTTATTCTATCCAACAAAACTGAATTAAAAATTTTAGAACCAGGAAGAGGATTAAGATCAGTTGATAGAGCTTTTAAAAGTACTTTTTCTGTTGGAAATGGCTTATCTTCTTCTGACACGTTTAAAAAGTCTCTGACTGATAATTTTTCACTATTAATAATTAATTCAATTATTGACATTGCTTTACCTCTTACCATACTTGATGAATCGATACAACGACTAAGAGTAGTAGCAATTAATACTATTTTAGCCTTTTTTCTGATATCTATTTCATTATTATTAGGTATACTGATAGGTATCTCTATCAATAGTTTTCCAATAACCTCTTGAGCAAATATTCTATAAGGTATTCTATTATGATAAGAAAACTTTATTAAATTCTCAATAGACTTGAGAAAAATCTCTCCTTGGCAGATATTAATTAGTTTTGAAACGACCATTGCTTGTTTTTGTCTAGGTTCTGATCGATCTGGACATTTAACTAATAAATGTTGAATCAGTATTTTAATTCCCAATTCTGCAAAAGGTCCTTTTGAAATCAACAAATTTTTTAAAAAGTGTATTATTGTCTCCCAAAGTATATTAGCTGCCTTTGGTGGTAAATCTAAATAATTGGGACAAAGATGAGGCATCAAATATCTCATTATTAGTCGAATAGTATCCTCTACAGCTCCATGTCTTGGATCACAAAGATCCTGTAAAGCTACGTAAGCATTGAAAGATAAAGAAGTTTTAGAAGCTTGCACAATTTTGCCTTGATAAATTTGAAAATGATTTACTTCAGTTTCTAATTTTGTTACTTCTACTAAGCATAATATAGTTATTTCCAAAGATCTCACTTGATACTTCATATAAAATGTTTTCAACATTGTAATCAAATCAAATAAAATGCTATTCAATCCTTTCACTAAAGTAGTTTTTTCACTTTGTAACATACCTTCAACTTGTTCATCGGCATATAAACTTTCTAAATCATTTGTTTTCTGGCTTTTTTTATGTACAATTAAATGTTCGCTTAATTTTAATGTCTCAATTGCTCGTTGATATAAATTTGGATGAAATACATGAAATGTACTACTTCCAGGAATACTCAAAAGGGTCAAATATAAACTAGCAGATGATAAACATGCTTGTCGAGAATCTTCATCTGCTCCTATAACTTGACCTGTTTTTATAAGATACCCCAAAATAGCAAGCAATCCTCTTATGTTAATATTTAAAGCAGTAAAAGTTTGCCATGAAACTTCAACTCTATCTTGATAATTAGATTCATCTTTAGTTATATTATGTGCCATCCATTTTTTCACAGCACTATAAGCTTCTTTTAAATATGCTTCCATGTCTTCACTGCCCAAAAGAATGGAGTAATCAACAGGGGGCTCAGGAAAAGACATGAATTCCCTTTGCCACACTTCATTGCTCCACTTTTCATCTAAAGTATCTAATTTAAAATTTTCAAATATTTGCAAGGGATCCATTATATGTTTTTCGTCAAGTCATCTTAAAAAACATTTTGGTTGCATGTAAGTACTGCAATATATGACGCGTGACGACTTACTTTAAGTAAACATAACCTACAATTTTTTTAAGATCGTTTGATAAACAAACAAGATGGTGATGTTACTGGTCAAAATATAATTGCTCTAGTTATATTTTAGTTTTAAATTTGGTGTTACTGATTCTTTATAATTTAATTTTTTTAATAAATTTTTAAATTTATTAATTAGTACTTAAATTTATGAAATCACATTTTATAGAAATATTTCTTTTTACAAAAAAATTCTACATTTTAAATTTTCTAGTTATTATAGTTACATTTTTTCTTTTTTAATTTTTATTTTAGAATTAGGAAAAGATATTGCTAATGTTGAAGATATTACATTTAATACAGTTGGAGATGGACCAGCATATGGCAGAATTAAAGTTTTACAATATACAACTATGTTTAAGATGTATTCAGAAGCAATGCATGATTATAATGAAAGCTTATTAAGGTACCAAGATAAATGCTCATCACTTTTACATCAACAAAGACGTTTGCGTAAGATAAATTACTAATTAAAAGTTTGAGTTGAAAAAATAAACTGTATATTTTAATTTTTATTTGTAGTAAGAAGACAAATTACAAGTAAAGAATTGGATGACATGCTTGACTCTCAAGAGACTAGTTTATTTGTTGATAATGTAAGTATTTTCTCTTAAGGAATAAGTTTACTGTAATAATTTTTTTTTTAAGATTTTGACAGATACTAAAATAGTTCGACAGCAATTATCAGATATTGAAACAAGACATAACGAACTACAAAAACTAGAAAAATCAATAGTTGAAGTTAGAGATATTTTTCTTGAGATGACATTTTTAGTTGAAGAGCAAGTAAGAAATAATTTATATTAAGTAGTTATTACAAAGTAAATTATTGATAATTTAACTACTTGATTTTCCAGGGTGAACAATTAAACTGTGTTGAGTATTTTGCAAATAAAGCCACTGATGATGTTGATAATGGACGTAATCGTCTTCTTAGAGCAAATGATAAGAAACATTTACTAAAAATGGTAAAAACAAAAATTTCTTTTTCCTATATTTTTGAAATAAAGTTTTTATAATAAATATTTTAATTTCAGAGAAAAATAAAGATAGCTTTAATCATGTGTATTATTTTAATAATTTTTTTGATGATAATTTGTTCATAAAATTTATTTTATCTAAGATTACAAAAATTAATTACTAATTTATGTTAAATTATTTTATAATGATATCTATTAAAAAGATTATACACTTTTGATAGAAAAATATAAATTTATAGTAAAACATTTACCTTATTTTAATCATCACGAAATAATGTTATAAATTAAAGGCTAAATGTACATTAAAAAAAATATTGAATCTACAAAACAGAAAAAGTGAATAACATAAACGTGAGTCTTATACTTTCACAGTTTTAACATTACTCTGAATTACGTAATTTTTGAAAAACATAACTACACCTTTTGCACTAGGTCTTGTTTTATAGTCTTCATCTGTACAAGCACAAAATATTTCGAGTACCCTATTATATTCTGAGCCAAGATCTATAGCAGGCAATAGTGGCCGTGTTCCTTAAAACAAATTAAAAATAAACAATTATTTATTAATCAAAATAATATCATTATTCAAAATTATATTTGAAAATAAATTACTATAATACAATAAATACCATAATTGCTATCATCTGGATCTTTTAAACTTTGAATGAAACTATCATCCATATCATAGTTTGGATCATTATTTTCTTTACTGGTATCACCACTAGATGTACATTGAACAAAAGAATCATCGATTGACATGTCGGATTGTTCGTCATTATTTTCAAAATGTGGAGGAGATAATGCTATCATTTCCCAAATAACGAGACCATAAGCCCATATATCTGTTTTATTTGTAATAGGTCCTTCTTCTATAATTAAAATTAAGAAACTTTATATGTAAAATTATATTATTTTTTATTCTTTAATATAATCAGTTATATAAAAATAAAATATATAAAAAAATATAATATCAAGATTATTTATTGAAGATTATTTTATGTATAATGTCTTATTATTTAAATGTAATTTTTTTAGTTAAAATTATTGTGTAGGTACAAAAGCAATTTTAATAAGATAATTTACTTCTATCAAACTTGCTTAAGAAATATAAGAATTTTCTCAATATTAAGAATATCTATAAATTGTAATGATACATAAATTTTTTATAATTTAATAATACCATTAATAACTTCTGGAGCACTCCAACACCTTGTACCAATGTATGAGAATTCTTCTGTTGATGTATCCATTTCGAGATTCTTTTTCAATGGTACAGAAATACCAAAATCACAAATTTTCACTGTATTATGATCTTTAGAAATTAAAATATTATAGCTTTTTATATCACCATGAAGTATGTATGCTACATGATGTAAGTATTCCAAGCCTTTTGCAATTTCATAACCAATTTTTATTATTTTTTCTGCTGAAAATGGTGGTTCTCCTGCTTCAACTTTTTCTTCTATTAAGTCACCTATTTTTTAAAACAAAATTATAGCAAATCAGTCTTAATTCCATTAAAACATTAAATATTCTTTTTGCTATTTTTTGTTAACTAACCTAAAGAAATATCCAATTTTTCCATAGCAAGGCATGGTTCTCCATTTAATGCATACGTAAGTGCCCTAAATCCAACAATATTTGGATGTTTTAATTTTTTAAGAATATCTGCTTCAAATTTAATCCTCAAATTATATTTGGGATCTTCTATAACGTGTTTATTACGTTTTTTTATTGCCCATGGAGATCGGGTATAACCAATTTTTGGAGATCTTTCTAACGTAAATACATTTACTCCTAAAAATAAAGTCCAGACTTTATAATAAAAAATTAAATTTTTCTAAAATAATAAAATAAATGTTCATACCACAACCATAACCTATTTGCTTTAGAAATGGTGAAGAGGGAATTCTTATAGGCGTACAGAATTCCGGGTTATCAGTTATTTTACTTCTTATTCTTTTAGATGGTGTTTTAAATTCTGCCATTACTTTTAAAGCTTAGCTTCGAATTATATAAGAAACACAATCACAAATCATTCATTACTTTTATCTCGAATAATAAAACTCAAACAACCGTTTAAATTTTTTAAATATGCACCAACCTCTAAAAACTCTAAAACCTTTATGTTACCAACATTGTGACTAAAAAGTAAAATAAAAATTTAAATCAATAAAAATACTATTTTAATTTATTTAATAATCTGAACAATCAATTTACAATTAAATAGTAGGATAATAAATTATAACGTGCTATGCATATAATTTTTTTTTTAATTTATCACTATATATATTAACAAATTATTTTTTCTTTAAGTTACTTTTAATAATAAAAAACTAGATTGGTTCTTATTTCAACCAATCATGTGTTATTTATAAAAATTTATACTCAATTAAATTTATTTTTTAAATTAAATTTATATAAACTTAACTTTGATATAATTTTAATTCATAATTCATTTTTTAAAATTTATATTCTAAAGTTAAAAAAAATTTTTATTTAGCATATTTTATTTACTTTTTTATAATTTAGTCATAATTATTTAATAGTTCAAGCTTTTGTCACCCCGGCCGTTGAAGATGACCGCTTGTACAGCTGCCACATACGCAACAAAATTGATAGAAAGATAGATACAGTTGCTTTCCACAAAGTTTTATAATATCGTTTGTATCCTCAGGATACGAGTGAAACCACCGACAAGAACTACGTCGTGAATAGAGTCGCTGTGCAGTTTCGCGTTTACTAGCACTCCCTCCGCGGTTCTAATGTAGAGCTCCTCGAAACGTGTTCTAGACATTTTCATGTAAAAGTTGATACCTTCAATGAGAGAGCATCTATTGCTATAGATGCTTTAATGCTAGAGGATAAGGTGCGTTTTGCTCTTTCTGCTGCGGTTCTGAGACGCCTGAGAGCTCTTGCATTAGATTTAATATTTTTTCTGTATTTTCTCTCAAATTCCTTGCAAAAATGATCGACTAGTTTTGAATCGAAATTCTCACCACCAAGGTAGGTGTCGCCTGCTGTGGATTTTACTTCGAATATCAAACCTTCGTCGATTGTCAATATCGATACGTTCCAAGGTCTAAGATATAAGGACATTGTTTTTACCTTTAAGATTCTTGTCGAGACCATAAGTAAGACCATAAGCCTGTTACTGTTGATTCATTGATAATACGAAGCACATTAAGCCCAGTTATTGCTCTAGCATCTTTTGTTCTCTGATGTTGAGAATCATTAAAATATGCTGGTACTGTAATTACATCATTTTTAACTTTTTGTCCTAAATACGCTTCAATTATTTCCTTCATTTTAGTCAAGACCATTGAACTAATTTCTTCAGGATTATTTCGTTTCTTCTTACCACGAAACTGGTCTTCTATCTTTTACATACTATTTTCATTAACCACTTTAATATAAATTTATCAATAAACATACTGTCGTGCGCCGCCCATCGGCGACAGGCCGGCGCGCGTTAACATTAAACAATCGCACGCGCAATAACAGATCGGGTAACGTCCAACGGTTTTTTAATTTTCCGCGAAAGTTAAAAAACCGTTGAAGTTCCCGATCTATAAAAACGAGAGGAAGAACTTGCGATCCATCCATTATCCCCGGGCCACGCTTACGTACCCTCCGTACCTCAATCCCGTACTCTTCGATATTTTTTTTTTCCTATACCCCCCTCTTCCTACATCCCTTGACGCTCTCTTACAAAATGGTAAGAACTCGTCAATACCTTCTACCAATTAGTCTTTTCGCATTGAACACAATGTTCGTGGGATCTATAGCCACCTGGTTATTTGCGGCATCACCAATTAAGCTTTCCGTATCTGTAAAGGCAACATAACTTGGTGTTGTTCTGTTACCCTGATCATTCGCGATGATTTCAAATTTTCCTTGCTGCCAAACTCCCACACAAGAGCAGGTAGTTTCTAAGTCAATACCAATTGCAGGCATATTGTCTGTTGTGTTTATGATTGCTTATTCAGTCTTACATATTTTGACTCAGCTGTTTTTGACATAAATTTGTACCCAGTTATGCGGTCCTCTTATTTTAATATAGTGTAGTGGATACTCGAAATTTCTCGAATGTTTCATTCTTTTAAAACAGTATTCAGATATTCTTTATAATCAGTATGAATTATATATTTTTCAATATCCATCTTAATTATTTTAATAATATATACATTTCTAGTATAATTTACTTTACAAGTTATTATTCTAATGTTTCATATATTTAAAAACGTTCAATATTTAAACGTTCTCGAAAAGCTTCGAGAAATAAGACGATTGAAGCAGGTTACAAAAGTTATACCGTGTACGGAAATATGAAATGATTTAGAATATAGAGATATTTTACATAGTTGGTGGTTGTCATTTATCTATATTTGTTACTGTAAACTTGAATAAAACATGTAAATTTCAAAGTAGTTGAAATACTCCCAGATTGAACTCGTGAATTCTAAAATCCATCTATTATACATCAGATTATATTGGAACTTTTTGCGACAGTTTTAAAAAAAAATTTAATAAATTTATTTCCAATCTTCCAAAGTACGTTTTATATAAGTTATATTTTTAACATTTTATTAATAAATTAAATAAATAAATAAATTTAAAAAAATTAATATTATTAATAGAAGTTTTTAAAAAATTTATAATTAATAAAAAAAATAATTTTTTTACGTGTATAAAAGCTGATACATAGACAAATATTGAATATATTTTAAAGTTTTTATTCAAGAAATATCGTGTCCGATCTATTTTCAATTTCATTCGTATTTAATTTGATTAAAAACTAATTTTTATTATAAATATTAAAAAATGAATTTTAATTAAAATGAAAATGAACAAAGAGTCATAGTAATATATAAAAAATATAAAATTTATAATATATACTATTTACTTAAATCATTATTTGTATATTCTTGATTAGAAATTATATAATCTTTTCCATCTTGTGGGTGAAAGAAATATTTTATTCATAATTATTTTAATAAGTTATAAAAAATTATGTAACTCAAAATTTATATATAAATAAATAAATTATATAAAAGTGGAAAAAGTTGAATGTAGAAAGTTTTAAATATATATACACATAAAAAAAACATATTTTTAATAAATTTAAATTTTCTGAAGTTATCGAATATAAATAATAGCTATAAAACGAAACTAAATCATGTTACTTCTTAAATTATACAAAAATAATACATTATTTGTCAAATAATTTAATATACAGTATTTCTGTTCAATTGCTGCTATTTAATTATGTTATTAATATTTAATTGAGCCTTTCATATAATTTATTGGATTAACCGAATATTACGGGTCACATATATGCTATAAAAATATTCTACATTTTATTTTGTATTCATTATTGAATATTTGAGTAAATACGGAAATATAAAATATTACGCTAATTTATATTATACAAATTATTATTCTTTTTAATATCATAATAAATGCTTTTACTGATATTTCTAATTATACATTAGATTTTTTTTAGAATTGATAGATAAAATTATTGTTATTTATATAATTCTTATATACAAAAATAATAGTAGATGTTTATAAAAAACTTAAGAAATGCAGAACAATTTAGTTTCCTAAGTTTTTTAAAATTTCTACAAGTAATTTTTTAATATAGCTTATATAATTTGTATGCTAAATTTTATTTTAAATAAATCAATTATTATTAATTACATACTTCATTATACGCAAAAAAGATAGATTTTATAAACAAAATTATTAAATTTAGAATTTATTAAGAAATACTTAATATATAAAAAATTTTTAAGAAATAAATAAAATATTTATAAGACAAATGTTTATTTTTATAATAACTTATTAGTAAATTAATATAAATTAAAATATATTATTTAGCTCATTTAACTAAATGTATAATCTTAAACAATGCGATAAAAATATTTATAATTCAGGTAAAGATATTAATTATACCGTTTAAATTATTTAAATATTTTATGTTATTAATGTTTTATTAAGTAAAGAAATGAATTATTTTTAATTTTATTAATTCTTATGGGTGTAATAATCAATTCACACAATATATGTAATTATAGAATTAAATTATATAAATAACATTTAAATTATATCAATAAATATTATATTAAATTTGAATTTGGAAATTTTATATTAGGTATTTATTCATTTATTACTTCATTTTGCGTGAATACAATAAATTTATTATTATGAGAATTGCTTTTTACAGGCCAAAAATATCAAGTACTATTAAATTCGAACATATTAGTTGCTTTCTCAATGTTTAATGTAAATATATATAAAATAATATAAAGTTAATATTTATTTCAAGAAAATTAAGCCAAATTCAAATTTATTTTTTATACTACTACGTACCACAGATTTTTCTAAAATATATACATTTCATTTTTAATAACAATACAAGCACAAGAGTCAAGTATATAGTTTAAACTATTATTTTATCCGTAATAGTATTGCATTAATTAATAAAACACCTGTTAAAATATAAAATTTGTTGAATAGTTTATTTACAACATAGAAAATATTAATATAAATAAACTTAGTTCAAATTTGATATAATAACATTTAATTCTACCAAATAAAAAAATTTACGGAGTTTCTATATAAAATAAAAATTAGTATATATTCAATAATATTTATACGATATTCCTATTAATTTTAGTGAAATCATTTTTTTAATTCATTTAGCATATTGTTTTCAACAAAGAATAAAAATGTTAGAATCATATTAACTTTAATATATTTTGTATTCAGTTTAAGTAAAATATCCATTTTTAAGTTGGCTTTACGAGGTCCAGATATTTATTGTAATAATATTACGATGCAATAGTAGTATCAAATGAATATTGTGAGTATCTTTATTTAAATCAATTTATAAAGGTTCGTCCAGGGTCGGACACGAATAGATGATATTCAAAAAAAAATTAATATAATATCGAAGTAAGCTCATAGATTTTTATTCAAATTTGATTGGTAAAAAAAAATGAGTTTCATTAATTATTAATGCTAAGGTAGAGACGAAGAAAAATATTATTAAAACATCCAAAGGAAAGAATTTATTTGAATTTTGCATTCATGATAATTATTGGCAGTTTATTATAGATCTAGATCGATTCGATATAAAATCTAAATAGCCGTGTAATCTGTGTTAGTCATTATTTTATTTAAATAAATTAAGCTGATCGAATGACTTAGAAATTAGAAAGACACTATCTAGACCATAAAAAAGGAATCTTAATGGTTATACTTTAATTTCTTAAATTAAGCAAAAATACTTCATGTAGTGTAGATGGATCACATGTACACCAACTATATATTCTTTCATTCGCACTTTTCACAAAGAAGTTGATTTCTAACATCAATGTATGATAGTAGAAGATAGAATAATTACAATCAAGTTTACGATTACATACACAAGATTAAGATTAAATTCATTTTTTAGTACATATTTAATGGCAATACAATAGTTGGCATTCTTATTGATAAGAATCGTCTGTATCGTTTGACACTGAGCTTTTTTAAAAAATATTTTTACAGAACGTTTAATATCTAATTCTTTACTTTAGATTATTTAAGTCAATAGTAGAGACGATTAAGTGTTAATATAATTAATTTCCTAATTGAAAAACGTAAACAAAATTCTATTGCCAATGATGCAAAAGCCTATGTTATATAGCCGTTATCATTCAAGATTTTTTCTACATTTCTCTATTCATATTTTCTATTTTATAGAATTTTGTTTAAAATTTGAAATTATAATTTGATTATTAGAATTACCGTTTTACTACGTTTTATTCCTTTTATTATTCTTTAATATATTCAAAAGCTATTCGTCAAATTGATTGAACTCTACAATTAAATCTATATCTAGTCTAAAAAATATAAAAATTGTATTTTAAGAAATAATTTACAAAGAGAATATTTAAAATATCACAAGATATATAACTCAAAATTAATTACTTGAAGTACGGTTATTGTATTCTATATTTTATTACAGATGAGATGGCTGCGTAAGTTTAAATATATAATAAATAATAATCATAATATATCTTTATTCATTATTTTTATAAAGTATATGTGCATATACGAGCAATCTATTTTATCTAATTTAATCTTAGTCTAGTTATCATCCTGCATCTGCTTATTTACTATTTTCTTTCTTGCTAATTATAAAAATAGTAAGAAACAACTAACTGAATTTAAGTAATAAATTTAGAATTTTTATTTATAATGAATTTACACATGTATTCAACTATTGAATTAAAAGTTTAACTCATGATTAACTTAAATGTATTACATATTTTATATTAGATATTGTTAATTAGTATTGTGATTTAATTAGTATAGTGAATTATTTCTCATATTCTAATAAAATTATCAGACTGTATTCATATTTTTAAACATTATTATTTTAACATTTTTAAATATTTGTTTTTTTTAATTTGACAAATTATATTTAACAAATATTGACAAGTTCAGTTTTTATTATAATAAATAATCGAATCATTCTAATTTTTTCAATTTTATTTTACAATACTTTGTATTTATTATTATTATTAATGTTATTGTTGTTATTATTATTACTATAATCCAATTTAGAATCGTATTTATAGTGTAAAAATAATTTTAAAACTATTTAATTTAATGATTGGATTTTTATTAATAAAAAATTACTTTATTTATATAAATAATAATGGTTATGTGATATAATAACATTAATTACTTCCTTATGTATACATAAATATACTGTTTATATTATGCACAACTCGTACATTTCGAAATTGTGTTTCTTATCAAATGAAAATATACTAATTCTTAATATAATTTTCATTCTTGATGTATCTAAAAATTAACTTTATTTTTAATATTGTAAGAGAAACATTTTTTCAAACAGATTGAAACGTATGTTTAGTAACTATTTATTTTGTAAATAATGAGTATCACTTCTTTCAAATCAGAAAAAATCATTCTAGTGGTGTAAGATTTATTCAAATGTTCAGTAGACTATAACGATTTCTTTTCAAGAATAATCGTACTGCTTTCACAGAAAATTGCATTTTTCATTGTTTCCATATTTTTACATGTATTTTATTTTTATTTAGGTTTCCTTTCATTTTTGAAATATCGAAATACGCAGAAATTTAAAAATACAAAGTATATGTTAAAATTTTTTAAAATTATCTAAAAATAAAATAAAAAAACATTGATATATAGATAATTGTTATATGTTATAATAAAATTTATTTAGACTATAGAACTATAAATTTTAAAAGTCAGTAAAACATTTTTTATAAATACTTTATAAAATAATGTTATAATCAATGCAAAGCAAAATTTTATTTATTATATAATATATATATTTATTATATAGGTAAATATATATTAAATATCAGTAGGGGGGAAAACATATATTCAATTTTAATGTATAACAATCCATACATTAAATGCTCACTCCAATGCTATGGTAAAAGAGATTACCTGTAATCAGCAAATTAAAAGTTGTGTAGTACCGCATAGCACAAGTAAAGAGAGAGAGAGAAAGAGAGAGAGAGAAAGAGAGAGAGAGAGAAAGAGAGAGAGAGAAATAGACAGATAGAGAGTAGGACTCTGCTCTCTAGAAACGACGTCCCCTCGTTGCATCTGAGACCGGCACCTTTTGCATCAGTATCTAGATCAACGCATCAGCCAGTCGGATAACGGTAGTTAGCTACTAGCCTTGACACCCAACAAAAAGGATACATCAGAAAGAGAACATAAGTAGAAACAATTTAGTTTGCTATCTTTCTCTCTCTCTATTTCTTCTCATAATTAACATTTTTTCTCTTTACTCTTTATTTTATTTTCAAAATTTTCTACATTTATGAAGTATTACTTTTGATTCGTATTTAGTTTATATTATAGATAAGAATTTGACGTATATGATTATAACTTTTTTTTATAAAAGTATTTTATTTTTGTTCATTAATTATAATTTTAAAAATTTACTCGTTTACATATTATTAATAGTTCATTATAAGAAATGCATAAAGTATATAATGTATAAATTAAATCATAAAATATTTAAGATAATTAATCTACAACAAATTTTCTACAAGATATTGCATAGGTAGCAAATGCGTTTATTACAAAAAATCGTTTTTAGAAATAATGAGATATTATCGTATAAAAATAAATCTTTACTAAAATAAATCAATATTAGCTGTGTTTAAATTAAGGTATGTTTTTAAATTATATTTACTTTTTAATTTAATAGTACTAATATTTTAAACTAAAAAAGGTTTTTTCTAATGATATTAAATAATTAATGCTTATTAAGTTTTTTATCTCTTATATTTAAAATTTTAAAGCGTAATGTGTAAAAAGTTTTTCTTTCAACATAGACTGCATCTATTTTATGAATTTGACATGATATTAGAGTTATTTCAATTATCAATAATTTATTAATACGTATATCAGAAAAATTCGTTTTGAAAAAATTCTGTTTTTATTAATAGAGTATCAATATATCATTATTTGTAAAAAATGGATTTGTAAACTTATATTAAAATGATAATTATTTAAAATTTTACAATTTATATATACTTTTATACGTACAAGAATGAATAGATTTGATATAAAAAAATAATTAATATAACATATAATTCTTCATAAATTTATATAAACATAAGTACTTAATTTTTATTTTAAAATACATGAAATCCTTATTTTTTGTAATTATATTTCTTACAAATAATATAGGAGTTGAAAATATATATTTTTTACATTAAATGGTTTTCATGAAGTAAGTGATTAAACTAATTTAACTAGAACTTTCTTAAAATATTAACTACCAAAAGATTTAAAATAATAAGATATTGTTTTTCGAAAGTTACTTAATACTTCAAAATATTTAAGGAAATACTTAAATAAACGATTAAATTTTAGATAAATTTTATTATACTCAATATATAATAAAATATGATTAATTTGCAGTGTATTTTTATACATTAAATACAGGGATATTGTGTTTTAAGGAATAGATGTTAATCATACGGATTCTATTTTCATCTGTTTTTTATATTTTCATATTCTAAAATTTAGTTAAAAACAAAGTTATTTAAAATTACTTTACTGACTAATTATAAAACGTAATAAAAAATATTTACTAGGGAATTGAGATCATGAAAGTATACTCAAAACAAATTTAAACATCATAATTTATATGATCATAATTATTATAACCTAATTCGTGGAATTGAAAATTATTTATTATTTATGAAATTTTTTTGAATTGTGAAACTATTGTTTTATAATTGGTACCTGTTAGGTAAAAAGCTGAAAAAGGATGGAAATTTTACAATATTTTTCTAAAATTAAAAATATTTATTATTTTTTACATATTGTTTGATATTGTTACACATCAATATAAAGTATTATAAATAAGAAAAAAAATTAATTATTTTTGCATTATTCATTTCTTATTTGTTGATTTGGTTTACTTATAATTAAAAAAATAAAAGTTTACATTGAATTTTAAAAAGCTTTTAAAAATAATAATAAAAATTAGAATTTAAATAATTAAATTTAATAATAAAGTAATTTTGTTATTATAAATCACAGACTGAATAATGTAAATCAAAATAATAAAATGAAAAAAAGTAAAATGTGTATTTTTTTAAAAAGCTTAAACAAGATTTTAATATCTGAAGAAATTAAGAAAAGCAAATCAGTTTTTTAGTTTATGTATGGGTGAATAAATGCTGTTCGAAATAAATTTACTATCATTATTTTGTAAATCGAAGAAATGTAATTTATTATAAAATGTTGATAAAAATTTTTAAATTTATATGTGAAAATTTATTTTTTCGTTTATAAAATACTTCAAATTTAAATACGCGTAAGTTAGTAATTTATAAATTTAATTTCAGTTTTTCAAAATTATGACGAGTGAAAGGGTTAGTGTATGAAATTCTTCTTTACAAATGCTATAAAGATACATATGTTATTGAATTTGACACATACAATTTTATAATTACAAATTTTAATTTTTAATTTTTTATTATTTTACCGCAAATTAATAATTAATATTTCTCTCGCGACTTTATTTAATGCAACTAAAAGGTTTGTTTAATTATGTTATCCATTTAAGTTATTACTTTCAATATGATTTAAAATAGTATTTTAATTATTCATTATGATCTATGAAGAATAAAAGAGATTGTTTCTCTTTTAATAAAACATTCGTATAATTTTCCAATGACTGAACGAAACATTTGAAAAAATTACTAATAGTATCAATATGCTAATCAAAGAAAGTCTAATTCAGAAATATAGCATTTCATTGTGCATGACTTTTAATAAGCGCAATAATTAATTAGAATTACGAGAATAATTTAGTTCGCACCTCCAAGCTATTGGTCATCTTCAAATGCAGCTTCACAAGATCGCTGCTTCGCAGTCGACTTAGACTTGTTGTCCCCAGGATCTTGCGAAGCCCAGCGGTTCTCTCCCTCCCTACCTATCAACGCGCGGCTTGGTTGAGACTCAGGCCCGACTGGCCCACGCAGTCGCGTTAGCACGGCGGAGCATACAGGTCGCGCTCGCACAGGGCCGCGTTCCTTTGTCCGTTCGGCACCGACCTTAAAGCTGCGCTCGCGGATCCTTGGCCGGCATCTCCGGCACCGTACGTAGGCAGGGCCGCGCGCTTTCCTTCAATCGACCCCCGCCCCGGAGTAGTCAACCGCGTAGCTTTGGCCCGTTTCGGAAAGAGAGGGACCGCCTCCGCAGAGCAGAACGACGCGCAGGTGAGTTCATCATGGAGCGACGGGGTGGGGCGCGATGGGGCCATACGGGCTCGCGCGCCATGCCGCGTTTGTATGTAAACAAGGCCGAGTGGTGGCGGGCGCTTAACGCAGGTGAGCTGTTACAAGAACGCAGTAGCCCTAGCGGAGGTGAGCCCCCGCTGTTGACGAGTCAGAATCGATCTCGAAGAAGGCGGAATCCCATAAGTATGAGCCGCTCGCTTGAGTTTTTCGTAAATAAGCTTCGAATAAAATGCGAACCTTTTAAATAAGGTCAGGCAGTTGTTGCGCCGACGCACGCTTACAAGCCTTTTATCGTCTTCTTTTTTAACGGTACCGTAAAAGGAAAAGTCCATCTCCTCTCGCGCACGTATAGCCAAGTAGCGAAGAGAATTGGCATTGCTCAGCGTGGCGCGGATTTCGTTCGTTCGTTTGTTCCTTTTCCGGGTAAACCAACGTATTTAGCTTTGCGCATTACTCTGCTTGTCATCGCAACGGCAGTCGCGAGCGGTTACCGATCAGCCGCGATTCTCGAATTACAACGGTAAAAAGAATAAAAGCGAAACCCGTAAGTCAGCGATAATTAATGGATAGGGAACAAACACAAGTTAGACAGCGTTACCACCATTGAGCAATGAATCTTCTTAAACTACATGTACTTTTTATATTCTGAAACATAATAATGAAATAATTGAAATGTTATACGTATTTGAATTTGTTGGAATTCTTTAAGGGATCATGCATAGTCAACAGATTCAAGGCACGACGATTCGTTATTTAGGAATATGTCTAGCCACAAGACGATGTTTTTTTAAATCATATATATTGAAAATAAAAATAGCTGCGTCATTTAAGAGAAATAATTCTTGAAAATTTTTTAATATATTGAATCATCTATGCTATGAAGGAAGTACGAGTTACCAAGTTTTTTGGGCCAAGATGGCGGCAACCTAGAGCTACTCGGAAATTACTCGATTTATATATTTTTGGTTTTTAAGTCTTTCGTTTATTACTTACATTATTGTATTGATTTATTTATTACATTCATGAAAATTACAGCTTTCTAATGATTGATTGTTTAAAAAATTAGCAATGATTTTCCGTATATATTCAGTTCATCCGCTTTGAAAATTAAATTTGGAAAAAAATATTATTTTGTGTAAAAATAAGTAATTTTCATTCTTGAACCACAGTACAAAAATATTTCTGAATCTCAAAGAACTTTTATAAAATAATGTATGAATCATCACCGATACGGAATAGTAAGAATTTTTTTATAATATAAATGACAAAAAAAGTTAATATAAATAACTATTACGTTACAACGGACATCAAATTCCGTTTTCGAGTATTTCCTCTCCATCTTCATTCTTCTAAGAATATTGCTTAAATAAAGTTTAAATATTGATTCCGAGTGCTTAAATCAGCACACTAGTATTCATTCGCAAACATTCACGGACTTTATACATTCCTTAATAGTAAAATTAATAGAATTCAAAATGCCGCGATGATTTTTGTGTTACACCTCTTACAATAAATCGTATGAGCCTTACAACCAAAATATATATATTGTCCTGTCGTAAGAAATATTTTAAATTTTACTGTTTGGCTACTAATCCGAACAATTGGAGCGAGATCTAGAAGATATCGCAATGGATATACGTAAAGAAGCCGAAAAAACGACAATTTCGGAGCTCACTTTCTCTCGCGCGACAGTGTGGTTGTTTTCTTCTGGCGCCGCGAGGACATTGGATGCCCACGCACCTGATAGCTTTTACATTATGCATGCGTGTGTGTTTATGTGTGTCGTATTATGGAATCGTGCGGGAGCGGAATTGAGATCGTGATCTAGTGGATGTATCTGGTGTGCTATTCAGTCGATCGCTTTGGTCATTCCGAGTCACACGCGCTTTTGCGCAACGCTTTAGAAAATTGAGATTTCATATATCGAACGTTTAAGTAATCCTTTTTTTAGTGCTTTTAATGAGTTGCTTATGAGTTATTTATTTAACCACGTCCTTTACTTCTTCGTAACATAATTTAATTAGATTGTTAATGTAAGTCCTGGTTGTGAGTTACATCAAACGTGTCAATGTAAATCAATTTTATATTATTTGTGTTATGAAATATTGAGTTAGAAATTAAATAGTTAAATGTATTATATAATCAATTTCGTTTATTGGCAGAGAGTGAAGTGTACAATGGAGTTTTCTATAAAAAATGCATAAATATTAAAATGAGTTCAGTTAAATATGCCATGAAAATAAAAGAAAACAAAGAAGATTACGATGTTTATATAAAACTGGTTAAATCTAAACCGATATTTTATAATATCAGTTAAATGAATTATAAATATTATTTTTCAAATATTTTTTTTTATATTGAATTTGATAAATATATTAATTTCCACGACATGCTGATTTATCTTAGTATGATCCATTTTCAGTGTAAAAAGTATATTTATTGATGATAGTCCAATTTTCTTAATTATGTTATGCATATGTAAGATAATTAGTAAAATATTGCTTATACTTATTTAATGATAAAAATAACTTTTGCTCGATATACCAATATTTTAAATACCAATTAAATATTTGTGTTCATTACTTCTTTAAATTAAATACAATATCATTAGAAAAAGGTTTATAATAAATAATTGACAAGATTATTCTAAAAAAAACAATATTGTATTAATTTTTTCTTGTAGTAGAATAATATATTTATCTAGACATATTTTATTATGCCTAACGATTTTTATATATTCCAGAAAATATATAGATATCCTATGATCTCAAATTTCCATTAATATAAAATATTTTTTCTAAAAAAAGAAAAAATTATGAATATAATCTCTCGCACATTAATGTTTCTCACATTTAAGTATTTTTGTAATTTATAAATGAGAAAAATAATATTAAATCTATATTTTTCTGATAAATTTGTATTTATTTTAAATTATATAAATATTATTCTTTAAATACTCGTATTAAATTAATATTATTAAAACTTATATACTATATATATAATAATTCTTTTGTTATATCTACGATTTAATAAGGTTATAATTATTCGAATCTTTGATATAAATAGTTAAAAAACAATTTCTAATTTTTTATATTTATATTTTATAATATATTTTAGTGAAAAATAGTTTCAATATCTAAAAAATAAACTGCAAAGCGATATATTGCAAATTTTCAAAATGTAAGGTTTAAATTTCATTAATATTTTAATCTATAAAATGTAGGTTTCTTGAAAAAATGAGTATTAAAGATACATACTATTATAAGAAACGAAAAATATTCAGAGTATAAAATATCATAAGATATTAAATTTCGTTCTTAATGCTTTAGTTAACAATTTATGTTCATAATATCTTGTATAAACTGCTTATTAAATTTTTAAATTCTGATATATAGAGTTTAAGTTTAATTTTTTAAAATTATTAAATTGTCGTCATTATTTTTGTTTAATCAAACCCATATAATTGCAGTTGCATATAAGATATAATTAAAAAATACTTATTTATAAAACATAAACGACTCCCGATAAATTTGTAATTCCAGAGAAACTGCTCGAAATCCTTTGTAAAATGGACTGGTTCTCTTGGTCCTTCTTTTTTTTCTTTTGGAGTTTATTTGCGCATCATGCAGTTGGACAAACGTGAGTACCCCATAACAAATACGCTTTAAATTTTCCTACCTAAGTAATAGTGGGAAGAGTTAGCCATTAGCTAAAATGTCTCATTATTCCTGGTTGATTATCGAGTTTAATTAAGTTTCTGTCTTTCTCAAGATATTACGCGATTGTCGCTCCCAGGATGGTGCGGCCTAACTCAGACTATCACGTGGCAGTTAGTATTATCGGCTTCTCCGAGCCCACAACTACCTTTATCGAGCTTTCCGGTCAGCTGGACAATGGAGAGTCATTTGCGGTATCAGAGACTATTGTCGTCGAACCGTATGCCACGCGTGTCCTGAATCTCGAGGTAAGTGCGATAATGTTCCGCATTTCTTGAATATTATAGCCCCATATATATAATCTTAATTAATATTACGAAACAAACTACTTTTCTAACATCTTATTTGATATTAGTACATATTATAGAAATTATTTATCGTATAATGAAAGGAATAATTTGCTTTATAAATTAAATTATAATTTATTAAAATGAATTACATGTTATACATGGAAAATTAATTGAAATTAAAAAAATTCTTTTATTGAACACTTAAAATTTTATTACACATTAGCATATGTACAAAATATGTATAATCATTATTTACAAACGTTTTTATTCATTGTTAATGTCTAACCTTAATATTAATTGGATGTATTATCTACAGTTTAGAATTTTTTAAGTGTTAGTAATTGTAACGATAAGAGTAATTGAGCTGTATACTCTATAATATTGTTATATACTTTAATTATATTAAATATGATACACGAGTTAAATATTAAAATCACATTAATTTATATTATTGAAATGCATGATTCGATTTTATCTACAAAATTTATGCACATATAGATATTTAAAAACTACTATTCAGAAGAATTTATTTTCTTATATATTTTTTAATGACTTCCTAATACTTTTGTATTTAAAATATAGTAAAAAAATATTTTTATGATTTTATTATTCAATTTTATAATTTATTATTTTATTTTAATTTATTATTAAAAAATGTTAAGGTCGATAATACAATGATTGTATAATTTTATTTTTATTCGAGCATTTATGATGATAATAACATGAAGTATATATTAATCTTAATTGAAAATTTGGATTGAGATTAAGAGTATATATGCGTGTTTTGTTATTTACACTAAATTTACATATTAGAAAATCATCAAAGTCTTTTATTTTAAATACCAGTATAATCAAAATAATATTTCAAATACAATTAATATTATTTATTATTATTTTACATATTTAAAATTAATTATTCAATAAATACTTGTATATAAAAATATTTAAAATTTTGTACTATAAAATACTAAGCACAACATTAAATTTATATTGAAAATTAAATAAAATTTCATATTTTGTGAAATTTAAAATATAAATGTGTTGTTTTTTATGATATTAAATAATAATAATAATAATAATTATTATTATTATTATTATTATTGTGTTGTATTTTTGCTAAATTGTAATCTTTTAATAAATGACAATAAAAATTAAACAATATTTTACTCGTATTATTAAATATTGTAGCTTTATTAATATTAAATAAAATTTAATTTATATAAATGATATTATCTTTTAATGTGTAATGGATAAGGTATTAAATATTTATACATATAATTAATGGAACAACAACTAATTATATAGTGAATGAATTTAAATCATATTTAATAAAGTGAAAATTTTAAAATACTAAAAATGCTTAGAAATAAGGAATTCGTCAATTATAATTTTGCATTATCTTCATAGTATTATAACCTTTAGTTATACTAAATATACACATTTAAAATGAAAAATGCACATTCATTTTTTCACTGTTGTAAACGACAGTAGCTTATATGAAAGGCGGCTGGCATATTTTTATTGATAAAGTTGAAAGGTCAAGTATGTGAGACTTAAAGAAAGGAAGATCTTATTCTCTTTGACCTACATCCCACTAGTGAATAAATGGCGAATACTCGAGTAAGAAATACACTTCCTGTTTCTAGTTTGAGTAATTATAATTTTCTTCATCTGCATTAGAATTAGAAATTATCTTTATTTTTATTTTTTAGTCATATTGAACTTTTTCATGCTATTAAGGAAAATCACGTAAAAGCACCTATGGTTAATAATATAAGTAATTAAATGATTTTTGTGGTATTTAAAAGTTTTACGATATAATACATATGAATATCAGTAAATTAATTTTATAATGTTATATTTACTGAATATATAATTAATTAATAGTTTCTAAATTTTCCGTATTTACAATATATTATAAATATATTTTCTTATATATGACATATTTTTTCCAGTCATTATAAAATATTTAAAAAAATAAAATAAATAACTAATATATTATCTAAAATAAATTGGTTATAATGTATATTATTATTAACAATAGACATTTACTTAATTGTAAACATAAATAAAGATCTAATGAGTTATTTACTAAGAAAATTAAATTGCATCGGTTTAATTATAAGTAATGAAATTTAATTTATTTAAGAGAAGATAATAGTTAAAAAATGTAGTGATTATAAAACTTTATAAATTGAACTATTTGTGAATATCAAATTTCATACAGTATTTAATTTTGTTTCATAAAGCAAAATAAATTGAAGAAATATTAAATACTACATTTAATAACATTTAACAAAATTCAATACGAATTTTTAGTAGAAAAATTATTAAATTCCATTTATTAAATTATTAAATTTAAATATTAAATCCAAAATTATTAAATTCCATTTTAATGAAATTATTCCAAGTTAATGAAATGAAATTTTTTTCAAAAATAATCATAATGTATTACATGATAATTGCAATTCTTTATTAATTGTATAATCTTTTTTTACAAAAAAACTTATGAACATTCTTAAGATTTATATCAGATTTCTTTTCAACAACTTAAATCGAATAAATCATTTATTATAAGTTATAAATCAATTTGACACAAAATTATAGTTACTTCATTTAAGTTTTATTTTAAAATAATAGATGAAAATAAATAATGATATTAGTCTTAAATAAATTAACGTGATTATCCAACATAAATTTAATATTTACTTTATATTAATATCACGAAAGAAGCTTATTTTTAAAATACCGATATATTTTAAGAAAATATAAATTATTAAAATTGAATTTAAGAAAAATTGTATCAGTTTATTTGATGTTGTGAAAATTAGAAACTAGACACTTCAAACAATAAAAAGAGAATTAAAAGTAAATTTAAAAAGTCTTTGTTTAAAATTAACAATCATTGTAATTACTATTCGTTTGGTTCTCAACCACCATAAGCCGATTAACATGCAGTACGAATCGATGCATAAAAAATCTCATCGCCTCTACATACCGTTATTTCTTCCAACGACAAAGCTATTCTTTTACCAATCTTCGTATGTATCATATATTCAAAATGTGATAATAATAATGAAGAAGGAAACACGGTTTTTCCGCAAGTAAATAACTCATCGCTTCACATTCATTCGTAGTGATGCGATATTACATAATTCATAAAATAACAGTTATCACGATAGTTCGTACGCATGTATACAATTTCGTTCTTTTTTTATTTTCATGGTACCGAAGTACGGCGTAATAACAAAGATAGAAACAGGCAAGAATACACGAACGTCCGTGCGTTATGTATTCATCACAGGCAGTCATGGGACAAATGGGTATCTATAGAAGATTTAAAATGTACAAAATACAAATATCTTTATTTTCTTTTATAAAAATCTCTAAAAATTTGAAACCACATTTCGATTTGGTATATAATAACGACTGTTATTTTTTTAATAATCAACCTTTGAACTCATCGAATATGAAAGAGCATTCTGTCAGTTGATCATTTCTAAGGCTTTTTAAATTAATTTTATAAGCTTTTCGAAAAGGTATTTTAATTAAATATTTATTAAAAATATCCTCTATAACACATTATTATTATAAACAAATTTTTAAATTGTTTTAATTTTATTCGAAATAAAATGTTTTGTACCGCGTAATCTTATTATTTTATTTATTATTACAAGTACTCAAATAATTAGCATTTAGGAATGAAAAATATTAATTAGTTAAAAATTTGAAGTTGCATATTTTCATATATACCTTGTACTATTAAAAATTTTAATTAACTTATTATTTCACTAATTTTAAAAATTAATAAATTCATTCAAACTTTGTAGAAGAATATATATTTTTATAATATATATAATATCTTTGATACGAACAAATTTGAGTGAAATTGTATTAAATAATCAGTTAAAATAAATTTTTGAATATAAATTAACTTTTACAGTAAAAAATTTAATCAAATAACAAAGTAATATTCAATCACAAATTTTCTTTATCTTAAAATAAAATATTCCTGAGAAATAGAGAGCAAATTGTCATTTGAATTGATAAAATTAAAAAATAAATGATCGTGCCAATTTTTATACAGGAGTATATGATATAATATAAAAATATTTAAATGCTATCTAGATCTGAGAACAAACACAAAATAATACACATATATCTACAATATGTACGATAACTAAAGCTAAAAAAGTACTAGAAATTTTATTATTCAATTGAATTTTAGAGTATATTAGTAAATTTATACTAAAGAAAAAAATTGTATATTAATAAAATATTAGTATATGTAGTTTAACTAAATGTCGTTAAAGACAGGAAAGAAATCATAAATTGATAATGCAAACTATTCAGTAAAAATATGAAAAATATTAAGAGATCTTTAATATGCTAACTTAAATATTTTCTATTAAATTTTTATATATAAAAAAGTTAAGAAAATACACGTGTACATTCTTTTAATAAGCTATAAAAATACTAATTATTATTATGTAATTTGAAATTTAACATTCTCAATATAACGAAATTACTGTTTTCTTTTTTGATTTTCAAGAAATATAATTATAGTTATATATAATTCACTTATCATTATTATTAAATTAAATATATTAAAATGAAGTGAAAATATAAATCAAAGTTACATGACAAATAAAGCAAGATATTTTAATAAAAAAATTTAACTGGGAAAAATCTTATGGTAGATTAAAAAAAGGAGGAAATATTTTTAGTATTTACTCTATGAAATATAATAAATCACATTGACAATGTCAACTTAAAGATGTAATTCAGAGAAAAACATGCAATGTAAACATTTTAAAGAATATATTCGTCTTGTTTTTTACTTCAATATTTTTATTTCAAGACACTGTTGAGGCGCTATATTCTTATAAATTTTCTAAGCAAGTTTCTGTCTCTAAAGGTGGCCATGACCTCAAGTTTATTATACATTCCTCGCGTGAACGGACTATGCTGTAATATGTATTTGTATTTGTGTACGTGACAATTACAGATCGGCGATACGGGACCTGGGAACTACCGGCTCCTAGCAAGGGGAATCTCCGGCTTTGGTTTCGTCAACTCGACGGAGCTTGAGTTTTTACATAAGAGCTACTCTGTGTTTGTGCAGACTGACAAGTCAGTCTACAAGCCTGGAAGCAAGATATTATTCAGATGCATCGTGTTGGATTCGAGACTAAGACCCACGACCAGTCGCCAGCTCGGGCTTTACATTACGGTAAGCGCAATCGAGTTGCCACTCTCCCTGGGCTCTAGCATGGGATTACTGCGCCTTGTACATGTTTATTTATACCCGATTAGTGTTCTTCCTCTCCTCGAACGCCTAATTTCACTCATGCATTCGATTTTTTAGACGAATAAATAAAAGAAGAAAGCGAATTTTCTTCTCCGATAATAATATCTCCTTCTAGGTATTTTAAACTCATTGTACATAATAAAAAGATATATTTCATGGAAGCATACAATAAGCTATAAATTATATTATATATAGTGATTACACTTATCCACCTATATTTTAGTTATCTGTATATGTTCAGGCATTCAAATTGTTTGACACTTATAATACTTATAATTAAGGATTCTTTTTAAAATAACAGGATGGTCAAGGCAACAGAATAAAACAATGGGATCGACCAACATTACATCAAGGAATATTTAATGGAGAGCTTGAATTGTCACAAGCTCCTGTCTTAGGTGATTGGGAAATCTTTGCCAACGTTGGTAATCAAACTTTTAAGAAAACTGTACAAGTCGCGGAATATGTTCTACCAAAGTTTGAGGTAACATTAGATGCACCCGCTCATGTAACTTTCAAAGAAGGAAAAATTGCTGTCATCGTCCATGCTAAGTAAGTTATTTTATTCCATTTAAGAAACGATCGCAATACCTTATTCTATAACAATAAATTTATTTATCTTTGCATAATCTTTCATTTATTTTGAAAATTAATTTTATTGGTTCACATTACTAAAAATTTTTTATGTATAATCATATCTATTTATCATTTAATTTTTTTAAATTTATTTCTTTCATAGAAATTGTTATTTATTAAAAATATATATATATATAAATATAATTTTCTAATCATACATTAGAAAGTATTCTACGTAATTTGAAAACTCTTTAAACTAATTTTTTATGATATTACATAATAAATTGTTGTTAGTATTTTCCCTAAATTTGATGAATTTATAAAATCCTAAGAATTAAAGTAAAAAAAATGATACACAATATGCTTGAATTCAGTACATACAAAGTTGAACTGTCTTAATTATCTCACGATTAACAAACTGTTTGATGAAAAAGTCTTATGGGCTTTTATATGTTTACGATTGACTTTCTGTCATATTACAGATATACCTACGGAAAGCCAGTAAAAGGTGAAGCTACAATTACAGCATTTCCTGATATTTATTCGCCGGTGCTGCAACCTGTCTATCAATCCCCTATAAGGAAGATCGTAAAAATGGAAGGAAAAGTAACGGTAGAATTCGACATTATCAATGATCTTAGGTAATAATTATAGGATTGATTCTTTGTTACCTAACAGTAATATTATACGGTAGAAGCTTTATTTATAAATAAAAATAAGACCTCAATGTAACTATCAGAGTTTTACACATTGGCAAACATTTTTTTTTAAATAATTTATCATCGTATTCCTCCCATTTTTATTGGCATTACATTTATTTATTTATTAAATTCATATAACAATATATAGCATTTGTTCAGCACATTTTCAACAAAAATAATAAAATTCATAAATCAAAACACGTGAAAACTTGGAAAATATATTCATAAAATGATTACTCGATTACAAAATTAGAGTTTTTGAATTTAGAAAAATACATTAATATTTTGAAAAAATCAAAATCCACAAAAATTTCTAAATACTGTAAATAGTCATAAAATTTATTTATAAATTCAAATTTATTTTAAATAAAAATAAATTTAACATTAACTTATAAGTAAAAATTACTTATATTATAGTATAATCGAAACTTACAGCCTTTATGAAAATACATTTCATTTTTTCATAGGCTTTGAATTTTATACAAGAAACTTTTACACTATTTATGTATTATTAGGTTGATTTCGATAAGATACTTTATAGAACAACTTATTACAATAAGATAAATTTATATTTTCGAATTCATAAATGAGATTATCGAGTAAATGTGTTTACTCGCAAGGTGTTAAAAATTGAAAGCAGTATTTTACTTTTAATTTTATACCTTTTTTATATGCATTTTATATAACGTGATTTTTCATTAATTATGATAAGGAAAATTGAATAAAAAAACTCAAGTTTAACATAAGAAAAGTAAATTTCAATGGGTTTTGTAACCATATTCTATGAAAAAATGATTAAAAGTGAATTGAAGTTAAAAAAGATGTTTTTTCTTATTTTTATTCACAGAGTGACCGACGACGACTACAGGAGACCGGTAGTAATCGAGGTTGCCGTAGAGGAAGCCGTCACGGGAAGAAGACAGAATAACTCCATGCAAATAACCCTTCATAAATACAAGTACACCATGGATTTACTGAGAACTGCGGAGTATTACAAGCCTGGCATGAAGTACACAGCCTTTGTAAGTTCCATTTCATCCTTGACATTAAAATTAGCATTTTTTTTTACCTTTTGCCGGAGCTATTATACATAGTATTTTATATGAAATATAAATTCATACCACTATGAATACTATTATTGATCATATTTTAGTATTACAATTTAAATAAAATATATTCGCTGTATAGCATCTTTTAAAATAAAAGTATAAATAATTAATGTGTTTAAAATTGTGATAATTGAATAATATTTTAAAATATTACAAAACTAATCAATCAAAATAGAATGATTTATATTCAAGATACATTGGTTAAAATTCTTAACATAATCTAAATACTTAAAATGACAATAATACAAAAATATTAATATTCAATTTATGACGTTCATTGTGTTTTATATATTTATTTCTTTCAGTTAAAAGTAACTTATCACGATGGTTCACCAGTAATCGATAATATAAATCCTGTTCATATATCATACGGCTATACGTACGATCATGAAAATCTATATAATATGACAAAAATGCTCGATAAAAATGGTATGATAGAACTGAACTTCTATCCACCGACATCCACGTCAGATCATATACTTCGGCCTCTTAGGATAGAGGTGATAAATATAATTTATTTATTTATTTATTTAAGATAAGAAAATCAAAAATATTTCAGAAATAAATTAATTTAATTATTTAATGTAGGCGCAATATCTAAATCTTCATGAATGGTTCCCATCGACAAATCCAGCTTCATCTACAAGCGAAGTTTATATCCAAGCAACGCTTCTTACAGAAAAACCTATGGTATTTGTCATCTATGAAATTAATCTATATTTTTTTATATAATGTAATATATTTTCTTAATATAATAGGTCAACGAATATTTAGAAATCGAAGTGAACTCTACAAATCCATTGAAATATCTTAGTTATCAAATTCTTGGACGTGGAGATATTTTAAATGCCGGTTCGATTCAACTGTCTGGTAGACGCCAAACAACATTCCGGTAAATTTTATATTAATGAATTTGATGTATGAATAAATAAATTATAATAAGAATAATCGGAAATTGGATAGAATTATAATGATTTTTTAATAATTTGCTATATGTTATTTAGTTGGTTTTTTTAAACTTTTACATTAATTCTTTTTAATTTATATTAATTAGATTTTTGGCTACTTATACAATGGCTCCTTTCGCCCACTTATTAGTGTATTACATAAATGATGATGGTGAAATTATTGCTGATTCCTTAGATATAGAACTAGATGGAATATTAGAAAATTTCGTATGTACTTTTATACTTAACGCATGATATCAAATTTCACTAAGGTATAAAGTTTTAATTCTTCTTCTTATATATTTAGGTTGATATTAAAATGGTCCCGGATGAAGTTGGCCCTGGAGATAATGTAGATTTGACGATAATGGCAAAACCAAATTCTTATGTGGGTCTCTTGGGTGTTGATCAAAGATCTCTTTTATTAAAATCAGGCAACGATATTTCTCATGTACGATATTTATAAATGCTATACCAAAAAGTTTGGATTATACACAAAATAAGTTTTTCTTTTACCTGACTGTTCAGATAGTTTTATCAATAAACACACACACACACAGACATATTTTTTATTCAACTATCTATTTATTAAATCTAACAATTACAAGACAAATTTTAATATTTATATAAAATTAAACATCATAAGCAACAAATTTTAATAATGTTAAATAATATAATATTCAATTAATGATAAATTCGATGGATCTTAACAGGATCAAGTACGTAAAATTTTAATGTCTTATGACACGAACGGGGCTAATATCAATGACGAAGAAAATTTTGGTCAATCGTGGCTTGGGGCTAGTTCTACAAGCGCCGAAGAAGTTTTTAGAGTGAGTATGTCGCAAGTTTAAGTACTATTTTAGATAATTATTGTTTAATTGAATGCATTGATTATTCTATCATAATTTTATTTTACCATATATAATTTAATTATACTTTAAATGGTAATCTTCTAAAGTTATATCGTAAAACAATTTATGTTTAACAGAAAAGTGGAGCTCTAATTCTGACAAACGGATATCTACATGAAAATCCACAACTAAGTACGTAAATGCGAACGCTTGCAAATAGTCTTATGCATTTGAAATTGTTAGATTACTAATGCAACAAAACTCATTGAGCTCATTCATGCTAAATTCATCAATTAATAAATTCTATAATCTTCATTTCTTTCAATACCAACTAGATGACAGTAAAATGAGACTTGCTTCATTTTTGTAAAATCGAATTCCTATTTAGCATACTGCAAGTCTGACCTTCCAGAGGTAAAAGATTCCTTTATGGATAACATCGTGTTGATTACTTTAATGATACTTACAATAAATAAATATATCAAATTGAATAAGTAACCAGTAAAACATATGAAATATAATAACATTGTAAATATTGATTTTTAAAATGAAAATATTGTGTACCGGTGGTTGGGTTTAAATCGGTGATTGGGTCTTTTACCTTGATATAAATGTTCGATCCATTTAAAAAATAATAATAAATTAATAAATTTAATTTATTTATGAAATATTCAGTATTAGGAAAACATTTTTAAAATAAAAAATGGTTGAACTTCTTGTTGGATTTGCTTCCTTTATTTAACTTCTAATTAAATTAAATTCAAGTTATGATAAAAGTATTACATTTACATGCAAGCATGAATTAAAATTGTTATTTGAAGTTTTTTTTTACTTCAAAGTTAAAAAATAAAATTTTTATAATAATTTTTAATTATTAACAATAATATACTAATTGCACAAGTCTCTAAAATGACTGAAAATTTACGTTTTTCCATTTCATGACATCAATTCTTGAAAGAATTGTTTATAGACAATTATAATAAAATTCTAAAAGACAGAAAGAATGAAGATTATTGTAAAAGTACATAATTTTTCAACAATTGTCTAACGAGGCTTGTGTATGCATAGTATACTACCGAGCTAGTTTGGATGCAGTGATGTCTTCCGCTGCTGCAACTGCAAGTCCAACCCCGTTTTCTTCAGGACAACTGAAAGTTCGGAAGAATTTCTCCGAAACTTGGATTTGGGAAGCGGTCGACACTCGGTAATTTTGATATCTAATATCCCTCCTCTCATTTTACTATTAATAATCTTGACTCTAAAATTTCATCATTTCATAAATTTTATCTAAGCTTATATATTTACATGCTGGTGGGCTTTTGGTTGAGGTTGAAGTATTAGAAAAATAATTATCAACATTATGATTGGTTATGGTTAAACAGTATTCATATATATATATATATATATGTGTGTGTGTGCATTTTGTATACATATATTTATATATACATATTTATAAACATTACGTACTTGTGATTCGTTTAACACTTAATTGTTATATTCTAATAACAGTATTAATGATATTAGAAAAATATTTTTACTTTGATAATGAATAAAATTTTACTTTTAAATTATATCAGTGATTCTCTACAAAATGTACTCGAGTTTAGTATAAATTTGCAATCATGATAGAATTTTATACGTACTGTATAAAATCATAATAATATCGTTTTACTTAATTTTCGGGTTAGATACTCAACTCGAGTGTTTTTACGAGGGATCAAGGACGATTTTGAAGTGCCAAAGGTGGATGAATTCACGTATATTAATAAGTTAATCGAGTTTAGTATTTCGTTTCTTTAACATATACAAAACTGAACTTCTTTATTCTTCCACTCTATAATTTCTTTTTACATCAATTTAAGATTACAAGAGATATTTTTAGACCAATTTATATTTAACAGAATTCTTGTTCTGAAATAACAAAATCAGTATACGTAAAGGTTGATTAGAATGCATAGCGCATTAATATTTTTATTATCGGTTCACGTTTGCGTAATAGCAAACAGCGGGTATTCCAATCCTAACTAAAACACATTTGACGCTCCAATTCTCGTGCATCCACCTTTGGTAAGAGGATTGAGTTACTCGCGCATGAGGTTGTAAGAAACGGAGTTGGTCGTTGCAGTGTATCCGGACGAGACCGCCGATCGGGTTAGGAGCCCGACGCAGGGGCTCATG
This sequence comes from Platyscapa corneri, assembly GCA_018907185.1. NCBI lineage: Eukaryota > Metazoa > Arthropoda > Insecta > Hymenoptera > Agaonidae > Platyscapa > Platyscapa corneri. The sequence continues at coordinate 246,277 of JACCHW010000084.1, forward strand.
ATATCGACCCTGCGGCCGGACATCGGCCCACCCGTAAAGCACAGATTTGCCACAAGACCGTCCTGGGCTGGTCGTTACGCCTTCTCTTATGTGCCACTTCTCCCCTGGAAGCCCCGTGTTTTTCTTATGCATGACATCTCAGACACTTGGCTTTTTGCAAACATGTCTTCAGGGTATTTACGCATATTCTCTTCTTTTGTTTCTCGAGTTATTACCTTCGTCTTAAACAGTCATCCCCTCCTTAGTAATACGTTACACGTGGGAAAGATGAATTTTGACAAATAAACCATAATTTTAAGAATACACAGCACTCATTTTGTAGTAGATGCACGCGAGTTTTGCTTTCAAAATTTATTGATCGTATTTATTAATAAATGATAGTATAATAAACATAACTTCTAATACATTGATTTTTATTACAAGAATTATATTTTTGTATTTCATTCATATGTTATTCTTAAATATGATAAGCAATCAAATTAATGGGTAACGATTTTTTATATTACAGAAAACCTCAAATAAAAAGTAAAAAATTACAATTTTTTTATAATTTAATTACTATAGTTTATGACAATAATTAATTATTTAGTGAGTTATTTTTACGACACGATGGAACTTACTGTCGATATTGTACCGTATTATAACATTGTAAATTTTACAAAATTTTAAAAAATTCTTGCAGAAATAATATTTTCTTAACAAAAATATTTATGGATGTTTGTTCAAAATTTTTTCATTTGTGTATACTTTTTATATTTTTTTTTTTACACAACAATCAATGCTTGTGTATACATCTATTTCATGCTATAGTTTTGTAATGAATGTGAGCATATTTTGTAAATATATAAAAAAATCTTAAAAATAAGATAAAAACAATTATTTATAAATAACATGAATAAAATCATACGTAAACATTGATAGTTTCTTGTTATGTTTTTATTTAGAACGAAATGTTTGTTTTAATTATATTATCATTGAATTTTTTTTCTTTTTTTAATCAGCACGAATATATTATATTATTTAGAACTAAGAAACTCTTTGATTCACAAAAATTATTTCACCTTGGTAAATTAATTTCTGTTGTAGTATATCTTTCATAATCTGTGTATAGCCCTTATTGTATCATTTTATTTAGTGTCTTATCAAATAATGATTTTTTTATCGTAATAATACCAAATATTTATTGATTCAAATAGGTACGAAGGAAAAACTGTAATTCGAAGAACTGTACCAGATACTATAACATCTTGGATTTTGACTGGTTTCTCAGTTGATCCCATTTATGGATTGGGTCTTATCGAAAATCCAAGAAAAGTATGTTTAAAATTATTTTTTTAAACTATTGATGTTAATAATTTAAATCAAATTAAATTATTAAAGTTAATAATACCATTAAAATTTATATATTTTTTATTTTGTAAATTTCTGATTTTTTGATAAAAAGTAATAATCATGATTAATATTAGATTGAAATAAAATTAAGCGTCATTCTAAACAAATTTAGTAAAATTATGAATCCAAGAAAAATTCAAGCAATAACTAGTAAAATTAAGAATTAAACATATAATTATTAAACAATGCTGTGTGAAACTGCATATAAATAAGAAATATTATTTGAAATTCGTTACTTACCCTTCTTCCGATTCTTCATTATTATTTAAATTGTACATTATACAAACGTATTGTAAACACTATTCAATATTTAAAATTAAAACCAAATCAAAGTAATTTTTATTGTAATAAAAAATAACTTGAACAAAAGTAGAAAAATTCTGATACTCATTGACTTTATCTCACGTTTGTACTATTATTTTATTAAACAATCTTTTCTACGTATAATTATTTATTAATTATAATATATTAATAATATTTGAATTATAAAATTTTTGTCTTAAAATCAATTATAAAAATATGATCTAATAAATTTATCAAGTCTGTAAATTCTATAAATATTATTTGTAAAAACTGTATACTTTCTTTACGAAATTAGTATATTTACAAAGTATTTTATGTTTAATTATTACTTCCCTTTTTAGTTAAAAGTTTTCAAACCTTTCTATATTTCATTGAATCTACCTTATTCTGTTATCCGGGGAGAAATCGTAGCAATTCCTATTGTCATATTTAATTACTTAAATAAAGATTTATCTGCGGAAGTAGTATTAGAAAATAATGGAGACTTCGAATTCGCTGAAATATCAAATGAAGTTCATGAAACTAAACGTAAGTATAATTTTTAGTTCAAATTATTTAATTTTTACTTGACATTAACTTTGAAAATAATTTATACTATAAAGAATACATAATAAAATTAAATAATTAAATTAAAAATTTTTTTATTAAATTTTAACAACAATTAAATTGTTATAATTGTATATTATTATTTACAGGCTTAGAACTGTATCGAACAAAAAAATTATTTATACAAGCTAACTCAGCACAAAGCGTTTCTTTCATGGTTATTCCGACAAACTGAATCATATTACAATTAAAGTTAAAGGAACTAGTGTTATGGCAGGCGATAGTATTGAATATCCACTTCTTGTGAAGGTAATTCTTAAGTTTTTGAAATTTACTGAGATTCAAAATATTGTATAATAATTTCGGTAATGTATAATAATGCAATCAATACGCGTTATAATTTATATTACTATATATTTATACTACTATATAATCTATATTACTATAATTTATATTTATAATGTATATACTACTTTTTGTAGTACATCTTATAGTAGAAATACGTAATAATTAAAATTGATTATAATTATTATTGAAAAATTGAGTGTAATCAATCCCGCAACACAAAATTATTTCATCTCTACCGAAAAGCTATTATCGATAATTATACGATAATATTTAAATAACCAGTTAAACTTTAATAATATTTTCTTTAAATAATAAGATGTATATATCGACAAAATTATTTTGTCTATATTTAAAAAAAAATCTTTCTAGCCTCAAAATTTATAGATCATGAAACTTACATCTTAGTCGTTAAGTATAGTAATAACAACATTTTAAATTATTCTTTTACAAGTACAATTTATGTAACTTTATTAATTTAAACAAGCTTTATTTAAAAATGATACTATTTTTATTAGCATTATTTTTTATCAGGCTGAAGGAGAAACTCAATATAGAAACAAAGTAGTTTTCATTGATTTGCGTGAAACTGATTTAATAAAAACAAATGTGAGTGTAGATATTCCGAAAAACTTCGTTTTAGAATCTGACTACGTAGAAATATCAGCCGTAGGTAAGAAATATTTTATTTTTCATTGAGTTTATTAGGAAACAAATGTGTTTTAAGTGTAAACAAAAAATATTTGTCACAGGTGATATGCTGGGATCAAGTATACCAAATTTGGCAAAATTAATACAAATGCCGTTTGGTTGTGGTGAACAAAATATGCTTAACTTTGTACCAAACATTGTGATTTTAGATTATCTGAAGGTAACACATACACCAATTGTATATTTTATATTTATACCCAATTACACCAATTTTATATTTTAAATAAAATATTTATCTCGTGTTTTTGTTATAAATCTTGTTTAAATAGAATACAAATCAACTATCTCCAGCTATTCAAAGTAAGGCAATTCACTATTTGGAAACTGGATATCAACAAGAATTAACATACAGACATGCGGATGGATCTTTTAGTGCATTTGGGAAAGCAGATTCAAGTGGTAGTACATGGTTTGTGGTCAATTTTCTTTGTTATTTATTTTTTCTTTACATATCTACATAAATTATGGTTTATATAATAAAATATTCTAAAATAGCTAAATCGAGTTAAACATAAGTTCGATAAATCACCATTATAATATAAAATATAGTTAAATATTTTTTATATTTTTAATGACTGTTGATTTTTTGTAATCAGGTTAACCGCGTTTGTTGCAAAATCGTTTAAACAGGCGGAGAGATATATCACAGTAGAAGAAAAGATCGTCGCAGATGCGCTAAAATGGCTTGTCGAAAAACAAGCCGCTAATGGAAGTTTCCCGGAAGTTGGAACTGTAAGTCATCGTGACATGCAAGGTGGAGCGGGAAAAGGCCTGGCTCTGACAGCCTACGTTCTTAGTACTTTTCTGGAAGTCGAGGTATTTTATAAACTATATGTAGCCCAAACAAAAATTATATTACATGGGTAGATATTAAACAAATTTTAATTTATAAAAATGACAATAAGAGAATTTGTGCATTAAATGAAAATTATTCATATATGAATGCAGATAAAATTATAATATATAAAAATTTTAATAATTCTTAACGTATTAGTTTTAATTATATTCATTAACTATGAATAAGCCAAGTATTTAATTTTATTTTCAATCTAATAATCATTAATTTTTATAAAAAATTAATAGAAATTTGTTGCATAATTTAAAAAGTAATAATTTATATAAAATCTAACGTTTTTTTTTTTATTTAACAAATTATGTTATAGAGAAAATATAAATTATTTTTAAGTAATTCATTATTTCATAAAATTATAATTTTTACTCGAATTTCAATATTGTTTATGTAGAAATTAAAATATCTTTCGTTATATTTAGAACTTTTACGATTTTAATAACTTGAAAAAAGTTAATATTGAAATTTAATAAATGAATTTGATTAATTTATGAGTACTGAATAAATTATAACGTTTTAACTTTTATGTTAAATTAAAGTTTTGAGAATAAATTCAATTAAAGAGGACCATTTAAATTAATTTAAGCATACTTGGCAATAATTTATTAAAAGTTTTGTTAATTTTGTATAATAAAATGAGCAGAACAAATAAATTGCATAAAATTTTTAAACTAATAAAATGATCGTAATAATAAAAGCAATTATTTTTTATTCTTAGCCTTCAGCAAAATTCATTTTGTTTTTCACTCAGCCATTTCCAATTTAATGAGTGATTCCATTGTTGAAATTAGGGTACTGATGGACGATACCGCAATGCTATCTACAAGGGTGTGGACTACCTGGTACGAAACATGCAGGATCTTGAAGACAACTATGCATTGAGTATTTGTACGTACGTTTTAAGTCTCGCGCGTAACACGTTTGAAGATGAAGCTTTTCGGGTCCTCGAGACACGGGCCATTCTAAAAGACGAGCAAATGTGGTGGAGCAAGCCAGTACCTAAGGACGATAAGAACCCCTGGTATGTACTGTCAAGAAGTGCTGACGTTGAAATGACTTCGTACGCACTTTTAACCTACCTCAGAAGAAATAAACTTTCCGATGCGACTGCTATTATGAAGTGGCTTGTTAAACAGCGCAACGTCGAAGGTGGCTTCTCGTCTACCCAGGTATACGAATTTATTAGTAAAAATGTCGATAAATAATAAAAATTTTAATCAAATGTTAAATTGATTTAAAAATTGATTTTATTAATGTCAATTGTTCGATTTTAAATAAAATGTAGCTCGTTTTATGTTATCCATTAAATGCACATGTAAACGAGTACATATAAAAAATACATATAAAAGAGTATTTGATCAACGACTAATCTACTTACTTCATTTCCGTATATTTTATTCGGACATACTATTTAAATTATTCAACTTGTTGAGTATACTTTTCTACTTTAAAGTACTTTCAGTTAAAAATTTTTTTTATATTAAAAAAAAATAAATTTCATGATTTTAAATTCCTTTTGTAATTAAATAATCAATATGATTATTCAAGTATTTATAAAAAGAAATAAAACTGTGATTAAACAATTTTTAAATATTGCTATTGTTATATTGTTAATGATTTTGTAAAAATTTCAGGACACAGTGGTTGGATTATATGCCTTGGCGAAAATGGGTGAGAAGATGAGAACAAATGTGTATGATGTTAAGTTAAAAATTACGACAGACGTTGGAGAACAAAAGGAAATTAACATTAATTCCAGAAATTTCATGATTGTTCAAAAACATGTGGTAAATTTCTATATTCATAGTTATTAAATATTATTTTTTACTTTTATTTTAATGTAATTTATATTCATCAAGTATGAAACTTATAAAAGCAAAAATTATCATTATTATCGTATCAAAATTATTATTATTGTATCATATCATAATGTATACTATTATGTATTGTGTTCTAATACGATTATTGCAATTTTAATTAAATATAAATATTCAAATGTTATACTGTTTTAAATAATTATAAGAAATTTGATACTCGATTCTTACAATATCCAAATGTTTAATTAATTTTTTTAGTTATTTGGAAAAACTCGCTCGATCAATATTACTGCAACAGGAACTGGATTCGCTCTGGTGCAACTTTCCTCTCGTTATAATCTAAATGTAACTGGAGCTTTTCCACTTTTCACGTTAGACCCTCAAGTTGACTCAATATCTACCAACGATCATTTACAACTCTCTATTTGTTCCGGGTAAGTTATCTTTAAAATTAAAGTAAACAAAACCTTTTTAGTTATGATTTGGATTTAATTAAAATCAGTCTTTAATGGATATTAAATTTTTAATTTATCGCTGGATGAAAATTGATAGATTCTAATTTATTTTTAATTTAGTTTCATTCCTACAAAAGAAGCAAATGAGAGCAATATGGCTGTTATGGAAGTAAGTTTTCCATCAGGTTTTACTGTTGATCAAGATGCTTTACCAAGTTTAGAATTATCACAAAATGTCAAGAGAGTAGAGACCAAAAATGGCGATACGATGGTTGTTTTGTATTTTGACAAGGTTGGTATTTTCTAAATTTATTATTGATACTACATAATTGTAATTAAATCATTATTATCATTTAAGTAGGTTTATATTATCCCATACGAGATTTAGTCGAAAGTTTATTTTCAATTTATTTGTTATATTTTGAAAAAAATATCAAAAGTATATAACGTGTTTGTATCACAATAATGTATACATGTAAAAATAATGTATTTTTTGCTTAACTGCCTAGATGGTCAATGATAAAGAATACTGTCCAACGGTATCTGCGTATAGGACTCATAAAGTAGCCAAGCAGAAGCCCGTTCCAGTATCTATTTATGATTATTATGATTCATGTGAGTTATTGTATACTTTTATTTAAGAATATTGCTTAAATATATTTTTATATTATTTTGGTAGTGCAATAAATAAATAATTTAAAAAACTCACCCTTTACTGAATATTATAAAGATTATTTATTAGCAAGAAATTATTAAAATTATTGGTAAATGTTAGCTTTAATATACATTTATATCATTTGCGGTATCCCGCAAAAATTCGTTGAATCCATGTTACATCCGTTTCAGCGAGGCGAGCCAGGGTATTTTATGAACCAAAGATAACAACGCTTTGCGACATTTGTGAAGAGGAGCAATGTGGTGACGTGTGCAGTATAACGGCTGGGAAGAGAGAGGATGGAACACTGCCGTCTATTTCCTCGTGTTCAATGTTCGTCGTTAATTCGGCCTTAATTCTTATTTGCATACTTTATTTAACCTTGAACGCTTGTCGAGCCAGCGTTTTGTTTTAATTTAAGCTCGGTTCCATTATCAAATAAATCCATCATTAAATGAGGCGCGTCCTGTAACCTTGCTGGAATAATAATTAAAAAATGACAGGCCTTTTATTATTAGTAGATTCGCGCATCGTTGTACATAACGAGTCGTAACCAAAGTGCTTCTTACATGTAATCTTATTTATGCGAAAAATTGTATAAAATAATTCCATTATAGATTTTGTTTGTAAGCTTACCAGCAAGAATAATTTTACTGTAGATATGTTTATCAGAATTTTCACAAATTTAAGAAACATAAAAAAACAAATTCTTATTGATGCTAATATTACGCATGCAGCATCATATTTTTGTAATTGATAATTGTGTAAAAGACTCGTTAAAAGTAAAATATATAAAAGTATGATGCGTTAAGATATAAATATATAATCAATGTTAATTTATGTTTGTATGTATATTTAAAAATGTTTTTACTCATGTATTCAATAATAAAATATTTATAAAATTTTTACAGTTATGTTATTATTTTATAAAATGTATCTTCTTAAAATTTTAAAAAAGAATTATTTTATCTGACAAATTAAAACTATTTAAAACATGTAAAAATTTCAAAAGCATACACTTTGTTTCATCTATTCAAATATAAATCGTATCATAAAGTGTAAATATAGAAAACAATATAACAAAGTGATATAAACAAAATAGTAATACATCGCACAAAAACAATAATTAACTTTTCAAAATAATATAATACAATTTCAATACCAAAATACATTTATAAAATTCATAAAATTAATATTAAGATCGAATAATTCCAATCAATACGTACACATTTTATTAAGACTTTAACCTATTGAAAAGCAAGTTTTATTCATTTATATTAAAAAGTCAATTTAAGTTGTATAAAGTAATTTCAAATAAACTTTAATCAATGTAGTTTTTCATTAATGATTTTAATGATATTTTAATTTTGAATAAACTTTAATCAATGGTGCTGGTAAAAGTTAATTTTTATGATAATAAAAATATGTTATTGCCAAGTAAAATTGACTCTGAAATTTATTTTTTTTAAAACTGTAAGGTAAATTAAATATATATTCTCATATGTATTTTTTTAAAATATCTTAATTCTATTAATTATGAAAAATCAAATAACAAGAAAATTTCTATTTGTATACAACCAATATTTATATCTACAAAATATAAATAAACAAACATGGATTTGAAAATAAAAAAGATACAAAACATAGCACTTCGCTATCTTTCACCATAATTTATAATAAACATATCTTTGTATTTATTTATTATGATTATTATAATGCTTAAATAAATTTATAAAATAGTTTAAATTATACAGACTAAGATAGTATCGCGACTTAAAGATAAGAAAAAATTGGATAATATCGAAATGGAATAGTATTTAATGGAATAGTATTTAAATGAAATAAAAACTTGCATGAGATTTAGTTTAAAGTAACATAATTTGTTTAAAAAAATTAGGCAATACTATAAATTATTAATAAACTTATATTAAAAATATGAACAGATTCTTATCAAACTTTAATATGCAACTAAATATAGATTATTTATACATTATTTATAAATTCTTACATTTGTATTATTTATAGATTAAATATACACTATATTAACGTATAAAAATATTATAATAATTTTAATACTTTTTATCTACTAAAAATCATAGTGTATACATACGCTTTAACTTATTATTTTTTATTTAGAATTAGGACTTGAAAATTAAATGTATTTCTAATAATTTTAGTTTAACATATGTTAAATGATTCTTTTTTTTTAATTATTTTGCATTTTTACAATATATTCGCCATGTTCTTATTTCTTTATCTAATGTAGTTAAGAAAAGTGCTTTCCCATTTATTTTAAAATTTTTTATTTGTGTACTAGTCACCTCCAAAAATTTTCATCATTTTCTCAAATATGAATAAGTAAATAAATAAATAATAATCTTTATTGATAAAATGTTAAACTTAAGAGTATAGTGTAATTAAAGTACTTTTAAATTAATTTATATCTGTATTACAATCTAAATATTTCATTTAGGTTTCAAATTTTATTATGAAGAATAAAAATAAATTAAATATTTTATATGAAAAAAAAGAAAAATATTTTCATAAAAAAAGCAGAGAAACAAATTATATTTATTATAATAATTTCGTGTTACAATAAATGTGTAATAAATTTTAATTTTCTTTTATTTTATTAAATATATAATAGAAATATATTCAATTTGGTATTGATTGTTAGGAAATGTACATTAAAATAATTACTTAATTAAATTACTCCATTCTACGAATTTGAAAGTACACATAAATTGTATATCAAAATAAAGTTATTCTTGCTTGCTTCGAATTTTTAAATAAAGGAAATCAATGAAAATACATATATTATTTGTTTCATTTCACTTTTAATATTCTGTAGATATATAAATTACAAATATTGTTTTATTTTAAATATTTTATTTTAAATTTTTGTTGTATATTGATTTATTGTACTTTAAATTATAAGATTAAAAATTAAATAAATGCAAGGAAATAATAAATTTAGATTTTTTTAATTGTGAAAGATTATTTTTATTTCATATTTTCCATTTAATATAATTTAAATATTCGCGCTTCATTTAGTAGAATTAGTAATTCAGTTTCACTTCTATAGAAATTTGTGACACAATACTTGTCTTATCAAAGCGTCAGATGTCTGTATTTGATAATGATGTCAATATTATAAGGTTAACTTTCAGATTTCGTATTTCACATTCGTTTATTATTTAATTTTTAATTGGTGTATTTTTTAGGTTACACTTGTTAACAAGTAATTTATAAAAAGGACAAAGAGGTAATAAAATTATAAAGATTTTTTTTTATATCTTATACCTTCAATATTATTAGTTTTTATCAATAAATGTTATACTATTGTATTATAATAAGTCATTTTATTAATGTTTATTTTTAAAGAAATATATATTTAACAAAAACAATTAATAATTTTTTATTAAATCTTTAAGTAATCAAACCTGCAAAAATGGCAGGTTTCTCAGGTGATCAAAGTTCTATTGCTCAAAAAACATGGGAAATGTCAAATAATATTGAGATGATCAGTACGATTGATGAAATTTATAGATATGACAGGAAAGAACAGCAAGACATCCTTGCTGCAAAACCATGGGAAAAGAGTATGTTCGAAATTTACATATTATAAATATATTTGTAATATAATAAATATATATATATATTTATTAGTATAATTACTAATGTTAGTATAAATTTAATTAAATAAGTAAGACATTTCTTATGTTTAATTTATAAATAGATACATAACTCTTATTATATAAAAATATTTTTTACTTGTTTCTTTAACAATTTAAATATTGACTACTACTAATTATAATAAATATTTTTTTATTCTAGTCCTCATTTTTTTAAAGATATTAAGATTTCTGCATTGGCTTTATTAAAAATGGTGATGCATGCTCGTTCTGGTGGAACACTTGAAGTAATGGGTTTACTTCTTGGTAAAGTTACTGCTAATACGATGCTTGTAATGGATTCATTTGCTCTACCTGTTGAAGGAACAGAAACTAGAGTAAATGCACAAGCTCAAGCTTATGAATATATGACAGCATATATAGATGCAGCTAAACAAGTAAGAAGTATTGTATATTAATAAATTTAATTTTCATTGAAAAAATTATATTTTTACAAACATAAATAAAATTTTCTAGGTTGGTCGACAAGAAAATGCAATTGGTTGGTATCACAGTCATCCTGGTTATGGATGTTGGTTGTCAGGTATTGATGTTTCTACTCAAATGTTGAATCAGAATTTTCAAGAACCATTTGTTGCAATTGTAATTGATCCAGTCAGAACAATCTCAGCAGGAAAAGTTTGTTTAGGTGCATTTAGAACTTATCCTAAAGTAAGTTGAAAATCAAAATTTTATTTTTAATTGATTTGTGAATAAAAAATATGTCGTACAATATTTATATAAACATTTAATGTATTTTTTATTAATACAAAATATAATTATATAGTTCCAATTGAATATTATTTTACAAAATTTTAATATCTGATTAAAACAATCATATAATCATCACAATATATAGAAATTTTAGTTAGAAGTAGTAATATTACTAAAATAAATTATAAAAATTAAAAAATTTTTAATTAATAGGGTTACAAACCAGCAAACGAAGAACCTTCAGAATATCAAACAATACCTTTAAATAAAATTGAAGATTTTGGTGTTCACTGCAAACAATATTATTCACTTGAAGTAACCTATTTTAAGTCTTCTTTAGATAGGCGATTACTTGATTCTCTTTGGAATAAATATTGGGTTAACACTTTAAGTTCTTCTAGTCTTTTAACAAATACAGATTATACAACTGGACAAATTTTTGATCTTTCTGATAAATTGGAGCAATCAGAACAAGCATTAGGCCGTGGCTTTGTTCTTGGAGGAATAGAGCCTCATGACCGAAGCACTGTAGATAAATTAATTAAAGCTACTAGAGACAGTAGTAAAACCACTATTGAAGTAATTCATGGACTAATGGCTCAAATTATTAAAGACAGACTTTTTAACCAAGTTGGAACCAATGAAAAAGCTCCTGTTAATGGTCTTACATAAAATTTTGTAATTTTTTAAAAATAAATTTGATTATAAGTAAAATAAAGTTAATATTATTTGCAATTCATTATTTTTTAAAGTACAAATTGTTATAATGCCTTCATAAATATTTTAATTTTTTTACTACAAAAAATTTATAATAAATTACAATGTAATAAGTTTGTTAAAATAATTTTAATTTTATTTTAATTATGTGATGTCATATAAAAAAATTTTCCTAAGTTTAAACCTTTAATAAAAAAAAAAAAACAAAAGCATAAAAAGTAAACTATTTTGCATCTTTGTCGAATCAAAATACATTTTATTTTTACACATTCATTCACTAAGAAGTATGTACAGCATTTATATTAATTATTTTCATTATTGATTTATGTATGTATAATAAGAATAATAAGTATAAAGAACAAATAATTATAATTAACTACATTGAAAAGCTGTTTTTTGAATCCTAAATTAAAAGTCAAGGCCATTCAAAATATTTGCATCCTTACTTTTTGTATTATTAACTTTTATTTTTAACATTATTGCATGTATAACAATGAAAGAACGGAGCTAAAACATTATTATATTATGATATTTATCATACTTTGTCCTTAAAATGATGTAATAAAATTAAAATAAATATAATCAATATCTGTAACAGATTTTTATAATCTATAATTTTTTACTTCTATATGTTCTAAACGCAGTTAAATAATCTCATATTTTTGAACAGAATATGTAAATTATATATGTAATACATCAAAAACGAAACAATCAATTATACTGAATGTTATAAATAAAAATTTTTTAGTAATAAAACATTATATTAGAACAAATGTTGGAATAATAAATATATTGTTTACACCATTAATATTTTATCCTGTATTTGCTTAAAATAAATTTTTTAATTAATTTAATACAGATAATTAAAGATGTGAAACAATATAAAACCATATAACATTTCTTTGTGTAAACTTTGAGATAAATATTTCCTGTTTTAATTTTTTTTATTTATTAAAAAAATTTATTAATAATCCGAAAAACAGAAAAATTTTAATTGCCAAAGTGACATTAAAACATCTTTCAACTAATGTTTGTTCAATTATTAAATCAAAATTATACCGTCAATATTAGAATAAAATAAATTTCGTTCTCAAATAACATTAGATTTTTAGCACCACATATAATTCAGCAAACTTGAATAATCAAAATTAAATCCAATATTTATTTTCATACAATGCTTGTAAAAAGTAAACAAGTCAAAAAATACAGTTGCAATAGATCATATGTAGCAAAAACCCTTTTTGTTTAATAATATATATGTTTTACAAATCCATTCTTTAAGTATATGCAATAATAAAAACAAATTAATAAATTTAAATCATTAAAAAAAATTTATTAATAATAAGATACTTTTAGACTGTGAAGATTCCTTTTAACTGGACTAATTTATAGACAATTTGTGCTATTTTAACTAAATAAACGATTTCGAGTTTGAAAACGCGAATATTAGAAAAGATGATCACCGGTTTATTTCCTTCTACGATAATTTAGAATTAAACCAGTTAGAAAATTTAGATTAATCCTACGTATATACAATTACAAATAAATTTACAATTATCGTATTCACACGTATAACAATACATAATTTATACTAAATAAAGAATCATGAGCAGGTAAATACGTTATACAAATAATAAACGAGATAGACCCTGTAAAACAGCTCTTCAATGTTTTTTTAAATCATTATTTACTTAAAAATATATAAAAGCTACTTGTTATGTCGATATTTACAAACCTGTTCATTTAATATTATGAACCCGGGTAAATATCGTTTCAATTTGTAGCATAACATATTGTTTATAAACGCTAAATATTAAAAAAATAAAATTAAACAGTCATCGAATGGCTTATCAATTAGCAAATTTACTAATTTTCTTTTTTCAAAATATATACGATTTTATATGAATAATACTAATTAAAAGATTTCCAAATTGTGAACGTTTACATCTCTCAATTATATCCATTTTTTGCGATCACTTTCGTGCGAACGTCTTCTAACTAATATATACATTTGTAGTCTTGTTTGTTATTTTCATTACATCGTTAATTACAATGAATAAAGAAACGACTGTAATATTCTCGACCTTTGAACAAACTTAAAAAATATATATATATGTATATACATATAGTCAAACTCATACACACGTGCACATACACCCTATATATATAATATATATATATATATGATAAATACGTATATATTTATCTGTGTGCATGCATACATGTTCATATGTGTAATTCTATAAAGCCTGATTGATGTAAGGAGCTGCAAAGAATCAGCAATAAATTTTTCTGTTTCTTTATACATTTGAATTTTCGCTTATTTCCGATGTATTAGAACCTTACGTTACATGATTTTTTCAGCGCCGAATGATAATGATTCGACACGCATTTGTAAAAATTTAATTAATTTGCTTCCAGTTGATGAAAGATGAACTGAATTCTTAGGCAAGCGTATATATAATAGTATTTTGTATCACGTGTTGTCACTGCATCGCCATTGCAGGAAAATTATTCACTTCAGTTTGTTCTTGGACAGGTCCAGCAGCCCCTGTGTACGATATACGTAATCGCATTCTCAATGATGCCTATAATGTAAAATATGAAAAATTGTAACTAAGTTAACGATTTCATTTATTTCAAATTTACTATAGTGTATATTTTTTTAATAACGCTAATTCAGTTATGATAGATTTGTGAAAAACATCTTTATAATAAAAATATATCTTTATAATAATAAATGTAATGTGGAATATATTATATTTCTATAAAGATAATTTTATTTATAGGTTTGAATTATCAACTAATTTAATTAAAAAATTTCAAATATGAACATGATGACTTAAAATTTGTTATAATAAAATTTAAATATAATAACAGTAGAACAATGAAAATTTATTTTAAGATGTATTTAAAAATTAAGTAAATAAAAATTAACGATTGAATAATTTCAATCCATTCTTTAAATAAATTTTTTAATTTATAATCGCTTTTACATATGAAATACGAAAAATTATAACTAAAATTTTATAATTAATTTGAATATTTTACCTTATTTATATTTGTCACTTTTAATACTTGAGTAACTTGACCAGAAGGAAGCAGTAAAGTTCCCGATGGGGACAACATATGCAATTGGAATGTCTATAAAATTATAATATGATTATTTTATGGTACACATTATGCATAATAATGTAATTTATATTTCGTAATTTTTTAGACCTTTGGAACAGCAGCTTGGAATAAGAAATCAGTGATTTGTGATAATCCTGAATTTTGAGCTACCATATTAATTATTAATAAATCAGCATTATTGAGTGATCTTTCTAATTTAAAAGTAATTTTTAATCCTTGTTTGTCAAAAACAACCATGCTTGGTATTTCTAGAGATAAATAAAAATTTTAAATGATATGAAAATAAAAAAACAAATAAAGTTAAAACCTACCATTTGGATTTGGTGTAATGGAAGAATTCAATAAGCCATCTGCTAAATAATTAGAAGCATTTGTAGGACTAAATATCTGTGTTGGTGTTTGTGTTTGTTGCTGAGAAATTGGAGTTGAGGAAGGTATGGTTAGATCTAATCCTCCAAGCAAATCTAGTAAATCATTACTGTTTGTCGCTGGATTTGCAGGGACAGAAATATTTCCAATCGGGACAGTCGATAATGGAGAATTTAAATCACTACTTCCAAGTAAATCTAAAAGAACACTCTAAAAAAAAATTTAATTTTGTAAAATTCTTTAAAAAAATTAATTAAAAAATATTTTTCCATTTTCTCCTACGCATTTTATTGGATATATTAAATTATAAGAAAGAGTGTATTTTTAGGGACTAAGTAGTAAAAACAATTGATGCTTATTTTTAAAATTATTGTAAATCAGAACTCATTCCATAATTCTAGTAAACGATAGCTATTGCAATATTTTAATTGTTATCACCTGATACCAATGTATATACACATATATATGATAAAAATTAAAAAAAAAAAAATTAACAAAATTATTTATATATAACAATGTATGTGATAGCTAATAAACATCAAGTAAATAGACGTATTTATATCTGGTACAAAATTTTTAGAATTTTTATAAAAAATGACTTTTCTTACGAAAAAACATGCCTATCAATTTTCTAATTGATTAAAAAATTCTATTATGGTAAAACTAAAGGTTAAATTATCAATTTAATTATTATTAATATTTTGACACGTGACGAGCTGTTGTAAAGCCTTCTACTAAATACAGTATATTTATTTTTATTCTTTTCACCCTGTATACATCTACGATACCCCAACAAGGCCACGAGAATATAAGTTAGTATGCCCGATAAGTATAAGGAATCTTCTGGTTTGACTGAGTCATAGAGTTGTATAGATTTATCCCGTTGAGTCTGAACAAATAGAAAAATTGGAAAACGAGGAAAGTACATCTAATATAAGAGTGGAGCTTCCACCCTCGTGACGAATGTCATCCCAAAAATATCCGCTACACGTTTAAATTGACACGCGCGCTTTGATAATCTTCTTATCGGATGATTCACCGGAATCTTTAAAGTTAGCGCGTCTTGTCACTATCAAGAAAAATTTTGTTTTATATTTTTTTTTCTTATTAATTCCATCCTGTCATTTAATTTGTTTTTTTCATATTGACATATCGTAGACTTGACATGTATCAAAAAACCGTGTTCACTTTAATCTTATGATATAAATATTGATTCTTGTATAAATATTTTCGCTTTATGAGAACTTTTGAAAATAAAATATTATAAATTTTTATATATTAAAAAAATTTATCTTACTGAGTCAGGCTGAGCAGTATTTCCAGATTCACCAATAGATTTTTCATCATCCATGTCAGGGTCTCCATTAACTAATCCAATAATTCCATTTGCTTGAGGTCTTGCAGTTTCCATTGGAGGCATTCTTTCTAATAATGAAGGCCTTAAGTGGTCATACTTTCTGAACAGTTGTGAGAATTCGATTCCGCGCTGTTGCAACTCAATATTAAGATTGCTGCCAAAGGTGTCAATTATTTGTCGAATTTTCCTGTAAAATGGAGGTAGCATACTGCAAAAGGTTATCATGGAAAATTATGTAAAAATAAACTTATAGAAAGCAAATGAAAATGGTAAAAAATAATCGATTTGAAAGCATTTTACGTCGAATTGACTTACTCGTTTCTTCGTTGAAATCGTGTACTCAATTTCATTAAAGATAACAACGTATATTGTTTTGTAACAACTGTATTTTGAGGACTCCACAGTAATCTTTGATACACATCAATAACTTCATCTTCAGTTAACTAAAACAAAGAAATTTATTTTTAATAAAATTAAAAATTATTTATAATTTTATATGGTATAACATTTAAATTTTTAATAGTAATTAATATTGCTTGTAAATATTTAGAAGATTATTTTTTAATTATAAAATTGTAAATGGATTTCTGTAAATAATTAAATTTACATTGACAGGTGCATCAGCATCTTCTGGATGTGGTCCATACATAAGTACATCACCGTATTCTCCAATGCACCAAGTAGCCACTTGTGTTAGTGGTTGCTTATCGAATGTATCTTTTTCCAACGCACGCCACAATGCACTAACAGCATACACTTGTTGAGCCTGTGTTTCAGAAATAAGCTGTATAGTACACGCTACAACATCATCTCTAACATAATTTCCAGCCTATAGAAATTTAAACAATTATATAATAACATCAAATATGTTGAGGTTCTTTTGCATTTAATTTTAATTTGAAATATAATATATACCGCTATTAAAACTTTAAAAAGTGTTTCAAGATGCCAACGTTTATTAGGAGAAAATCGTTCTGCAGACATAACGATATTACTACTACATTGAGCTTTAAATTCGGGATCTGCGCGTTCTAAAAACAATATTAATTCCTTCATCATGTTTCTTATATTATTTGTGTTAACAAGAGCAAAACTAAGCTCCATTGCCCGACGTCTTATCGATACGTCTGGATCTTTTAAACATTCCTAAAGAAGTAAAATATATTATAACTATATTATTTTTACCATAATATTCTAATTAAATAGAAATCTTACCAAAATCGTTGATCGATGTCTTTGTACAGCACTTGTATCAACATACACTGTTTTTAACAATGTATTTAAAGCAACATAACGAATATTCTTGTCATTATTCAACAAAAATCTACCCAAAATATTTACAGCCAATACTCGTAATCCACTTTCTGATTTTATGTCCATAATCGATAGAACAGTTTCATATAAAATGGTGTTACCTACGTTTTTACTAGTTTCAGTATTTGTAGCGACTTGTGCAAGAATGTCATTCATTGCTTCAGAAGCATCAACATCATTTCTCCCTAAAATTCGTAAGAGACGTAATATTTTAACTTGTAAAAATGGATCTGATACACCAGATACATCATGCTCTGGAGAATAACCAGCAAGTATTAAATTCTTTAGAATTCTGACGAGATTTGGCACAATCTGTAAAAGAAGGAAAACAAAAATTACATTGAATAAATTTATTAATAAAATACAAATTAAAATTCACATAAAGTGCATAAGAGAAACATCTGTCAATATTAGAATTACGTGAAATATACTTAACATCATTTCAAGACATTGCCACAGAAAAAAATAATTTTTAAACTTAAGAAACAAAACATGAGAAATTAATAGAATATTTTGGAAGCAATTAAAATAAATAATTTAATATATTTTGATAATTATAAAGTCAATAAGCATGCATTCTTAATTTTTCGTTTATAAATAAATAAAATTGTTATTTGCAAATAAGTAAAAATAATAAAGCAACTTTTAAATAAAATTTTTAACATTTTAGATCTTCCAATGATGTATAGTATAGTATTATATTAAAAATTTGGTGAATAAATGAATAAATAATCAATTTACGAATAATTTTATAATTTAAATAGCAAAGCCTGTATATATGTATATGTTATATATATATATATATAATGCCAAGCGAATCATGCGAAAAAAACACTTAGCATTTCGCAATTACCTCTCGATGGCCGCATTCCTAAATAGAACAAAATTTTATTTTGTAATCTTAATGATTTCAAACTATTATTTTATACATGATAGTACTAATCAAGTACACTTGAATTCTGCATATCACATTTGAACATTTTTTATGTACAATTTGTAACAAAAATTAAATATAATATTTTTGTAAACGAACCTTCTTAAAATGATTTAATGTATCCACACTATTTTCACACATTTCTGTAATGAGAGTAACTCCAGTAATAAGTACTCCATGATTTTTTTCTGTAAGTAAACTTCGTGTAGCTGGTAAAAACATTTCCATTAGTTCTGGTACACGTCTGATTATTCGAAATGCACATAAAGCAGCTTTTTTTCTTATATATGCATTTGGAGATTTCATTAATCTTTCAACTTCTGCTGCAAGATCTCTAGCCATTTCAGGTGAAGCTATTGCACCAAGAGTACACAATGCTAATCCAATTACAAATTGTGTAGAACTATTTAAATCACTAAAAATTTAAATAATAAGTTTTAGTTACATATAACAAGTAATTTATAAAATTGAACTATATTTTATATACTTCTTTAAACAATTTGTAATCAATAGATGGACATCCTGTCTTTCATCAAGAAGAAGCATTGCACCAAGATATCCAATGCGTTTATCAGTAAACCTTGGTGATGCAATTAGTTTTAAACATTCTAACTGTCCAAAATGTGCTGGATATCTAAAATAAAAAGCATAAATACTATTAAATAAATCTATAATTCTTAAAAATGTGAATATATATTTTATTCTTTACATATTTATAAAAATGGAATTGGATTTAATATACAATAATAAAATTAATTAAATTAAATTCATTTATAAATTCTTTCAAGTGTACATTTAATGAAATAAATGTCATTGAAAATATATTAACTTAGCAAATTAAAAAGCATATATTATATCTATTGTATATAAATGGTTATTTTTTAATTTAAATATTGACATATTACTATAATTTTCATTATTCATATTTTATAAAAATTTAAAACACAGAATATGAAAAAAATATTGATTTTACAAATATCAGAAGATTTATCGTTTTTTATATTTATTCTTTATTTATGTAAAATAGTATGCACATAGAGTGATATAAAAATATGTATCCTTCCAAATTTTTTATTTACCCTAGCATATGAATATATAGAAGTTTGGCAATATTACGACATCTCCAAACACTATCTTCTTCTCTGAATGTAGATCGGATATATGCACACTCTTTATTAACAACTGTTCTTTCTTCTGCTGCAGTTCTTGCTGCTCTAATTTGACGTATAAGGTCACGTAGTCGAGTAGGTGCTGGCATTCTCACTGTTGAAACTTTTAATTAACAATGATATCAGTGTATAATATGGTCAGATAATAGCAATGTGTTAACATTATATTATATCATGTGTTATTATTTTTAATTTACTGTAGATTAATTAAGAATTAATATTTCAAAGGATATATAGGATTTTAAGTTAAATATCAATCTATTTTAATTAATATTTAAATTTAAATAAAATTATTAAATTATATTTGAATACTAAAAAAGCTGTTTCAATGATTGAGAGCAACACTGTAATGATTTATAAATAAAAAAAAAATATTAAGGCACTAACAAAAAAAACCTACCTCTTTCAACTGCCTCGTTGATAGCTTGCTTAATGGAGGCCATATTAAAGGCTGGGTTAAACCTAAAATACACATTCATACAAGATTAAACATACTTAAATGCTTTTTGACTACCTCAAGTTTGGCAATGACACAATGATATATTTATTCAATGAAGTGATTCTCATATTTTAAAAATTTTCAATAAGAGGACATTTACCCATGTTCTGAGGCGTTCATTGTCTCTCAGCTTTTTGGTCGGTACTTCTCCGGCCAGTGTTGCAAAGACAAACAAAATATGACTCGTAGTCAGTTACTGCACACAACTCTGGTAAGCTCGTCTTGTCCTATCCGATATATATGAGCAATAATGATAGATTTAAGTTAATAATTTGTACTTTAAATGAATTAGATAAAAACATATTTTTTATCAATTTTCTAAGGTTTTTATTTATGCTTTGAAAACTTTTTTTAAAGTTATTGAATTTATTCTTTTTTTTCTCATTTATCATGTCTAAAGTTTATAAATATATCAAAAATAAATTAAAAGATTAATTAATAAATTTTCTTAAATTCATTATTGAAACAAAAATTATAGTGACATTTATCCAATATATATATATATATATATATATATACATATATTAATGTTTAATAATTATTGTTGAATCAACAGTACAATATTATATTTCCATAAATTATTAAATTATTAAAGAATTAATGATAAATAAAAAATTGCGTCACCAATCGAAATAATGTATTCGGCACATTATTAACCTTAATGTCAATTGTAATCGATTTTAATTAAAATATTTTGATGGTTATTCAATCGAGTATTTTAATCCAGTCATACAGGTTACAGCTGTCGAACAGCGGTCACCACACTTTTTGAAAATAGATAGATATTAAGGAAAGAGCAGTCTAACACCTTTCTGATACAATAGTATAATAAAAAATATAAAGAACAAAGTAAAATAGATATCAAAGGAGAAAAGATAAATTTTTACACTTTTGACGGAAACCGCATACGTCGTTGATTTAATTTTTGTCACGCATGCACACCTACCTGCACAATTCTTCGCTTCTACCGTTTCTCGGGCTATGACAAATACGGCAAAGAAAAGTCACTACAAACATACATACATAGTGCACAAAAGCACATATGCTTGGAGTTTTTTTTATACGCTAGCAGGTTTTTTCTTATAAAGTTCTGAGAACCATGACGACGATGATAGCAAATTAAGCATCCTCACCGCACCTACAGTATAGATATACGACACGTATCCGAATAGAAAAGAAAAGCGCGTGTACACACCTTTCCTCAATTATAATCGTCATCGTTAGGATATACACATGCATAAATACACACAGGTACGCCCAGCTACGCAAATCATATATTATACACATGCACACTCAGTATACTATCTGCTTTCTAACACTTTTCTTAGTTTTTTAAATCATATACTATGCTGTTGATTGTTTCGATCACGGTACAATATTTACAGATAATATAGTTACATTAGCTGTCAACATTTTTCGAATTTTTATAAATTTTGGTTAGTTTAAAAAAGTTATCAATATCAAAATTTAAAATGAATATCCAAAAACTAAATGCATTGTAAAAATCAAATAGGACATACACGAAATATATACATACCCTGAACGAGAAAAAAGGTGAAATTTAGGTCTCCTTAATGGAGAGAAAGAAATAGAAACAGAGAGAGAGAGAGAGAGAGAGAGAGAGGGGAGAGAGAGAAAGAGAGAATGAAAGAATTTTCTCTTGCCCGGCTTTAATCTTTACGACTGACGACAATGACAATATTGGTATTCAGGCTTTTGATATAATATGTTATGTATTGGATTCTTGCTAAATATATAGGAGGGAGATGGATACTTGGCGACTCATAGTCATCATCGACAATCGGGTCGCTTTCTCGAATAAATTTCCATATCTAGAACTACCACAGGGTATATTGTACATTATACATTATGATTAATTCACTCACGCATTCAAGGTAGGTTGGACACGATTCACGCGCGGTAACGTACAGTGACTCTGTGACAGAAACGAAACTTCGAAATCAGGACTGAGAATAAAATAATGAGGGAGCCACAAGCCCTACTAGCACTACCCACTACAGCAAATATCGCTGCTACACTATTGTTGTGAGCGTACGAGTACCACCACAAGAGCATTACGATATTTTACGGGGGCGTAGCGCATAAGGCAATGTTGCCATTTATCACAATCATTTAATTTTATTTACATTTAGTCTTCAGCGGGAAAATGTAAAATAAATACTATCAAAGATTTAATTCGTAAAAATAAGATAGTGTTTTTAATACACCAATACACATATGAAATAAGTGCATAATTTTTTGTGTAATGTGCATTTTACTTTTATTATTGTAAAATTTAGGAAATATTTCAATTTTTATGATTATTACAAAATAACATTTTAAAATAAAAATACATTATTAATTACGAAATTATTGATGCATTAACGAAAAAAATAAATTTTAAAATAAGTTAAAAAAAGTAAAAATTAGTGAATCTATTTAGATGTACAGAATAAGGTTCACAATAAATCTTTTATTAGATGTAATAATTTAATATTAAAATTAAAATTAGATCTCTGATTTCATTAAATTTTTACGAAAAATTCGATTTAACATGTCACATTATTTAGATGAAATTCATATATTGATTTTTATTCTTATTTTGAAATTTTTTAATTTTTTATAATTCCTACTGTAAACAGTTTTTCAAGTTAGAAAAAGTAATATATTTTTAATAAGTGTAATTACTTATTAAATTATTATTAAATTACTATCTTGTTTCATTTATTTTAATTTAACTAGGCGACTTATACATTTATAAAAACAGTGTAACAGTATAAAAACATTTATAAAAACATTATCATTAAATCAATTATAATTAAAAACAAAGATATCCATTTATTAAATTAGTTACTAAATATTTCTGAACCAATAAAGTAATAAATTATTTTAAAATGTATATTTATATATAATTCATTTGAGTAAATTTGTTGTTAGATAACTAAGAATAAGTCTTATTTTCTCAATAATAAAAAATATATGTATTAAATTAAAAATTTCTTTAAAATGTATTAAAATATTTTAGTATTCATTATGTATTCATCGAAATCTGCTAAAAATGAACAATTCGGATATTTTTACTTTAAATATTATACATTAATGTTAATGTATTTTTTATATAACATGTGTTGATATATAGTTTTCAGTAATCTTACATTTATAAACAATATTTCGAAGGTAATATATATTCTTTCGTTAATATTATAAGTATTTTTAATTAATTTATAAATAAAATTAATAAGCACCAAAGAGCTTATGTGTATAAAAATGAAAAAAGTTATTTAATTAATATGTTTATAATTAATTGGTTATCGTACTCTGCATAATATATTTTAAAAAATCTTTTTTTATTAGAAAAAATACTAATTGTTAAGAAAAGTATATTTAAGCGTATAAATAGATAATGTAAATAACTTTTACGATTTCCATTATAATATGAATTCCAGTAGCTTGTAATAAAAGATATCTAATAAGTGAATGATATTTTTGCAAATATTTTTATTGGATTAAAATTTTTTTAATGTACAAAAATATTGTTCATCAACGCATAAATAAAATATTAGTTACTTTATATTATATCATTAAGTATTATAAACTATTTAAAAAAATTTTTGAACTCTTTATCCTTTAGTTTTTTATTCTATACAATATATTTCATTTCTATAAATTGCAATTAATGTGTGACTTCTTTTTCTTGAATATATAATATACTATAATATATATAATATAATATAATTTTTGTTTAGATATTATAAAATTAGAGATTAAAACTGCTTTTAACAAAATAGAAAATATTATTTATTTTTGTATTAATTTTATTTATTTCTAAAAGCTCAATCTGAAAGAATATTAATTTTTTTCCTAGATAGTCTGGATTTTTTCAGATTCTCTCTTTTTCACAATTGCTTACCTTATATCTATTTTCAAAAAATTAATCGTATTATTTTCCGTGTTTTCACTATAAATAATTTGTAGTAATTAGTATGTTCAAAAAACATATTTAATTGTAATACTATTGAATTAACTAATAAATAATTAAATAAAAATGTTTAAATATTCAGATTATTTGAAAAATAATATGCATAAGAAATTTTGTCAACATTACTGATTTATGTTATCAATCTAGCTTGACCAACCATTAGATGCCTCTGCCATCGTTATATTAAATTAAATAGTTATATTATATGGTTCTATTTGACAGTGTGTAGTAATTATATTTGATATCTAATTATATTTTTTATCTTTGTAAAATCAATCGATCGAATAAGTTTTTTTGTTAAATATATCGATCATTGTTCTATTATAAACAATATTTATCAATGTTTGTCTTTGCAATATTTGCATAAGTAAAAACCTAAATATATCATTCATTGCCCAACGTTTTGCCGATAATAAAAAAACGGGCATATTTTAGAATACGAGTAACTTAATTGTGTATTAATTTTCATTTTAAATTAATAACAAGTTTTAATTTTAAAATTTTATAAATGATTGTTGTATTTAACTTTATTTAAAATTAAAAAAATAAATAAATAAAGAAAACTGTATCTCTGTAAAATTTTATCATTTTTGTTATATCTTATATACACCTTCATAATTATTTATAAATACGTGTATACATTGGAATATTTTAGTACTGTACAATGACTGAATCGTATAATGAATATTATAGTTTTCTAAAATGAACGATCACTTTTTTATTATAGACTTTGATATTTTTTAATAACAAGTAATGCTTAACAAATTTAATTTACCTTCTATTGAATTCAGGAGGCAGAATACTCCAATCATCAGTTTCGTAATACGGCCACATTATGTACGAATATGCAAACAAAAATTATTAATTCTTAAACTAAAAATGTTATTGTGCTAAGACTGTATTTATACGTATATTTTTTCACGACGCGACGTATACCTTTTATTAATTATCACTAATTTAAAATGCTTGGTAGTGTTATCTCTTTTATCTAAGTATGTATCTTGCTATCAGCAGATATATACTGATTGGTTTCTTATGTTAATCTATCGACTACAATAAAGATTTTCAATCTTAATTTAATCTTTGTAAATAATGTTATTATATTGTATCTAATTTTATTAATATACTTAAGGTATTTTAATCATTTAAAATTTTATATAACATTATTTAAATTACATAACCGTTTGCTTACAAAAAATATTTTTGTAATAAAATATATTTTTTTATGTTATAAACCTTAATCAAATTAAATAATAAAAACAAAATTTATTTAAAATACAAGTACACATATAAAATAAATGATTAAATCATAATAAATAGAATGTAAAATAATTTTCATGTTATGCAGTTGTTGTCTTGATTTCTAGGAGGACGTACATCACTATTCCTTTTGATGCAATCAACTAGCCAAAGAATCCCTTCATCTACTCCTTCTCTATGTTTGAATGAGGATTTAATTTAATTTTTTAATAACATGTAAATATTCAAGAATTTAATTGAGTTGTTTTTTTAATCATTACCCATTTAATGCAGAAACAGGCATAACCATACAATCTCTTCTTCCTATTAAATGAGCATTTTGATTGAATATAGGCTTCACTTCTCGGACACCCATACAGTCTGGAATGTCTTGTTTATTTGCTAATACTAATAGTGGAACACCTTTTAAATGTTCTGATGATATTACTTTATCTGAAATGCATTAAGTAATTGATAAATAATAATTAAAAAAAAAAAATTTAGTTAATGATAAAAAATACTTTTAAATATACTTATTTACCAAAGGTTTCCTTTGAAATTGGTATTCGATCTCTGTCTGAAGAATCAACGATATAAATTACTGCATGTGATTCTGCATAATACTAAATAAATACATTTTTTAAGTTTCACAATTTATATTATATGAATAAAACAATAAAAATTTACTTTATCCCATAAGGATTGCAATTCTTCTTGACCTCCAAGATCCCAAAAATTAAGTCGAATACCAGCAGTATCAATTTTTCCAATATTTAATCCCACAGTTGTCGTTATTTTACTAGGGTTCATTCCTTTATAATTTCTGGTAAATTTAGTTTTAGCTGCTTCTAAATATGTCTAATAAAAAAATTAATATAATATGATACAAAACAAATTCATAGGTTAAGTTAAATAAATTTTTATTGTATAGTTACAGTTTTTCCGGCATTATCAAGTCCTAATATTAATATAAAAAACTCGTCTTTTTGAACGAGATATTTATAAAACCCACTTAACAAAGTGTACATTGTTTTACGTTTTCACTTATATCGAGTCATTTTAAAAAAAAAGATATTTACACTTTTCCTGTTCTATTATGAGTTTTTACGAACAGCTGATCTGCTTTATACTATATATACATATAAGAATTGCAAACCAAATATTTTTTATTTAAAAATTACAAAAATGTTTTACTGTGCGCGTAAGCAATTTAAATTTTTATTAATTTCATCTTATCTTCTTGATGGATATATATTAATTATATACCACATTTAAAATGTTTCTTTACTTTTTAATTGTTATTAAAGACTGTAATATAAGTAATGCTAATTTTAATTATAGAATTTTTCAATATATATGCATGATTATAATGCTTTTGGATAAAATAAAATTTATCTATTTCTAATTATTTTTATAATGTATGAAATTTATATTTTATTTTAATTTCTTATGCTTGAGATATTAATATATAGAAAAGTACAGTTTAAAAAATATATTTTAAATAAAAATAGAATGTTTTAATAACTTTATTATTTAAAAAGATTGCTTAAATAATTATTTATTATGAAATAATTTTTTTAGTTTCCGATGAGATTCCAGAGGAACTAGTTGTCTCTCCAGCTTCTGGCTCTGTTTTTGCGCGCGCTGCTTCTTGCCACCCGCCCGCCCGGTGCAGTTCGTACCTACATCCCCCTTTCAGCCGACCTGTTCGCTAGCAGTTCACGACAATCTACCTATTCTTTTCGCTACTTGACGAGCGGGAGCATCGGCTACAAAGTGGATAATAACAGTATTAAAAACTATTTATTTAATGTGCTTCTCTTTGTAAATCAAATTTAAATAAAACGACGTAATTTAAATAACACGAGTATAAAAAGATTCATTTCTATGTGTATTAAAGAGATTATTTTAATATGCATGGAAATGATTACAATTAAATCATATATGAAGAGTTCATTATAAAGAAAAAGTAAATATACGAATATTACAATAGCACGAGACCATATTTGTATATATTTAAAATTAAAATAACAACAAATTTTAAAAAGATTAATTCAAGTAATTCAATAGAAAAAATATTGAAAAATCTTTGATAGGGATATGTTTTATAAATGAATCCAGTTTTACTATAGCAAACATGCCATAATTTTATAAATCGCACCACTTTGGTATACATGCTATTTGATATCGATTTTTTTTATTTATTAAATATTAAAAATTGAAAACATTAGTTTTATGAAAGTTAACTTTAGAGATGCTGTAAGTAAATATATTTAAGTGTAAATAAAATATTACAATATGTTGTAAATGAGATACATGTAAGATAACGAATATTTGAATAGATCTTTTGTATTTGGCGCGTAGAAAGAAGCTATTTCTTTTTGTTTTGTGTAATAAATATAAATTAAACAATCATGTATTTGTTTGTCGATACACAATTTTACAGTTTTTTTAACGATAAATTAATAAAGATCACCAAATTTTGTAAGCTATGTAGTTGCACGATTAATGATATTTTACGGACAAATGGCCGTACGTGCAATATCCATGGTCATATAGGAGCAACAAACCTTAATATTTGAGAGTTGATTTGTCGCGTAATTTAGGGTAATATTCCAATAATAAATTCCAATTTTATATTGAAACATTTGTATCATATCTATTATAAATAAAAGTAAAAAATAGAAGTTTTCAGACCGGGGTAAATACCGATAAACAATTTGCCGCTTTTATGGATGACGTCAGAAACATTACGTGCGTCACGATATTTTTTACAAACTGATCATTAGATATTTCGTTCAGTCATAGTAGCTATATAGATAGTTGTCAATTGTATTTACAAAACTGTATCCTGCTGTAGTGAAGTTTATTTATAAGTTTGAACTTCGATTTCACAAATAACTCAATTAATCGATTCTTTATTTTTGTTTCGTAGTGATTGTAAAACTGTAGCTTGCAAACTGCAGTCCACATTTAAATATTAATCCTTAATAATCGGCATATAGGAACACTGTGCATTATGAGTTCGTTAGTGATGCCAATATTTTTTCTTGTGCAACAGTACTTATCCAATAATACTGAGATCTAACATTTTGAAATTTTAATTTAAAGTTTAACTTTTTACATAAATAAAAAAGTTTTTGCAATAAAAGAACTTTAATAACTTTCGAAATAAATTTCGTCAAAATGTGTTCATCAATGTCTGTGTTGTGTCGAGGAACCTTCAGCAATCCTTGTTCAAGTTCCATACCAATATTCACGAGAATGTCCATCTTGAAATTCGCTCATAATAGAAGATGTGTATGGAATCCCATTGGAATTCAAGTTCAAGGAAGTGCTTCCATGTCATTCTTTAAACAAGAGAGATTTGGTAGTGCTTCAGCATCCATATCCTCTGACTCTCTTGCTGGTATTTTATCAAAAAAACAAGCTCAAAAACTTGCTATTCGTTTGACAGCAGATGAACGACAAGTGCTGATCTCAGCTTTACAAGAATGTCAATCTCTGAAAATCAAGGCTGAATATGAAGGTAAAAGATATTTATAAAATTTGCAAATTAAATTATTAGATTCCAAAATCCAAACATAAAAAATCCATCTAAAGAATTTTAATTACATAATTTTATTTCATAGTATTCTATACATTGATTTGTTCATCGGTGTTTTCAAAGATTTGATTCTTATATTTTCTCACTTGAATTGTAAGCAACCTAAATATATAAAATATATTTTTGTAAATCAAATGTTGATCTGTGTTTGTAAAAAAGCTAATAGCATTCTAATTATTCAAATATAAAATGCTAATAGTAATTTAAAATGTTATCATACATAGATTTCACATATGACTTTTCATATAGAGTATAAAGACTCTGTGTTCGAGCACTATATGCACAGAAATTCATACTGAAGAGTCTCTACTAACAATATGAGAGACCAGAACATGGGCTTGTCAACCCTCATATTAATGCTGTAAGCAGGAGTGCGGATTTTTCTACTATCTATGAAAGAGGTAGTCTATGAAGATTTTTCAAAGATTCTTATTTTTCTTTAATCCATATTTTTCCGACTCGGTAGCACTCCTGTAGCCCTCCTATCAGATTTTTTTTATTTTATTTTATTTTTTATTAAGTTATCCCCACTTATTTTTAATTATTAGGTCAACTTGCACCTCTTCGATGGAGAAGTACATTTGGACGCCCAACTAAAATACCAACTTTAGGAGATGTAGATCCTACAGGCACTTATTGTGCTGTTCCAGATGATTGGTTATTGCGCAAGTATGGTACGATTACAATATATTTTTTCCAGGACCAGCAGAAGGAGCTTTCATAAAATATAATTTTTATAAAATCTATTGATTAAATGTTTCGATCATATTTGTATCTTATACTCGTGTACATAAATAATGATATGTAGAATAAATTTTATTAAATATATTTATAACTTTGAAAAATTAATTCATATAGTTTTTCATTATACTAATATATTTGATTATTTTATGCGTAAAGGGGATCCCTCAAAAATGAAGACATGTAAGCTTGCATGGAAAATACATTTCTAAAAATTTAGTAAAACATCTATCCATATTTTCATTATTCATTAATTTGAATGTTACAAAGACTGTTATTGTTGTTATTATTATTATATTTTATAAATATGTATATAATATATAAAACACTGTGATGCATCTTTATTTTCTTCATTTTTAAGGTATCTTCTCTTCTATGCTGGTCTTATGAAAAATTAATATTCAAACTTCTATTTAAACTTTATCAGTGTATACTAAATATAAATTCTATTTTCTTGTTTCCTCTGCTATTCTTATTGTATGGAAAATCTATTCTGTAAGTCTATCAAATAATACATTTTTTATAATATTGTCTATTAGATACTTTTATTAGATCAATAAATGTACTCATTCTTGCACGAATCCTTTATTCTTTGATTAATTACCTAATTAAACATGTTCAATTCTTGTATAAAACGTAAATTTATATTTTATTGTTACTAAAATAATAAGCTTATTAATGATATTGCAGTGGAAACAGTTCCTCAACCTTCTAAAAACGACTTAATCCGAGGTAAGAAAAAAGTATTTCTAATGTTTCGTACAATATTAAAAAAAATTTTTTCGATAAATTAATTTAGTTTTTTTTTGGTGAAAATTTAATATTTAATAATTAGTATTAATTAAATTTTCAAAATTAATGACAAGTTGTATAAGACATTTATAAGACATTTACTTTTAAATTTTTGAAATAACTATAATAAACTCGGAATAAATATTTCAATTATTATTAATTCTTACTTTTTTATATTATAAATGTTTCTTTACTTTTATAAATTCAAATTTCAAATTTTATAATTATAAAAATTTCTTCAATATAATTAATTATTAATTCATTTTTTAATTAAAATTAATCAACTTTCTCAATATGAATATATGTGTCCAAGATTTTTTTACTTTAAAAATTGTTTACGTAATAATAGTTGCAATAACAATATTAATAACAATGTCACGTATGATGCAAACGTTCATATTAATTATATCAATTACATATAATTAAGTATTTCGTTAAAATAAAAAAAAATTTGTTTAACTTTCTTTTCAACACTGTATAATTTCTGATTTATTTATACTATAAATCACTATATACTGTGCAATGAAGAAAAATAGTAATTAACTAAAGCATGTAAGACATTGGTACTTTGATAATAATTATCGTCATTATTTTAACCTTGAAGAAAGAAATAATAATTAGAAAAGTATAGAAAAATTATGTAGTTTAATAATTAATAATGTTTAATATTTTTCTAGTATCTGTCGCAAATGCTATTCCTTTCATTGGATTTGGATTCCTTGACAATGCTATTATGATTATTGCTGTAAATATTATAAAGATCAATTTCGTTGTTTATTTTATTATTCAGAATTTTATATTTCATGAATTTTTAGGGTGATTCAATTGAAGCAACATTGGGTGTTTTTGTATCTCTTTCAACAATGGCTGCTGCAGCTTTTGGAAACACAATTTCAGATATTTTGGGAATTGGTTCAGCTTTTTACGTTGAACTTTTAGCTCAAAAAATAGGTTTTCAAGGGCCTAAACTTACACCGATTCAATTAAATTTACCAAAAAGTAGACGGGCTGCTAATATGGTAGGTTATAATTAAATTTAAAATATATTTATACGCATAAAAAATGTGATATATTTAACTTAAAATTTTTTTATTTAGGGTCGAGTAATTGGGGTAACAATTGGATGTTTATTAGGAATGCTACCATTGCTTATATTGCATAAAGAAACAAAAGATGAGAAAAATAATAAAAACAATGGAAACATGGATATAAATGATAAAAAAGGGAAGTCCAATTAGAATATAAATATAAAATTTTTGTTGCCTAGATTTATCAAGCATTTTTAGATAATTTCAACATACATTAGTGATTGCTGGTTACAAATCAACTAATCTGATGATGACTTTGAATCTGTTCTAAGTTGACTTGGAATTGTGTATATAGAGCAAATTTCCAATATTTAAAAAACTTAATAATTAATTAAAAAAAAAATAGACTTATTGATATTATCTTTTTATTTATATTTTAATTCATATTAAAATAAAACTTCATAATGTACTTATTATTGTTTATTAAAAAATGTCTTTTAAAGTAAAAATACACAACAGAAACTAGTACAAAAAATATATCTTTGTTTAAAGATGGTGCTTAATTTAAGATAATGTATTTATTAAATTTTAAATATTTAACTCGTTAATTCATTAATATTGTGCAATCAAATTACATTGTAAGATTTAAGTTTATATGAAGAAACTGGATTGTATAAATTTATTAAATTTAAATTATTTTCAAAGTTTTACAATTTTACTTCAAATTTTTTTTTTTTTTAATTATATATTTGTTAACAAAAAACTAAATACATTAAACATCCTTATAGTTTTTGAACAGAAGTTTGTTTCAATTAAAATTAAACAAAAAAACATGGTAAGTCTATTGTCCTTGACTGAGAGATATTTTAGAAAAATACTTGATATAATATTTCCAATCATGTGCTGAAATTTGCAAACTTAAATCTATATCTTCTTTTGTCATGACATTTTCAACTTCTTTATTAGAATATTGTGAAAATGGATTTGATTCAGTTTCAAAGTCTAATTTAGTAATATAAAAACTGTTTTCATTTAATTTATTTTTCCAATTATTTGCATAGATTTTTGATTTTAAGTCTGAACAATTTGGAAGCCAAAATGTAACTGAATCAATAATCCATTTCCAATTATTTACTTTGATAGTAATATCTTTTTCTACATACGATTCATTACATATTTCAGTATCTTCTGAAATTGAATTTAATACAATACTTTCAATCTGTTCTTCAAGCTCAATTTGCGAGCTTTTATGTTTTGATGATATATATTGAAAATTTAGCATGTTGTTGGATTGATCTTGTTGTTTTAAACTATGTAAAGTTCCAGGTAAATAAGTTGCAATTATGGCTGACCCTAGCAAAGTAATTAATCCTGCAGCATAAGATGCAATACATATGGAAGAAATACTAAGTACTGTTTGCATCAATTCAGTTAAATGAATTGAATCAAATAAGGTGTTGAGCTCTGTGTAAGAAAACCAACCCCTTTTATGAGCTTCTTTAAAAGCAATATGTTTTTCTAACCTTTTCAGTCTTTTCCAAAACTCCTCATTATGTACATAAACAGACCAATTCTAAATAAAAAATAAAGATAATTAAAAATTAATTTCTACAAGTTTAATAATTTATAAATGTAGAAAAATATATAGTAAAATTTAACTATATTTTTTTAATATTTGGTGAATTTTATGATTAATTTTAAATATATATACAAATAAATTTAAAAAAAAAATTTTTTTTAATATAGTCATTTTTACTAATAATTTATTTTTATTTAAAATTATAAACATTGCTTTACAATTGCTTTTAAGAAGTCCTTTTCTAAACGATTCATTTTGCAATACTTAAATGTCCTGAATGAGCCCATTCAGTATTAAAAACTTCATCTTCCTCACCATCATCGTGTAAAAATTTACTGGCAACCATCTTGAAATTTAAATATTTTATTTTTTAAAATAAAAATATATTTAAATAAAATACATAAAACATACCAGTGAAACCAAAAATAATTCAGAAGGTGCAACTCTTTGAAGATATTCCGGATTACAAGCCTTTAATCGCTCAAGATACAATAATGCTAATACAAGTGAACATGGTGAAACACAAGCATTTCGTGAAATACGACTTGCTTCTTCTACATCTAATCGTTCTAAAGTTTGTCCATTTTTCACTTCTGTAAAAATCTCAGCAGCTAGTTCTATAAAATTATTAATAATAAATGTAACTAACAGTTTACTTAAAACAATAATATTATTTAAAAGTACAATTTATTTGACTATAATATCAGATACCTGTTACAGGTAAACTTAAGCAATCTGTCACTGGTAGTTTTGTGTAATACAAGGTTTTCGATATCCGATTAAGAAATTCGTTATGTTTGTCAACACCCTAACAACAAATTTATCATAATTAAAATTAGCAAGAAAATAAAGTAAATAAATAAATTAATATATTTAATTAATTATAAAAAAATATCAACTCACTGTAAGTTTCGCATATGACCTCTTGTCCTTCGAGATACGCGTCATTTTTTAAGAAATCAAATAATGAATTTATTCATCCAGTTATAAAAAAAAAGAAACAAAGAAGTATAATATTATTCTAAAATCTTAATTATGAACGATACGTAACTTTAAAGAAGATAACCTTTAAGGTGCAATTGTTTAATTACCATAAACATAAAATGTATAGACTACGACTCTAAGCTAAAGAAAATGGTTATCTTATAATAAGAGACAATGCATTTCTACGAGTAATATTTTTTCTATCTAAAAGACAAAGTTTAATAATAATCTGATATAAAGTATATATGGTATATCTATTATTTAATAGTACTTTAGTTCCGCCTTCATATATTTAAATATTTAAATTAATATTTTTGTATAAAGTTAGCAAAAATTATTGAATTAGAATAATAAAAAAAATATTTTGTGCTTCGATGTTGTTTTATAAAACTAACTTTTAAAATAGTATTAATTAATTTATTGGTTTTATTAAGGAAGTTTATAAATAATAAATTTTAATTGCTTAAAAATGAGTTTTTTTAATAATTTTCGAAAATGCATTATTTTATAAGAATTAAATGTTTGTATTATTTTATATTACTATTTTATTAAATTTAGTACTTTAAAATGATATGTATTTAAATTTTTAAAAATAGATTATATATTAAATTTTCTATCATAAAATGTTTACATTTTGAAAAGAATAACGTAAAATGTTCTATTTTCAATATTCGAGGTATTGTATAATGTGTAAAATCTGAAGATTAAATTGAGTAGGGCCTATTCTTATTAGATTAATTTTTAATTTTATGAATTTTATCGAGTTTATTTAATTTATAATTTATTTTTATTTTTTTATTTTTTTCTCATTTTTTTTATTATACATACAAAAAATGCAACGATTATTGGTTAATTTATATGCTTATGGTGCATTATATTTTAAGTCCAGTTGTAAATATTTCAAATCCAGGTTTATTTTAGTATTGTAATGTGTATGTGTTTTTTCTAAAAATTTAATTAAACATAATTAACTACTTTTTAAAATAAAAAATGAATTTTTTACATTTACATTTACATTTCTATAAACAAACCTCGGTATGAGTTGTATCCTAGTTCAAACTATTTGATATTAATAGTAAATAACAGTGTAAAGATAAGTGTTCAACTAATCAATTTCATCTCTGTCAATAGCTATGCTCATTAAAAAAAGAATATTCCTTTTTAAATTAGTTTGTGTTTTTTAATATATGAATGATGTAGTTAAATAATTTAGAAATTAATTGTAGATAAATTGCATATTTACAGTTACAAAATACGCAGATAAATTGATTCCGTAAAATTATTACAAAATATAGTATATATGTATATATGTGTATAAGTAAATTAGTATAATATGAATGACAATAATTTGAACAATAACAAATAAGTACTAAATTATTTAAATATAAAACACGAGTATTATTTATGACCATGATACATCTGTATTTATATGATATTTCTAATGATTATCTGATAATTAATTACAACATATAATTAGGTAATTAAAAATTTATTAAACATTTTATTATAATTATTATTCTTATAATGAATGCTCAAAACGAGAAGAAAAAGTGTACGCAATTTTAAAAAATTGAACAAATCTAAAGAACTGTTTAAATCGAATCGATTTTTCTCGAGAGTGGGTGGGTTCGTCAAAAAGTGTAAAACAAATTGATGAAATCACACTCAATGCTTTAGCATGTAAATTAGAATTGACATTATTTACTACTTTATTTACTACTTTGCTGTGTGAATAAAATCTAAGTTAAATGATCAAAGTGACATAAAT
The DNA here is from genome assembly GCA_018907185.1 of Platyscapa corneri. Classification (NCBI taxonomy): domain Eukaryota; kingdom Metazoa; phylum Arthropoda; class Insecta; order Hymenoptera; family Agaonidae; genus Platyscapa; species Platyscapa corneri. The sequence goes on from JACCHW010000084.1 coordinate 282,950, forward strand.
TACAAATAAAAAATAAAAGTTTAATTATAAATTCGAATGAGTAAAGAGACAGTTATGTGCGAACTTCAAGTTTTCAATGACGACTTCTTATGTATAATTTAATAACTACTAAGCTAATAATTGATTTGGATTAGAATTTTAATAAGGAATCGTACAATTTATGAATACTTGCTGATACTACAAACACGTTCAAATTTTATTAAGAAGTGTGAAAAATGAAGTAATAACTATGCGTCTACAGGGAAAGAATAATACAAAATCATTTCCTAATGTTTACAAAGTTTTTTCACGTATTTGTCGTAAGTAAAAATAATTGACTTTTTTTTACTGTAATAAGATGTTTTTTTTATTCAAATAAGTATTCCATTAATCAATAACACTGCTTCTCTCTTTCGTCCTTAATTTTGTTATTCTCTGAAAATAAATATTTTGAAAAGGTTTTTTTGGAAGGATTAAAATACTAATTTAATAATAGATTTTTTTAAATTTATCAAAATTTTTATAAATAATTTTGATTTTTTTATATCTCTTCATGTAAGTAGCATAATAAAAAATAATAATATTTTGAGTGTATTACATAATTGTATTTACAGTATAGAACTGATAATTATTACTTTTGCACTATAAATTATACTTGTCGAATAATTAATTTTAATATGTTCTTTGAACATAAAAAATATATTAATATTTATTTGATTAATAATTAATAATACATATTTATTATTAGTTTAAACATTTTTGGTCCTTTTCCAATTTCACATACTATATTATATACATACTATATTATATTATACCATTATTATATGTATACTTCTTACACAATAAAATGATATATTTCATCTTTAGAAAAAGATATATTAATTTAATTGAGAAGATATTTTGTTAATAATAAATATACATAATTGAATATAAAATGGAAATTTATTATTACTACAGAATTTTAAATTAAAGAGATATTAAGTAAATTATTTATACTGAAAAAGATGAATGTATTCTAATTGATTGTTTGTATAGATTAAAATTAATGATACAAGTTATTAATTAATGATAATATTATTAACATTTTTTATTTTATACCATTTTATATATTTATTAAATTTATTATCAGGTAAATGTCAATTAGATGGTTTTATGGCTGATGGTGCAGTAGCTCCATTCAAGAGTGAAATTAGTGGTAACACTATGAATTTTCCAAAACAGCCAATGAATGAAACATCAGATAATTCAAATACTGTATATGCTGTAGGACAATATGCACCTAAGGTGTTGAGAAATTTGAACTCACAAAGGCTTAAAAATCAATTCATTGATGTTGGTTTGATTGCTGGAAATACAGTTATTAAAGCTCATAGATCAGTTTTGGCTGCAAGTAGCGCTTATTTTAATGCTATGTTTACTGGTGGATTGGTTGAAGAACAGCAAGAACTTGTAGAAATCCATTCAATATCTGAAAATATCTTATTGATACTTATAGACTTTATTTATACTGGAAATATTAATATAACAGAAGATAATGTTCAGGATCTTTTTTCAGCTGCTGATATGTTGGAAGTGGATGAAGTAGTTTCTAGTTGTATTTCTTATTTACAAGAACAATTACATTATTCAAATGCTCTTGGAATTTATAGGTATTGTTTTACCTATCATATAATTAAATTATTGTAATTATTTCTTATGAATGTATTTTTTATTTAAACTATTTTATTACTTTTGTAACTAATTGTTCAAATAATAATTGAATAAAAACATTAATTCTAAAATAATAAAATTTTTTTTTAACAGATTTGCAGAGGCTCATAATCGAGTAGATCTTTTAGAAGCTGCCTTACGTTTTATTGAAGTTAATTTTCCTCAGGTTTCACAGGAAGAAGAATTTTTAGACCTGCCAAAAGAATATCTAGTTAATTTTCTCAGCAGTGAAAAAATTCATATTGATACAGAATTTCAGGTTTAATATAGAAAAATTTTTAATTAATTTTTTTATAAATTTATGTTAAATTTATAAATAAATTATGTCTTTTAGGTTTTTCAAGCAGCATATAATTGGATTACACATGATATACCAGCTAGACGCTGTTATGTTTTTGAAATATTTGGTCACGTAAGATTACGACTATGCTCCATGACTTGCTTGAATCAAGTAATATGTAAATGTAAAGATGGAAGTCTTACAGTAGCTTTGAGTTCTATTAAAAAGGACTTAATCTGTAATAAAGGATGTCTTGTACCACTTCGAGCTCAACCGCGGCTTTGTGCCAAAAAAAATATTTTAGTAATTGGTGGTTCTAAACGTGAACATTCAACAGATGGTTGGGTTAGACCTGCTGAATCTACCTATCAAACTATCAACAAATATGATATATTTAATAAGTGTGTTATTTTCAAATCGTTTATTAATTCTTTTTAAAAATAGTGTATCAAATTTTAGTATTATATAAAAAGTAATAAAAATAAAAAAAACTTCTCTATTAAATAAAAAGATTATCAATTTAAAAAAAATAATAGATTCACGTTAATAAAATGAAAATAAATTAAAATATAATCAATTTTGTTGCTATATAAAAATAGATAATGAGAAATTAGAAAAGTCAATAATTTATCAAAAATTATAAGCTGTATTTCATATTTATTATAGCATATGGAGTGAAGTAGCACCTATAGAAATTGGACGAATATTACCAGGAGTTGCCCTATTAGATGGAAAAGTATACGTCGTAGGTGGAGAAATGGAATCTTGTATTATCGCTAATGGTGAGTGTTACGATCCTCGTGACAACGTATGGTCGACCATTGCTTGCATGGTGGAACCCAGATGTGAATTTGGATTATGTGCCTTGGATAATAGTTTATATGCTTTTGGTGGATGGATTGGCGAAGATATCGGTGGTACTATTGAGGTCTATGATCCAGTGAGGAATTTTTGGACTCTTAATGGAAAGCTTCCTGAACCACGATTCAGTATGGGTGTTGTCACGTATGATGGTTAGATAATATTTTTATAACTTTACTTTTTTAATGATACATATTTGATATTAAAGGACTTGAAATTAAGATATAAATTTTTAAATTAATTTTTAATTAATAATAAATAAACAGAAAATTCATATGATTATAATTAAAATTTTTTCTTTTATGTAAAGTGAAAGTAATTAGATATATTTTGTGATAAATAATGCATAATAATTTTTATAATTATTGTAAGTCAACTCAATTGTATGACTCAATTAAGTTTATTTTTGCTATTATACATCATAGTAATATTAAAAAATATATTCATAAACTATAGATGAATATATAATAACAATATAAACAAAGATAATTTTCATATCATTCAAATGAAAAATTCTTTGAATTTCTAGGATTAATATACATAGTTGGTGGATGTACACTTGATAGTAGACATCGTCAGGATGTCCTGAGTTACAATCCAGTAACGCAAGAATGGACTATTTTAGCTCCAATGTTGACACCTCGTTCCCAAATGGGCGTTGCTGTACTTAATGATTATATGTACGTTGTTGGAGGGACCAATAAAAATCAAGAAGTTTTATCTTCTGTTGAAAGATACTCTTTTAAAAAGGTATGTTTGAATACCATATCAAATTTTATCACTAAATAGATTGATATTTAAATGACATTTTACTGTTACTATGTAAATTATATTTGAATTAAATAACTTACGTTAAGTATAATATGTATTAAATTAGAAAGATAAAAACAAAAACTTCATTATGACTGAGTTATGTCTTTATTTATTAATTAATTTTTATGTTTTTTATTGCTTTTCTTAAAACAGTTTTCTATCATAACAGAATATCATAAAACTCAATTTCAAATTATAATATTTACTTTAGCATCCAATATCATTTATGCATCAGAATCAAACGTATATTTATAAATAAATTAAAATTTAGTAAAAATGAATTTAGAACAAAGAAAAAAGAAGAAAAACAAATTGACTATTAAATTTTATTTTATGATTAATTATTATTAATGGTTTGATTATCGGTATTTTAATCAAGCAATGTTTCAATATTAATTAGCAATATTAATATTTTAATGATTAAGTAATAAGAAATAAAATTGATTATATCAACTCTATTATACATGATAAAATTTACATACACAATTTATTTTAAAGGACTAAGTCTTACATCCCATCTACTCAGTTTTTTTCAACATGTATGCATATATATGACAATATATTTTGACACATCATATAATGTTTTGATTATTTATCTAAAAAAATTCTTTTAGTATTTATTTTTAATACGTTATAAGTAAATGATACAATAAATGCAAGCATTTTTCTAAATAATAAACGTTAGTCTTACGGTTACAATATAAACTATTTATTTAAAAATATATAAAATTTATATTTAATACAAAAGAAAATTTTTATTTTTTAAATTAGTAATTTTGGTTTTATTTTAGAACACATGGACTATGATTCCCTCGTTAAATATTGGGCGCTCATATCCTGCTGTAGCCGCAGCAGACGGAAATTTATATGTAATAGGTGGTGATCAACCACAAGAAATCAATTTCTATCGAACACAAATAACAGTCTCCTCCGTCGAACGTTATGATCCACTTTTATGTAAATGGGTTGAATGTGCTCCTCTTCCAACCAGTAGAGGTGAGGCCGCTGCTGTTATAGCTCCATTCTGATTGAAATTTTAACTTTTGCTACTAAACTTTTTACTTTTACGAATTATTTATATCAAGAATATTTTTAATTATAACAAAGTGATAAAATTCATTAGTGATATAATTAGCAATTTTTTTTATGCTTTTCATTTAACGAATATTAATTTTAAATATTTTCTTATTCGTATTAAAAGTGAAAATATATTAAAAATATATTTGAAATATTATTAAGTGCTAAGAGATTAGTATATCATATTTATATACTTTTTTTAATGCATGGGGATGTATTTCAAAGACAATTTTTAATACTATAATTTCTTACATTATAAAAAAAAATAATATATACAAATTTATATGATATTTCATAATATTAATATATTAATAGATAGAATTTTGAACATATATAATAAAAAACTAATTTCACAAAGGAGTTATATATTTTAGTTTTATAAAACATTCATAAAAAAAATCAAGTGAATATTATAAAATATTTGAACGCTCTATTTATTTGTCCATTTTTGTAAAAACAATAGTAAATCACTTTCGTTATGTAAATACATATTTACCAAAATAATACCAACTGATGATATTGACTTATAAATAAATTAATATCTTATAGATAAATGTATAAGTGCATTTGAAAAAGTGCTTACAGGTGTTTACATCGTTTAGATATTAAGCGACTATAAATTTTTTTAATTTATTTTTTATCTATCGAAGATTTTAATGCTATTACATAAACGATGTGCAGAACTGATTATTTATATATGTGTGGGTCTATATATACACATATATAATTATTATATATTAGTAATTTCTTTTAAAAATCTAATTGTATAAAATCTTATAAAAACTTTAACATATTAATAAATACGCGAAGCTGAAATGCTATATTAGATTTTTCAAAATTTTTATGTACAATAATCTTGTTGATAGTTATTCTCATATATATATTCTTCTCGTCGTAATATGTACCTGGCCCTTATAATTTAGTTTTTGAATTAATTTACATATAAAATAATTGTTGTAATTAGATGTAATTTTCGCAATGATAAAGGTGTATGTAAAGTTAATGAGAAATGTATAATTTTATTCTGTATACTTTAACGTTTCTGATTATTTAATAAAAAAACATGCATTTGTTTAGCGATTGAATTTCAGATAATCCATCAATTTGAATTTGTTCTATCTTTAGGAATTGAAAAAAATAAATAGTTTTTAAATTTGTAATATATTAATTGATTTTTATATTTAAACTTTTTAATTGAAATAAAAAAATTTAATAAAAAACTAAAATAAAAATATCAAGTATTACATGAGAAAATTATACATGAAAAAATTCAAATAGTTTTTATTAATGTAGAGATTGACAATTATTTAAATTAATATATACTGACTGTTTAATAAAGTAAAAGATATCTTATTATATTAATTTGAATGGTTTAAATTCTTAACATAATCATGATACAAATCAATTTTAAGTTAACAAAATAAATGGTTGATTATCAAATCTACAAATTTAAAGTGAATAGATTATAAAACGAGTTAATAATAAAATACTACTGAAACTTTTAATATTAATTTATATTTATAGTAATAAATTTTTCACTTATTATAACAAAAAATTTGTAAATTTAAAAGTATGAAACTTTTTTTATAATATAACAAGTACGAATTTATCTTTTTGATTTTTATTTTTTGAATATTATTTTGTAAATTTGCTTACAATATTTATAATCACTGCCAATTTTTATTTATTTGAATCAATTATTCATAAATATTCCGATTAATAAGCATAATTTATTTATAATTTTAAATTATAACGAGAAAATGTAATAAAAATATATAATTTATGAATTTTTTATGTAAAACTTTTGAATGATTTATGAAGTTTATAAATGTATTGATAGCTTATTACAAAAATATTAAAACGAAATCAGAAAAATGTTGGTAATCTTTTATGATAACCATTAAAAAAAGAGAAATATTTAAAATATTTTCAATATCACGATAAAGTGAAATTCTGCAGGAAATGTAAATTAAAATTAGTTTTATACGTTACATTAAATAAATAAAAAGATTGATAAAAAGATATTGTATACTTAATGTTATCTGATTTTTTAAAAATGAAAATTTATTATATTAATTTCATATTTAAAAATATATATACTGTCTTTTTTGTCCATGCATCGATCCAGTAGTTTATATTAATTTCTTATTTTTATTTTATTCTAATTGTCAGCAAAAAATATAAAAATTTATTAAAAATTAAAACTAAATTCTGCCAAAAGAATTGTTTTAAGCTCACGTAGGAGTTTAAGTGATAAAACTATCCTATAAAATATTTAATAAATTTTTTTATATATGCGTTTTATTCTTCTAAAAAAAATTAAAAATAATAATTTTTAGCAAATCCAAAAATGAATGGTTTTTATACAAAAACAAATTGCTATAGGAATACTTTGTAATAGTTTCAAAAAAACAGCTTAAAGAGAGAATAAGCCAAACATAATTTAATTCAAAACCAATAATAACGAATTAACGTTTATATATTGTATAATTAACGAATTACTATTATAGAATCATGTAAGCTTCAACACATGGACGTTTTAAATATTAATAAAATAAAAATAAAAAAGTATATTATACCATAAATTTGTTAAATCATACATTATATTATATATATGAAATAAGGAAGCTACACCTGCCATACATAAACTTGCATATTTGCGTGAAATTTTGATTCCTTATATTATTTTATCGATAAACCAAAAAATATTTACGTGCATTATTATTTATAACATAAAAATGAGCGTTATATAACAGTGTATTTAATATACTTGACTTTCATAAAATGATTTTACGTTGTTATTTTTTGAGAGTAAAATGAATTTTTATGGATATATTTAGAGTTGTATTATTCTTATAAAATCCTAATATTATTTCATTATTTTACATTTATTTGATTTATTTTTAGTTTTTTAAATTTATAAATATTTATATATTTAAAATATTAAATTTATAATATTTTGATTCGTATCCCAGCATAATTTTTATTCCAGTTGTTCATTCCCTCTCCGGTATACTCTAATTTACTCCCATTAAAAGGTTTATAAAAATTAAACTATATCGAAATAAAAGTTTTGTTATCTTATTGTATTATTTTTTATTCAAAATTACATTAAAATATTTCTTTGCTATGCATAAAATAAATTTCAAATGATTTTATTTTAATTTAAGTACTTTGAATTAGCTTTCAGAGATGTTTTTTCTCTGAAAAATAAAGTATAGAAAAATATTAGTGAAAATTATTTTAATTTATTTTGTATAAAAAATTTTTATTTGTTGCAAGTTTTATCTTCCTTTAATTTATTTTTATTGCAAAAGATTTGATTTTATATATGATGATAGATGAAGTGTACGAATAATTTTATTAAAAATATTAAATTTTATAAATGAGAATAAGATTTAAAAAATGTTTCTTTTAAATTTTCATTAATAATAAATTTTTAATAATTTATTATCGAAATACTTTTATTTAAAGAAAATTATGAATCCTTTAGATTTTTTAAGGTTCATTTCATCATAATATTTTGATTTGTCTCCCAGCATAATTTTTATTCCAGTTGTTCATTCCCTCTCCGGTATACTCTAATTTACTCCCATTAAAAGGTTTTTTTTCCCAAGTTTATAAATTTATATATTAAATGTACATTTATTTTTTTCTGTTTTCTATCATTGACTTTCATTTGAAAACAAAACTGATTAATGAGACCATAGTTGACCGTGACTGAGATAGAAAAAAACGATATTAGAAGAGATTCATGACCATAAATTTTTGTGATTTTACATCAATATTAAATTTTGCATTAACTTTTATATTTCTTCACACTAAGAGATGAACGAGATGCTTCCTTAATTTTATTATTACATTACTGAATAAATATATTAACAGTTACACATATAGTGTATCGTGATACATTCAGTTAACTAGTTATTTCCTTATATATTATAAATATGATCTAATTTGTTCGGTAGATGTATATAATGTATAATATAATAAATAAAAATTTGCGTGCCAACAAAAGAATATCAGCGTTAGAAATCAATCCCTAAATTATTTTAAGTTAAATTATGTTGAAACATAGTTACTGTAATCAATGTAATTTTTAAATACTTACCTTTTAAAAATAATTATTTAAAATAAGTATAAGTTATAAAATGATCATCTGATATCTCTATTTTAAAATAGTTAAATAGTGAATGTCCAATAATAGAATAATGTTTTATTAACTTATATTGAATTTTTATTACTTAGCATTGAATCCATGTGTATTTGATAATTTTTTGTACTTTGTTTTTATATTAACATAAATATAGTTACGTCTTAACATGATAACTTTGGATATTTTGCGTGATTGAGGCCACGTCTATCAATAATGATAGAGAAATAAATTTAATTCGTTAAATAATTGATTTAACACTAATTTATTACTAAATAACAACTTACATTAAGAGACGCTTATAGTTTTTTTCTTTCAAAAGGGATAGTCGCGAGCTGCGTTGAAGTGCTATTCACCTTGAACTTCTGGGCCGAGAATTTCAAGACGTTTTTGTTCGTGTGTTGATTTCTTATGGCTGATAATGGGTCGAAAATGGGTCTAAACTAAGTCTAATCTTAAACTAAATCTAATCGCGTACTACTGATTACTATTTTTCTCGTTGCCTTTTTATAGCGAAATTTTAATTAGCAAACAACAATTTTGTCAAGTGCAAGTATAGTGAGATAGACATCCGTGATATATTAGATTTTTTAATGTTAAAATTAAAATAAGCATATTCGCTAGCGCTATGGTACAATTCCGCCGTGTCAATGGCCAAGAGTACGTTTTAGACGCGCAAATTTATTTCACATAATGTCTTAGTTTTGATAACTTTGATATTTCGCTGTATCAACGTCAAGTACACAGAACGGTGAGATTTCTTACTTAACGAACTTATTTTAATTAAAAAACATTACGATTGTTTAACAAATATTTATTCAAAATAGTTGAATCTTATTATCTAAATTATCGTACTTATATACAAAAAAATTGACGCAAGTGGAATATTTTGTTATTAATCCGTTTGTTATACAGTATTACAGAAGGTTAATTTCCACCTTTGTTTTTTTAATGACAATTTATATGAAAATGAAAATATGCACATATAAGGATTTTGTTAAATATGCAATATACGGAATATTGTAACACTAACAAGTTATAATTTTTAGTTACAGCATAGAAATATCAATAGTAATATATTCTAAAAAAATACACACTTTAAAGTATTTTTTATTTCGTGCTTATTTAGAGTAATATTTAAAGTTAACTATAGTAGGCATTTATATGTTGTTAGAATATAGAATATTTAATGAATACATAATACAATTAGATTTCTTACATTGAGACCATAATTTAAAGCCAAATATCAGGATTGAACTAAGAATACGTGTTGTCGTAATTAAAAAATACAATGCAGTAGTTTCACAAAATATATTTGAAATTATATTTACGTTCACTATATTTACAAATTTATGTAATTATTTTAAATTAAACGCAACATATATACATGAACTAGTAGATTTATCTGAAAATTTTTATATTTTAGGTTTAGTATACTTCACATAAATTTAAATACTTTTTTAACCATCTATTTATAGTTTAATTTATAACAATATGTACATTATATACTGTAATTACTTTATAATTAAGACGTGATAAAATAAAAATACTAAACGTGACAATTTTTAAAATAAAAAATGAAATCAATATTTTTATAAGAATAATTTTATTAATTAAATATTTTAATTTATGGCTAGTAATAAATAGTTTTTGGGTTATTTTTGCAGAGTATTTATTCAAACTAAATTTAATTTTATCAGTAAAATCATTTGTTAAGAAATTTACAAATTAAAATGTAAAATTTGTTTTAAACATTGGCCTATTAAAAACTATATGGAACTTGAATGAGAGCGCGTTTAAAATGTGCTTTTCACAAGTTTATTTTTGAAAATATATTGACAATAAAAATTTGTCAATTATAACAATATATTAAGGAACGTATTTGTATGTGTTTTAATTTTATCTGAACAATATTAATTAGTTCAAAAACTTATCCATATTATTAAAATAGAATTTAGATATATCGATATACTTTGATTAAGAATTCTTGTCAAAAGATCGTACGACGTAACAGGTCAATAAGAAATCTCATGCTTAAACAGATGTAATTCTGATACTTATAGATAATTTAAATATAATATCTTATGATCAAAATTAAAAATTTAGAAATAGAAAAATTTAGATTTAGAAAATTGAATATTCTTTTCATTTCATAATTTAAGAAAAAGAAAAAATATATATATATTTACAAAAAATTACAAAGAAAAACATTTATTTTATTTTTAGTTATTTTCAATATATATATCTTTATTTACATGTATCACAATATACATGTATAGAACACAAAATATAAAATATATAATATATCAAATATGACTAAAACCTAGAAGGATGAATAAATAACGAGTAATCAATAAATTTATTATAAATTACATTTTTTTAGTTATTAAAATAAGGTTTTTTCAATAATTTCACGATATTTAAAAATATATTATACCTTTCTTGCTTAAAAAAATTATATAAACTTTCAATAATTGAGCTTATCACAGCCATCATTTTGAACAATACGATTTTAAGTCAAAAAAAATTTGTTCAATATTAGTGAAAAATCATGCAATTTTATCTTGATAAATAAGTAATTTAGCAATTTTTTTTTTAAATTAAAATTTATCATTGATTCGTACATGATTTGTATTAAAATATTTACTTTAACTTTTTAAAAATAAAGTCTCGTAGTTTTAAATTATTTTTTCCCTTTAAAAACATGTTTAGCAATTCTATATTTATAAAATTCTTATCTATTTTGTTCATTTTTTTAAATATTAAAAACGAAAATTTTAATTAAACTATTGGGTACTATTAAAAATATCACATTGTTTCTTAAATAATAAAGTTTTTAAATATAAATGAATATTTTTTGTTATTCTTACATGAACGTATTTACATAATATAAAAAATTAATTTTTAGCACATTTTTGTTTTCTCTCCATTTTGTTTTGAAAGAAATGTTTCATTATATTTCAATTTCTAAAAATGTTGAGATCATTATTACATTTGATATTAAATAACTGCAAGGTTGTTAATTTTTTTTAATTAACACAATAAAGAATTCTTTAACATTGGGCTTTAACTTACTTAAACTGCTTATGCAATACTCAGTATGATATACTGGTTTCTGGAAAGCATATCGGTTTATTCAATATTTAAATATGACTAACATATGACAGCATTTGAATGTTTTATGTGTATTTACTGCATAAAATTATTGCAGATCGAGCTAAAAATTATTTGTTGGTAAATTAAAATCTAATCTTGATAGACATAAGAATTTCTTGTTTTGGCCAAATGGAAAAATTAGTATTTTGTAATAACATACAGTTATTTGCACAAATTTCACTTTTAAAGTAGATTTTATTTAATTATCTTTCTTCATTTTATTTATATTATTTCTGTTTAATAGCATGGTAATACTAAACAGATCCACTATTATATGAATCATTTATTTACTTTGCATCTCTTTCAATCGTCCTAAAATATCAAATGATATTGTTAATAAATAAAAAAACGTAAATTGTTGTATGATAGATTAAAAAAAAATGTTTTACTATTATATAGCATTTTCTTGGAGATTTTCTTGAAAAAGGAAGGTCTCTTCAAAAATATATTGTTTTAATGTCTCTTTTGGAAGATCATCTAATTCCATATCAAATTTAAAAGGTTCTTCTGCAACTGGCTATAGTATACCAATATTATTAATATTATAAATATAAAACAATATTAATTAAAAATTATATTTATAAGTACTTCATCAGCTGGGTCATAATACTGTTCCAAATATGGATGAGCTAATGCATCCTCTACAACAATTCGTTTATTAGGATTGAAAGTTAACAATTTTTCCAATAAATCAAGTGCTTTAAGATCCGCATTTGGAAATAAAATTGCCCAAGGAACCTTTGGTTTAAATGATAAGGACTCCAAATAACTTCGAGCCTGTAATTTAAAATTAAATTTTTCTTTTTAATAAATAAGTAATACATTTTCATAAAGTTAATTCATAAAATTAATGTAAAACCTTTTTATTATAAATGCATTCAAGATCTTCAGGTGAAGGTGATCCAAGGATACCCAAAATATGATTGAGCTGATCTAAATAATGTTTTCCAGGAAATATGGCCCGTCTGGATAACATTTCTGCAAGTATACAACCAACTGACCAAATATCTATGGATTTTGTATAACCCTGAAAATTGCAGAATTTATTTATTATTCAAATAATTCAAATATATTACATAGAATATAGTTTTAAAACTTATATCTTTGCATATAAATTTTTATTAACTTTTTTATATGAATTAAATATTAAATAATTATTCTTTTTAATTTAAAATTTATTCATATACTTTTGAATTTAACATTATTTCAGGTGCCCTATACCATCTTGTTGCTACATATTCTGTTAAAAAACCATCATGATTATGAGCAGGATCCGCAACTCTTGCTAAACCAAAATCACAAATTTTGAGATCACATGTAGTATTCAAAAGTAAATTACTAGGTTTGAGATCTCTATGTAATACATTTGCTGAGTGAATATATTTCAGTCCTCTGAGAATTTGATAAAGAAAATAACATATATGATCATTGCTAATAGCCTATAAAAAAAAGAAATATTGAAAGTAAGTAAAAAAAGGTTGAATATATAATAACATTATTTACCTGAGTTTTGAGTAATTTGTAAAGATCCGTTTCCATTAAACATTGAACAATATACACATCTTTCATTTGATCCACAGTTTGTGCCCTTAACATATCTCGTATATCTATTATCTATAATGATAAACAGAAATTCAATTAAATAAATATTTTTAACAAGCTTTACTTTATTATATTTTAAGCATTTTAAAATTTACATTTTCATGATTAAACCTGTTTAGAATTTTTATTTCTCTTAATGTTCTTTGGCAATAAATTTGATTTTGGAATGGAGAAATTTTTTTTATGGCTACTTTTGTATTTGTTAAGTTATCATAGGCAGAGCTGCAAAGAGAATAATAGTTACGATAATACAAAACTGAAATCAATTAGTTACAATAAAAAAATATAAAACAGTGATGTCTTGCTTATCTTAATTATTTTATAATATAAAGTTATATTGTAATATTGTAATTAAATTGTATAGTTAAATAATGAGCAAAAATAAATATGCAATTTTTGTTATTTTCCGTCTTTTTCACTTGACGACTTTTCATCTGCAGTAAACGTCACTTACAAAACTGAGGGAATAATTATTAAGATAAATTAATTAATTTTTAGTTATACTTCTTTGTTTCATTAATATGACTGAAAATGAGCATATCGTCACACATAAATCCATGTTGTGCATTCAATTTTTATTTATTTACTTCTTACCAAATGAAGGCATAAAAGGGAAATAGAAAGAATAGTAAGAGTAAGAGAGGAAGAGAACAGAAAGAAGAATGTCTCTGGAAATGTACATTTTTAATACTTACACGACCATACCATAGGCACCTTCGCCCATATATGCTAGATTTGTATATCTAGGACCGACCTCGAATATTTGTCCACGAACTGTTTCTGCATTCGAAATCGCATTCGATAAATCACATCCATCCGCCATTTTAACGACAACAGAAAATTACTGTTACTACTACTCTACACAGTATTCTATAGGGTATTTTAACGCCGGTCTTTTACGTGAGCGCATTAGAATATATACGTATGTGATCTTAATATGATGCGAGTTAATGTAGGGATTACCACATAAATATACATATAACTATTCTATCAATCTCTTAAAGTATGTCTGATTATATGCATCAAATACATACTGTTTTTAAAGTGCTTGCAAAGCAGTATAAGAATCAATTTACATTCACAATTTTGCAATAGTTACGATGTCATACAGAAGAGGTTAACTATCTTTATTTTTAATTGCAATCATATGATCCTTTTGCATATATTTTCTTGTTCTTGAGTATGTTCTATTCTTTTTGTTTCTTTTTGTTTCTTTTTCCTTCCTTCTTCATTTTATTCCATATTATGCGACATTTTAAGTGATTTAGAATAATGTTAAAATTTGTAAATAATTTATAATTATTGACTATCACTTTATTTAAAAGTATAATAAAGCTTACTTTATTTCTTAATTCAAGTATTTTATTTTAACGTGTATTTTATCATAGTATTAAATTTTAATATTCATAATATAATTGTTTATATATAATTCATAAATTAATTCTAAAAATCGATTATTGTCGGCCGGAACAAGTAAATGAATGAAAAAGTGAATGTTTTATCTGAATGTTAGCATGTTTAGTTAATACATTAAATAAAAATTTCTCTTTGAATCATAAAATATATACTTATATGTAAAATTCAATACTCTGTTCTCAAATATTGTTTAGTATGTACAAAAGTGATAAATAATCCTTAACTTTTTATAGAGAATTTAAGCTATTTTTTATTAATTAGTTTTTAAATAAGAAATACAAATAATTTTTTATAAAAATATCAAATTTTAATTAATATTGTATTATATATTTTGAATTTATTAAAATATTTCTCATTGTTTAATGAGAAAATTAAAATAATAATAATATCCGAATTCTCAAATATCGCAATTGTAGTTAAATTTAAAAATTTAACAACAATGGTTTAAATACATTATACACATTAACGTTTTTTCTTTATATATAATTTTTTAATAAGTTGGCAACAAATGCTTCAATTCATTCCAATGGAGAAGCAGCTTCTGAATAGAAAAGTCCGTTAAAATACATTATTGGAGACATTATTTGTTTATTTTAAAGTCTCTCACGGTTGATCTTGTGTGCAGTACCTGAGCATCTTGTTCAGTGTATGTATGCTTATAGTTTTAAAATTTTTAAATCTTTCTGATTCTAATAGAAGATACATACTTACAATTGTTGTCAAATAGCTCGAGTAGAGTTCCTTCGGTGTCTCACTTCTTTGTAACCCCGCACAACTATCAGCACGAGGATTCCCCTTTCCAACTTCTTCATAGAGGCGTGATAGATCATAAATGAAGGTAGCAGCATTGTAAAACCTTCGTGGCAGATGATATCGCGTGGTCGCGAAAAAAGTGACACAATGCTACCCAAAGAGAGGTCTGGTAAATTGTCGATTCATGCCTTATTTTTGTTGCATCTTACTTTTTCATCTGCATGAACTTTCATTTTTTCATAGGATTATAATGATGTTGTAACCTTAAAAAACTCTTGTGATATCACCAATAATTACTTTTTTGAAGAGGAAGTTATCTTATATTGTTATATTATTCTATAGATATTTTTATGTGTAGTTTTACGCAGCATCCACATCATATATACGTATAAAAGCTTTATTAGTATTAATTGAAAAAAAATACATAGGATTAAATGATTTATTTATTAGAGCTGTCGGTAAATATAACATTGAAACGTGTTAAAAGATAAATTTTTGAGTTTTTAATAATAATAATAAAATGAATTTGATGACAACTTCAAAATTTAATGAACGCATAAAAAAATTTTCATTAATTTTTAAAAGAAAAAAAATCATCCATACATATAATAATGTTTATTTTTAATTATTAATTAGTAATCCATTAATATCATTTAGTTATGATTTAAAAGTAAAACATTCTCGAAATACTCGAGCTTTTTGTGACATTTAATTTTTTGCAACCTAAGAACGTGCTTTTAATTATATTTTTCATATTTAATACACATGTAAATTTTTTTTCTAGAGTATTAAATGCTTAATTGTTAAATTTTTTACAAAGCTATAAAAATTTGAAAAATGTAAGAAATTAGATTTTAAATAAACTGCACAAATCTCAATATACAAATTTTACTCACAAATTTTCAATTGTATTTTTCTTTTCTTACCAAGTACGTTATTTAAACTTAAAAATCTAATTTTTATTATTTAATTATACTTTAGATTTAATTTATAAAACTTTATATATACTTATAATAAAAAATTAATAATGATATTAATTTAGAAACATCGAATATGATGCATTTAATTTTTTAACTTTATAAAATCTTAGAAATAGTTTAATAACAGTTTTATATTTATGTCGATCATATCTTTGTTGTTATAAATCTTGTAGATAATATAATTCTACATATTCAGTAGTAAGCAATTAATGCATATAAGTTTCTTCGATATTTCTGTATGCATTATCTGAAATTACTTCAAATTAACTAATTTTCCAATATAAGAAAAAAAGTATAAACTATATATTTTTTTTAATTTATATTATTAGTAGTAATCCTTAATAAATTAAGATATTAATCTTTATCTAGGGCATGAATTTTCATTAATATTAAATAAAAAATTGCAAAAAACTTGAATAAATGATATATGTGCAGTATAATTTTCATTAAATGTTTAAATTAATTTATAATCACTAACTTAATACATATAATTTTTTAAATATTATCAACTATAAAATCTTGTACTTACATTTTTTCATCTAATTTATCAAAACAATCGGGGACATAAAATTGATACTTTAATGGATATTACAGTTCGAAAATAAATTTTCCGAATATAATTACGTTATAATTACAATCACTTAAAGTTTTCAATAGATAAATAAAAATTCAAAGTTAGACTGGTTGTGTTGCGTGATTGTGTGATCATGATTATTTTTATTAAAGTAAATAAAGAAATAAGGTAAATATTGTATTAATTTAGCTTGTAACACTTCACGTTTCAACAAACAAACAAAAATAATTTATTGTTGTTTATAAGATATAATTATAAAAAGATAAATCAATCAGTCAATGACCATTTAAACTAGCGAATGACTGAGATATATAATATATTTTATTAAATAAATAAAATGACTAACAGATTACAAATAAAAATTATGTAGACCTATAGTTTCCTCGAAAGCTACTAACTAATTTCTATTTTTCATTGCTATTAAAATTATTATTATTAAAATAAAACTTTTACTCTAAAAAGTAATGTTTTGTAATTATGTAAATATATAAAAGTAGTTTTCAAAACTAAAATAAGAAAATAATTAATTTTAAAAACTAACGCTTTAAGAAATTTAGAAAAAAATAATACAAATATGTAATAAAAAAACTCATTATTTTAGTTAAAGTCCTTTCTTCGTGAAAATTGACTGAAAATATTTTTTATTTTTCTTAAAATAAAATAAGTCTTAAAATTTGAAATATATAAAGATATTAAGTGAAAAAAACGCTAATTTATTATCGAAAAATTTGAAGAACACTTTAAAAAAATAATATGATATAAAATATAATTATAAAAAAAAATTTACTTATAATAATTTCTTAATAATTTATGTTTACTCTGTAAAGATCATAAATAGCACAAAAAATTCTGCAATTGGCGCGATGGAGGTGAGTAACATAATTTTTCATCTGTTGCGTTTCATTGTAATAGTTGGGGAATAAATAGCGACTCATTGTAACCCTGAGTCGCTATAATATAAAAAAAAAACTACGTTCTGTATGTTTATTAATCAGTTGATGACTATATAGTGCAAACACTTTCGATTAGTATGCTCATGGCGAGGTACAACAATTATAAACATCTGATTTCTTTTACAATTTACGTAAATTCAAATTTATTAATAGGTATTGATCGTGTTGTTTACTTAATTCGGTTATGCGTATGGTATTTAAATGATAGGAAAAAATAAAGGATGTAATTTTTAGCTAAACTAGTAATTGAATTTGATACAAGCATTTTTAAAATTTGAAACTCTAGTTGTTTTGTTAGCTACTTGCTTAGCTCTTGTTCTTCGTTTTTCAAAAAATCTAGATAATCACAGGAGTTATATTTTAACATTTTGAGAAATAATTTAAGCAAATAAATATATATGTGTGACAATTTTATATTTGAAATATATTCATTAATTAATTTTCATTCAAACAGTTTATATTCAAAAAATATTTCAATTTAAAATCAATAATATATTTTACAAACATCTATTTTTCTTATAAGATTTAATAAGTTACATGAAAACATATTTATACATCTTTTTTAAAAAAAATTTATAATAATTTTACAAATCGGTATTTTAATGCATAATTATTACGTTATGTACGTAAAGTAAATACCACAGTTCAATTTGCTTTTTTAACTTTCAATAAATTTTATTTGAGTAGTTTCTATCGAAAACTTAATCTCAGTGACTCATTCAATTTTTACAATTAAATTATAAAATTTATTAATACTTACAATTTCTTTACTTTCTTAGTGCTATAGTTATTTTTTATTTAAAAAGTAAAATCTTCATAAATCTTTTAACTTCTTTGCATAAAATCAACCCACATACCTTATTTAGATATACTGTAAATTTATACATTTATAAATTTAATAAATATGCTTAAAAAACACATTGAAATATTTCTTATTTCAAAAAAACATGTAAATGTATAATTATTAAAAAAAAACAATAAATGATATTAAAATACTTCGAATCTATATAGTTTATGGATTCTTAAATTTATTAATAATAAAATTTTAAAATAAATTTATAAAACGAATTTTTGAAATTCCTGCGTTTATTTAAAAAGAACGAAAGTAAATTTTTACAAAAAAATTTAACATTTTGTTAATTATAATTTAAATTATTACTAGTTATTGGTTGTTTTTTCTTTTTATTTATTTTATAATATAAATAACTTAATAAATTTTTCCGATTGGATAAATTATTTAGAATTACAACGTTATTGAAAGACTTTAAATTAGGCACTTTAAATGAAAAAAATCTTCATACACTTATGAATTAACTTATGAAACAAAATATATATTTACAGATAGTAAAATTATTTAAGTATTTATTTCCTTAATCTCTTGCAATAATAATATTTTTTTTTATAAATTGTATATTTTAGTCATATGAATAGTAAACTTAAAAAATTTCTATACACTTATTTAAAAATAATTTTATTTATATGCGAGAAGGTTATTTTAACTATTTTATTATTGGTATTTTTAAGTTTTGGAATGTCCAAATGATATAAATGCTTTCAATGTTGCATACAAAAAATTAAGATAAAATATAAAAATTTTCAACGCTATCGCTAGAAACGTGTATAAACATTTATACATGTTTGTATGCATTTACTTAGATACTTAGAATCCCATTAAAGTAATTTCTATTTATCTGGATCAATTACTATTTATTTTTAAACGCTATTTTACTTTAAGTGGTATCTTTTACTTTAAAACATTTTTCATTAATCCATTTGTAATAACTTTTGATAAGTCTCTTTCTAGATACAATAATTTAGTATAAATTTAATCGATGTATAATAAATATTCTCTAGAAAAACAAATTTTGATTAAATACATTTATGTAATATTTTTATTTTTGTTTATTTTTTGTATATACTGCTACGTATATGATAACATTCATGTTAATATAAAATTAGTTTTCAGCTTCAGAAACTTTTAAAGAAAAGAATAAAGAAAATAATTTTTATTCGTCGGTAAAAGAAATTTTTATATTCAATTAATAACATTGTTAGTAATATTGTGCTAAATTTTTTACATCAACATTTTTATTTAATAATAATAATAATTATTAATCCTCACTCTCTATACCAAAAGTATAAAAGCATTCGTATACAAGTTCTAAGCGCTGTTTATATTGACTGGTGAGATTTACGTGGTTAATAAGCTAGTCGTGATATGTGACAGATCGATTGATGATATCCGGTATTGGAAATTTTAACGCCGTGAGTTACATTCGAAACGTTAGGCCAAATAAATAATTTAAAAATTAAAATTTTTCGTCCATTAAAACATTTTTTTCCAATTTTATTCATATCTCAATTTTTAATTAATATATTTATTATATAGATAATATTACAGATATCTTATTTATGTTATAATTTTCTTATTAACTTTTATATATGTTTAATTTTACCCTTTAAATATTATTGCGAAATATCTTCATAAAAAATTAATGTTAATATTAAAATCATATGTTTATTATTATATTTTTGAAAGTTGAGTACACTAATTATGGTATATTAATTACTTAAAATATTATTTAAAACCTTCTTTGGTATGCTTTCGTGTTGGAAGTATGAAAATATTATTCTATACTGAATTTCAATGACTTAAGCAATTATATTTAGTCATTTAAAAAGTTTAAACATAAGTTCTGATAAATTTATGCTAATTCAACATTTAACTTTAAAACGAAAGTAATAACTTCATAATATGAGTGTATTTAAAATATAATTGTAGATTCCTATGTTTATTTTAGATTATTTATTTAAGTTTCATGCATGATTATTAAAAACTTTTGTATAAAGATTGGTATTTTTTAAAAGTGATTTTTATATTAATTTTGATGTTTAAATTGCTTATGAATACTTAGGTTAAGCATTAAGTTTATTATATTAATAAATTATTTTCGAGTTGAAGAAAGTTCTTGAAATTTTTTATATTCAGAATAATTTTTTGTTTTTACAGAACAAACTTCTCTTACTATTGTAAATCAAAAGCTCGAGTTTTAGGTATTTAAATTTTGTATTATTTTTATATTTTATAAAAATAAAGTAAGAAAATTCGGAAGAAGACAGTAAAAATAATAGAAATTTTCTATATTATCATTTTTAATTGGTTTATGACTGACCAAATCAAGGGATATTTTTATATGTACTTAATAATCTATTTCAAATGACAAATTAAAATAAATATCAAAGTTTTTTGTAATGTCGCACAAAAGGGTCAACAAGAAATTCTGTAAAAGTTCGAGTGCGGGCACAAACGGCAGATTTCAGCCTAATAGCTGCTCCGATCAGTTAGTCAGATTGACAAATACTTAATAAAGTAAAGTTTAAAAAAAACAGCAAGTACCACGATTCATCATCACTTCCTACGCCACGTCACCATCTCTGGATTAATAATTATTTTAAAAATTCATATTTGATTCTACATTATATGGAATGATTGAATACATAATTAAAGGAAAATGATATCAGAGTTAACATAATAATAGAAACATGTAAAAAATTATTTTTCAAATTACTTACACTTCAAAATTATTCTATTATTACACCATCTCTGGATTAATAATTATTTTAAAAATTCATATTTGATTCTACATTATATGGAATGATTGAATACATAATTAAAGGAAAATGATATCAGAGTTAACATAATAATAGAAACATGTAAAAAATTATTTTTCAAATTACTTACACTTCAAAATTATTCTATTATTACACCATCTCTGGATTAATAATTATTTTAAAAATTCATATTTGATTCTACATTATATGAAATGATTGAATACATAATTAAAGGAAAATGATATCAGAGTTAACATAATAATAGAAACATGTAAAAAATTATATTTCAAATTACTTACACTTCAAACTTATTCTATTATTATACGATCTTCGGATTAATAATTATTTTAAAAATTCATATTTGATTCTACATTATATCGAATGATTGAATACATAATTAAATGAAAATGATATCAGTTAACATAATAATAGAAACATGTAAAAAACTATATTTCAAATTACTTACACTTCAAAATTATTCTATTATTATACCATCTCCGGATTAATAATTATTTTAAAAATTCATATTTGATTCTACATTATATGGAATGATTGAATACATAATTAAAGGAAAATGATATCAGAGTTAACATAATAATAGAAACATGTAATAAATTATATTTCAAATTACTTACACTTCAAAATTATTCTATTATTATATTTTAACAATGACTTCTTTCAAAATTATTCATAAATTCTATTCATATATTCATTTACTTAATTAATACAACTTCATATTATTGTAGTAAAATTAATAATTATAATTAAATTAGTTTGAACATGATTAAATAAATTTATAAAATTATATATAAATTGTAATAAAATTAGAATGTTTCGATAATTTTTATTAATTAACAAATTTTTTAATTTTTAATATTTTTGAAGCTTTTTATGAGATTGTTTTAGAATATTATAATTAAATACTAAATTCTATTTCAAGTTAATATTGCAATTATAATCCATATTTGAAAAATTAGCATTATTGTTAATTATTGTTAATTTTCTGTATTTATTCTCTATAAATGAGAATTAGGTTTAAAAAATTTTTAAGAAATAACGATAATTATAAACTTAAAAGCTGAAATGTATGAATAATTAACTGCAGCTATTCTTTATAACTTATATTATTTGTTATTCTATCAGAAAGAAAAAGGAAATTCTTCTTTACATATTATATATATACATTTCTATAACTAATTATTAATCTTGCTGTATTTACAGTAATTTTCTATAAATTGGTGTTTATATCTATTAGAAAATTTTTCGAATATAAATAGCACTAACAATTTATTTATCTACTAAACCTATTTTAATAACTTCAATAAATAAATCTTCCATAGCAAATATAATTAATATTCAGTAATTATTTAAACAGAAGATCGTAAAAAATTTTTTAAATTTTCCAAAATTAGACTTAAAAATTTTATATAATACAATTTCTTTTATAAACGCATTTTAAAAATTTAAAAGAAAATTCGATCAATTTAAAATATTTTTTTACCAAGTATTAAAGGAATTATACAATAAATAAGTACAAAAAAAATGTTATTAGCAGTATTTTTATATTATTGAAAAATTATATTCTTTTGGAATAAATCATAACTATAACAATATAAAAATCAAATTTAGATGTTTTTTATAAAAAAAAAACTAGATATTTTTTTAAATAAATAATTTATTGAATAAGAAAAAGTTTAATTAAAAATTGTCTTGATCAATTTTTTTAAATTAATTAAAAATTTAATAAAACAAATAAATACTAAAATTAATTAACTTACAATACTACTATACTATATTGCGTAACAAAAATTTAATTTAATTTTTTAAATTTTTTAATGTATTAAAAATCATTTATTTTCAAGTAAGAAAAATATATATATTTATGAAATATTGATAAGTATTTTAATGACAATTAATATGATGTAAAATTTACAAGAAAACTAATTATTTAGGAAGATTTTAAACATTTAATAAAATTTAAGTATTATGTTTTATTCTTTTTAAATTTTTATTTATTTTGCTTAATTATATTAAGAACAAATATTTATGAAATGATGAAATTTTTTTTATAAAAATTTATTTTGATTGTAATATGTTTTAAAGATACATGCAATAAATATGTACTAATCTTATAAATTATTATAAAGTTTTTTACATAATGATCTAATAATCCAATAAGAAAAAAATAATATTAAAATAAAGCGATACTTTTATTTTACTTACATACATTATCTTACGTTTTTGGAAATGCTTATATAATAACGTACATCAAAACATGAACTACATTTAACACCTTAAATACCGACTATGGAGTTGTAATTTCAATAGTATAACTCCAATTAGTTCAACGAAATTGACTGCATACGTCGAATATAACTTATCATTGAGAAAAATCGATTAGATACCTTACACATGGAATACTTATTGCAAATTTTCAGGATTTTATTGCGGTCTAATTACATTTCTATAAAAATTATTAACTTTAATATTAAAAATATGATTATTATTAATATTATATATATATACTATTTAATATTTGAAAGTTTTATAATATTATTATTTAAAATTTGTATGCTTTAGTTATTGTAATTATTATTTTTAAAAGTATTTATCATTATTTTAATTAACTATATCAAATTAGTCCGTAATTCAATTTTTTTAAATTTACAATTTTATATAAATCTGAATTTTAGATAGTTTCTTAGCCGCTCTTTGTTTTTTCTATTATTATGTTATTAATCGATAAATAATATATAGATCAAAGAATAAAATAAATATATTTTAATTATTTATTTAAATTTTAACTATTTATACGAAGTTACACATGAAAAGAATAAAATTACTTGTAAAACTATGAAATGTTGTTTATACTTGTTTTAATTTTATAATGTAATAATGTAATTTCAATGTTCTATAATAGGGAAAACTATTCGAGTATATTTATTTAACGTTTTATTATAAGATTTTTAAATTTTATTAACTTTTACATTTGGTCGTAATAGTGACTGGTATTGATTTATCATTGTTTAGAATTTGATATATTTAATTTTGTATTATTCAGTTTTTTAATTTTTGATTTAGAATTTTTAATTTGAAACTTTAATAAAATATTCTAGTATACTTAGATCATATTAATTTTATTGTTAAGTTTAATAGTTAAATTTTCAATAATAAATCATTTTATTTTTATGTATTTTTTACAGTTATGATAATTCATACATTTGCATTAACTATGGGTTATGAGTATCCAACTGATCGAATTTTTGCGAGAGTATTCGTATTCGTATATTGATTATTTTATCTGTACCTATATTAATATTTATAATTATTTTGCCTTTTTATTTTGAAATAATAAATTATATAAATATGTGCATAGAAAATTCATTTACATATGTATTTTTTGTTTTTGCTTTTTTAATTAAACTTCCTATGTATTTTACTTATCACTGATATTGTGTGTGCTCTTGTTATTAGATCAATAATTTTAGCAGCTTAACATTAAAATATCTACGAATTAATCGAAGAAGATTTTTCATCAGGATTCGTTTTAATTAATATGATAACTTATAGATCATATCGGTGTTGTTTTGTTAAGATTTGTAACTCTTATGATTTAAGGAGTTTGTAGAAGATTAATTATGACAATTGGTCGTTGTTTATATTAATCTGTAATGTTTATAATTATAAACATATTTTATGCGTGTTCTTATACTCGTAATTTTTTAATTAATAATAGTATATTATATGTTTTGTGTTTATGATGATTTATTTTTTGCTTTGTAAATATATCAGCTCCAATTTCTTTAAATTAACTTAAATAAGGGCTTATTTTATTATGAAGGAATATTCAAGTACGAATATAGACATGAAGATGCGCAATTTTCAGTTCGCTCAGCAGACAATTAAATGCTCGGACACGTAAGCATACATTATTACACGTAACACTGTAAGCAGCATCCTGAATGACATGAACACGATCCCGCATGAATATGGATGCTGGTACATTACATTTTTGCTCCAAGTTACGTGTATAAATGATATGCCTTTTGTTTAAGATGAAAGACAATGAGAATATGTAGGGAATCACTGCGTTGGAAACTACCAAGTGAAGTATGGATCCGTATGGAAATACAATGTAATTTTCCTTCGGTTTATGTTTGTTGGGTAACGAAATGTTGGAAAATATTGATTCAGATTTCTTAATAAATTCTCTATCACGTAGTAGTTCACTTCTTATTATTTCTATTGTTATTCTATTATTGTAATAGTTTAGGAGACGAACGTCATCGACTTGATTATTGCTAATAAATAGATAATCTAAAGTCGGATCTCTATAACTAACATTCAGATGGAGTTAGTGATTATTCGTAGCTATTTATAATAACAGGTATGTGAGATATTCAACAATAGTCATTTTTATTGATAATATTATATATTATATATATTAAATATTTATAAAAATAATTCTTAATTGTTCAAGAATTTGCAAAAATAGGAAAGATAAGTATTTTATTCAAAACAAAATGTCGCACACACAAAATTAATGATACAATAATTATAATAAAATTCTCGATTATCTACGAGACATAAACTAAATTTAATCGCATAAAATATTAATCAAATTTATTAAAATTTACTTACATAATATAGTAATAGGTTCAAAATTTTTCATAATTCATGGTTTAATAGTACAAATCAATAATTTGAAATTAAGAAAGAACAAAATAGTTTATAATTATAAAATAATATTTTTAATGAGTAATTTAAAAAATTTTTATTTTATAAAATCCTTATAAATGCGTATATTAAATAATGCTTTAATTGTATTTTTTATAAAATTTCTGATTTTAACAATTAATCCTAATTAAATTTTATAAATAAAATTTCAAATAAAACAGAGTATTATTGTAACAAGTTCACTTTGAATATAATAAGTTAATATCTTAAAGAATAGTGAGTTTATAAAAAATTTAAATTTTAATAAAATTGCTTTTCTTATTTATCTTAAATACATGAATTTACAGTATTTATTTCGGATTATAAATTATAATATTTCTCTATTATTTTAATCGCATAATATGAAAATTATAAATTTCTATAAAAATATTAATTTTATTTTTTTAATGAAAAATAAAACCAATAAATATCAAATATTAATCACTTTCTAGAAATTTTCCATACTTTGAGAGTGATAATATGCATTATTATGCAGAAATTATGCATTTTATCGTACAAAGTAATGAATATTGGAGTAAAAATGAATGATAATGTTAATATCAGATTAATAGCAGACAGAAGAGTGCAAATGCGTAGTTCTAATGGTCACAGAAGAGGTGAAAATTCTGATATTAAACTATTATTATGCATCACATCAAAGAATAGTGGCTGATGCTTTGTGAGTTTTAAACTCGAAAATGCATTAATTTCCATGCTAAGCTCGAAAGGAACGTGAACACGTAGCTATCGCGCCCATGTATCACTTACAAAAAATCTTAACGATGTCCTCGCTTGGTCATATGCATTACGTATTCAGGCTAATGTTTACCGACATTGAGTTTTGAGTATCACCGCCCGCAGCAAGATAAGACACCAAGGTAGTAAGGACAAAATACACGGTATCAAGGCTATCGTGAACTTTCATATTTACTGGATTTGTTGCTCTATTATTACTTGAAACAGCGATAAAACTTAATTCCTCGCTGGTGCTAATGACATTTTCACGAGCTGTTCTTTATCTGCCTTAATTCTTGTAATTTATGTTATTATAATATTCTTATAGCGGCGTACAGCGAAGGATCATTAATATTGAAACTTTGTCTTTTATTGTAAAGATCTTGCAATTTACTTTATCCTTTTATTTACCTCAAATGAACAAAGTCAGTACTGCATTATAAGCCCAATAAAAACAAAGCTTCTAAAGTTGAAATTTCAACTCCGCAAACAGATCAACTTTGTTTTCAGGTTTTTTCTAATTTTTCTTATTATTAATAATTTTATTATTATTAACTATTTTTTAATTCATTTTACATTTTAGTGATACAAATTTTTAGAATTTCAGCACATAACTAAGTAATAGTTCAATTAATAATTTAGAATAACTTGTATGCGAAAGTATTTTGCGATGATATATGTTATAATTTTATGTAACTATATACTATTCAATCAAATAATAACAAATTTTAGTCTTACAGTAGAGCTATTGAAGATTAATGCGTATATGAAAAAAATTGTAAAAAGTAATTACTTAATAGGATTAATGAATTGCAGTAATAGAAATTTAAAAAACTGGTACTGAAGACAATTTTTACAAAAATCAATTTATGTGTGAAGAGATTTATTTTAAAAACTATGATAAAAATATACTGCAACATACAAATAATAAGCACTAGCTTCATTTTCACTCGTGCTCTCAGGTTAAGCAAAAAGCGGACGAGAATATGCGAACTGCTGAAATATAAGAAATAGAAACCAAGGAGGAAATACCAAAGTAGAACTTGTACAAATCGGATAAGATCAGTTATTGAGAACAAAGAAAGAAAGGGAATTTTAAAAAGAAGCTGAAAGGTTGAGTGCCGTAAGATGGTCCCGAAAGAAAAGGTGAGAAGAACAGCAATGTCCATGGAGAATTATACCTCCGGGCATATGTGCACTTTTCGCAATCCCTATTCACATCTTCGTTTCCGCGCCTATGCACGACTGCGCCAAAGGAAAAAGGATCGAACTCTCTTTTCTCTCTATCTTTCTGACGTCAAATATTATATTTCGATGGTTCGGACTTGTATCGATCTGTCTCTAGCGTTATTGGTTCGGCCAATTTCGCAAATCGTTGCTATACGGCGGAATGATGCAGCGTTGACAAGGCGGATATCGGCAAATTGAAAATTAGATCTTAAATAAAGTACCAGAGGTGAGAGATGTATTCTGTTTTTTGTGGAAACTGATTTATCGCAACGAAAGATTTTAAATCGCCTGAAAAAAAAATAAAATTTTATGAGCAGTAGTAGTTCTTCCGATGCTTGAGGATTTTATCGGATTTCAATGACGAAGGCGACGACTTTAGAAATTAAATGAAAACGATTTTTCCATCGTTCTAAGAATCTTGTTAAGTTACTTAATCTTTTTGCAATACAAGATGATGAAAGATTATGTAGCATATCCGAGTAACAGTGTAAATCAGAAATTGTGCAGAACTTATATAATATGATTTGTTATACAAGTAATGATCTTGAAACAAACTACTATAAAAATTTGTTAATTCATATTTCTTTAAATAAAACCTCTGAAGCTGCATGTACAGAAATTTTCCTCTGATAGAATTATTTAAATCGTTTAAAACTAAATTATATTTCATATAGCCCCAGAATTCATACGAAATAAATATAACCCTTTTTTATTAACTTGAGTTTAGATTGAGAAAAATAAATGTCTTATTTTCTCAAAAATTTAATTGCAAGTATTGCGCAATATCTTTTAACTCTTTTGAAGCATTATAATTTTTAGGAAAAAATCTGTGTAATATATTTTAATACTTTAATTAAATTCATTTATTAGTACTTAAATAATTACAGTAAACTGAAATTTTTTAATCCGCAAAAAAATAAAAATTGAATTAATTATTTAAAATTTTATTAATTAACTTATAAAATAATTTATTTTTATATCAAATAAAAAAGTAGTTAATTTAATATAAATTCTATAAAGATTTGTACAATTTTAAATTAGTATCTTTAGCAATAAGTTTTATTGAATTTCAATATTTTGATTAGTTTAAAAGTTATATGAATATTTTTAAAAGGTATAAATATTTGTAAATTATTTTAAAAATAACTATTTTATTGTTTAGTTTTATATTCAAATTAATGATTAATGTAAATCAATACAAATTAAAACATGTCACTTTTATCTCATCAATTTATTTACAGTTATTTACGTATTTGTAGTGTTATTGGAAAAACGAAATATGCCCATAAAATTTACCATTTTTTATTAAAAAAGAAATGTATCGATATTTTATATCATTAATTTATAATGCCATTTAATAATACACCGAAAGTCAATTGGCAATATTTTAGTTTCTATATATATTAAATTTTTTTTAGGTAAACCATATAAATTCCAATAAATGAAGTATGCACGTGTGTATGTATGCATGTGTGACGAGGAATTAAGTTATAATCACAAGGCTAACTCTAACTTTATATAATGTGTACTAAGAAACTTTATATTCATTTCATTCTCATTAGGACGTGGTACGCGTATGAGTGTCAGTAACCAACCGTCTGTGTATGGCATTTGCATCTTTATCCTACCAGTATTACTGTTCAAGCTAAAAAATAATGCATTTTCAGTAGGTGATTATAGGTTAGCAAATTGATCTGTTGTTTGTTTTCTTCTTTTTTTTAAACAAATTTTAATTGCTTTAGTAGTAGGGAATTCAATGATGTATAAACAATGTTTTTTCTTAAATGTTTACTTAATTAAATTATGAGGCACAAAAAGTCCGCGCACTGTGAGTGAAGAAAAAAGTTGTATAGAACCAAAGTTGATATACAGAAAATAAATTACTATTTATTAAATAAAGATTATTCTACTACTGAATTTTCTATACATACAAATATAACATATATGTATGCAATAAGCTTTAGTATAAATTATGCGATGTACATCAAATGATGATTACACATCGTAATTTCAAAATTAGTGCGTTATGCACACTCAAATTTATATAGAAATATATAAATTAGAAGAAAAATGGAATAAGGTACACCGGTAAGTATATGGCAACTTCAACCTTTCAAGGAAAAATATTCGTTAAGTTATAACATATTTCATTCTATAGTCTCATGACGCTATTATAGACAAGTACCGTTTGTCGGATATACCTTAGAAATCGATACTTGGTTTAATCTCTGTGAAAATGATGTCTTCGTTTAGCCGATGTTCTAATGGGAAGTTAATTATACAGGTACTTACACAACGTAATTATATATGGATCATTGTTATTTGAATTACTTGCTGTTGACGTGCGCGTTAAAACAAGCATATTATGACAAGCATTAATCAATGCCTGAAAAAGAGTATTTCAAAGCGTTGGGTCTGCATTGGTTCACGTTTGTAAAAAATTTTGTTTTTTCTCAATTTTATATTTTTAGAGGATACGCTTTTCTAATTTCTTCAGCGCCTCAAATTCTCAACGTCATAAAAGCCACACCGTTTTTATTCTGTTGTCTTTCTGTTAAAATGAAATTTAATCCTTCTAAATATTACGTTCCCCTCCAGAATCATTAATGATATTTCATTCTTTTTAGTCCAGTTGCAGATGTAGAAGGTAAAGGAGTCTTTCATTATTTTGAAATAATATTTTTTAGCGTCAACCCATCTTTGCTTTTTACATATAAACAATGTTATTATTAATAACTATATATAAAAGAGTAAGATAATTGTCTTTTAAATTAATATATTACTATAGATTAAAAATAGTAACTATTCAAAATATTATAAGTAGTTTAATTTCTGGAAGAAATGGCTAATTTTAGAAAGATTAGAAGAGTTATTTGCATAATTTGCAAATCAGTATTTATTTATTGTATTAAAATTAATTTACGAGAACTAGAACTAGAAATTAACAAATAGTGAGAACTTCTAAACTTATATAGTGCAGATTTAACAATGAATGACTATATTTAAAAATTCAAAAGATTTTAGGTATAAAAAATAAAGAATATATATCAGAATATCATTAAATTTAAGATTTTTATTGAAAGAAAGCTTTTGTTTATTAGAATTACTATTATATTTTTAATCGTGATACCAAACTAAATTCTATCATTAAGAGTTCTAGTATGATTATATATATATATATATATAACTTATGTTAATACTAATTGAAAATAAAAAATTATTATTTTTATCAAATAACGATGTAAGTAATGCTCATGAATACTCTTTAAATTTAAAATTATTTTTACTGTATTTATTAAATATCCACAATACAGAAGAATGTTTCGCTTTTTAACAGGACCAAGGGAGCGATATAATCGAGGCTTTGCGTCTACCCATGTAGAATTAACGTTGATATTTGTGAGAAGGAACCAGTGACCGTTGGTAAACAATGGTGTATTTATAAACCCTAGTGCAATCCGTTCGACACGACAGTTCGGGTTAGGAACACAAGGAACAAGAACCGCTCACCTTGGCGAGTATATCTTGCGAAATGTGAGATACTCGTTAGTCTCATTTTAGGAGGCTCGTTACAGCTTTGAACCCGAGGAGTGTGCAAGTGTCTCTATAGCTTATCGTTCTCTTGCACTCATAACCTCGCGTGTTGAACGAGCGCGTGCCAAAAAGTTACGTAAAATGTACGAGTGACAACTCGTGTTAGATGGAACATTTATGATGTAAGCTGCTCTTGAGAGTAGTATTTTCTCTTTTCTTCGGTGTACATATATTCTTTGTATGGATATTAAAGATGAGATGAAGTTTACCGTACTTAGTCTTATATTTAATCATCTGTGAGATGGGAGGAATAATGAACTCACATTTGAACATTGAAGAGCTTAATTTTATTTGTTTCATCTAAAAATAGTGTTTTACAGCAAAGATTTTCACCTAAAAAAATGAAACTAAATAAGTGCATTTGATTATTTGTTATTGTAGTGTTATTAACCTATAAAATATATTTTATATTATTCGTAAAAGCAAGAGAAACCTGTTGCCTTAACTTCAAGAATCTTCAAGTTTTGCGCAAATTTTACTATTCTGATAGATGGAACACTCTTTTAAGTAATTTAGTAAGTATGATTAGTTAAATTTAAAAAGAAATTTATGTTACGCTCAATTTACATATTTACAATGTCATTTTTTCATTAATAATTTGAGTAATATTGAATTTAATTTTTATTTATTATATAATTAAAGTTTTTTTAATTTTTGATGATATATGTATTGATTAACTCGTGTAGATTTAAATGAATTTCATGAATTTATTACATATTTATAGGTTAGTTTTAATTAAAATCAGTTTTTCAATTTATATTTTTTTATGCTAAGCTTTATATATTAAGACGTAGTTTAGTACACATTGTTAAAGTAAGTTTTGTGAATAATAATGTAAAGAAAGTTTTTGATGTAAAATAAATTATGATGTATTAAAATATTAATATAAAGCGATAGTAAAACAAAGTACTCATTCATATTTGTCATTTCATCTGTTACTATTTTTATTGATTTATCGAACGATAAAATTAATTATATTTCATTTTATTATTAATTATTTTATTTAATAAACCTTATATTTTTTTTAGATAATTTATAAAAATTAGAATATTTTATTATATATATTAAATTGATAAATAAGAATATTTTATAAAATATTCTAAATGAAAAAAATTATTCAAAAATTAATCTAGAGTATTAGTTTTTATTGGAAATGCATGCAAAATGTTATGCATGTAGACCACGTAAAAAGAAGTCCTGAGAGCGTATAAGCGTTTTATTGCTTTATTACAAGAATACTCATTTCGTTGTAGAAGGTATCTTCCATATCCAACATAGATTTTATTTTTTTCGTTAGTGCAAATTTCTTTTAAAATTAGAATAAATTTTTAAAATCTGCGTTCAACGTTAATTTAAATAATCAAAGTAGAATAATTGATCTTAGCAAAATTATTTTATTGTTTTTCAAGCATAAAACTTACAAGAAAGTAAAAATATTCAAGAAGGATTAGTATGTTTAATTTCATAATTTTATTTTTCGAATAAGTTTAATTTACAGAAGAATAAAAAAAATCAATCTCTCGATAATTTTCACCTAGTATATTTTTTTAATACATATAGTCTAATTTATGTGAATATATTTTAGTGCAATTGCGAGGTAACACGCAAAGGTGTAAAAGCGATAACGCTCAAATGGAATCCAGAATCAAATTACTACAGGCCAATAGTAGGTGGTGAGATCAGGTTATCAGGATTCAGTCTTACAAGATTACTGCTTCTCTAAACGCCCAACAAAGTTAGCTTCAGATACAGCATTCGAAGTTCGCTCTTGCATGCTCCAATCCCAATGTACGAGCAGAATCGATCCGGTCAAGGAAGACACTAACAAGATTTAAACTTATGACTTTCATTACATTAATCAATCACTAGTCTAATAAACGAATGTATCACGCACTTTTATTTTGAATTAATCATTGTATTTATTTGTAATGCTCATTTTTGTATTTTATAAACTTTGGTAGAAATATAATTTTCATTTAGCATTCTCAATATATAAGAATATTCTGTGTCCAACCAGAGTATACCATACACATTTTTAAGAAATTTTAGCGATAAAATAATTTTAATGAAAAATAATTCTGATTAGAAATATATTCAGTATTTTTTGTAGAAATCCATTGAAATATATAATCGCTTAATACTGCTGACAAACGCTTTCTTTCAGAAAAGACAACCTCGTAAAAAACTGAGACTATTATTTATTTTTACAATTATTATAAGGCAATTTAATTTTATTTTCATCGAGTAATAATGAAAATTTTTTTAAATTGTATGTTTTTAATAAATTGAATATATTTAATAAATAATATTAAATATTTTTAATTTTCTTCAATAAAGTCCAACGCGAAGAAAACAACTTTACTTAAAGTCGTAAATTCTTTTACAATATTTGATAGTAAATCAAATTACAAAACTTTGTTTATATCTTGTTTTTAACTTTAATTAATTTCTATATTTCAAAAGTAGATATTGATGATTTTACGAATAATAAATTTCTTATTTCAATGTAAACTTGATTGACCATCTCCAACGCCCATTTTTATATTATTAACTTATATATTAACTTTTATTAGATTGATTTTCGTTGTTATTAGAATCAAAGATATACCAAATATAATTAATTAATAGTTGAAAATTCCCGCTTTTGTAAATAAAAAATTTAATTTTCTAGAAAGATTCGGTATCGAAAGAAATACTTTCTTTACAAATGTGAAAATATAACTTGTCGGTTAAAGATTGTAACAATATCTAATATTATATTAATAATTCAATACATATTATGATAAATAGCGACAATCTTTTTAAAATCGAAAAAGACCAAAGAAAAGAGAGTAGGAGTCACACGGAAGTTCTACTACTGCGATTATTTATTGATGATGGAAACTATATTATTAAACGAGGGTTGTATCAATAAGTATCGTCTGATAATAAGCTTCTAGTGATGAAAAAAGATTGGTTAGATTCAACTTTCAGCTTCTAAGAGAAAACATTTTAAGAAAGTGTGTTTTCATTCTGAGTTTTAACTTTAGTTAATTGTATTACAGTTAAACAAATAGTTTTTTAATTACTTTGTGAGTATCTGTAGCTTCTGTAGATACTACAGTACTGAGTGGATTGTCGAATGAGCGAAATCAAGGAAATTACTTAAAAAGATTGTATTGCAAGTTATCAAACTTTCTAGGTAATGAGAGTGGCCGTAGTTGTTGATCGTTTAATAAAGCGTGTTGGATAAATTGAGTTTGGGCCCATAGCAGTCACAGGTGTAAAAAAAACTACGGGTGAAGGCAGTCAAATATATATGCGGTTATGTAAGGTTCCTTCGAAAGATATAGATAGGTGAAAACGTCAGTTACCTGTGCCTTTGTTAGATTGTCCGACAACATTGATTTCATGTATTGGAATTTGGGTTGTGTTTCCCATATATTTTAAAATAATTTTGTTTAGATAACTAACTCATTAAAACTTATTTCTTCTTTTCATATATAATTGAGATAATTATGTTCTTTTGTCTTTCAAGCCAAAATTTTTAATGAATTAAATATCTTTAATTCTTGAATACCTCTTTAATTATGGTGCAATAGTTAACTGTATTATACATCTATGTATACTAAGAGGTAGATGCAGCTTTTTTATTTGTAGATCGTTGTAAAAATTTTTTTATTATTTTAAAAATTAAGAATTCTTGTATATTTATTAATTAAAAAAGACTAATACTTGGTTTATTCAAATTATAATATTAAAAAGACTAGTATTTTTCTAAATACAGGAACGTCTTTCATTTAAAATTTTACTGGCGTGAATCAATTTGTATTTTTGTTAAATGCCATATGTCATTTAGCTATTATGTGTAAACATTTTATATTATACAAAACCTTTAAATCTATTTTGTAATTTACAAATTTTTAATCTTTTATCCTACATTATTTCAGTATTTGTTATCTCCAATGAAGGAACATCTTTGGTTACAAATTATACATCTTAGGAACAATTTTGGTTAAGAATAGTAGATAATATACCATTTTTATTTTTCAGGTATCTTTTTAGAATTAAATTTTGAATATTATAAATTTTATTTTAGTTTTTATATTTTTACAAAAGACTATTATAAAAGTTAAGCACCAAAGAGAGAAATCACGTTTGAAAATAAAACATTAAACAGTTACGACATAGAAATTACTAAAAAGTGTATGAAAAGAAGGAGAGAAGAAGAGAGAGTGATAGAGAATATTAGAATCAATGGCAGAAAAGAAAAGAGCTATGTAATAGAAAGAATGTTTTTCTGGCAAGACATAGGATGGTAGTGGAGCATGTTGAAGACAAAAGCAGATAACATGGACACGTTATGGCACGAAGTAAAAAGTATAAAAACAGGACAACAAATGCAGCTATGCATTAATCATGTCGAAAAATCTAAATATACTAAAGAAATGAAGCAGATAATATTAGAAAGTGTAAAAGACAAGGCATCTATGTATGAAAAAAAAATATAGAGGATAAAAACTTAGCAAGATTCAGAATATAAATTAAAACAGAGCAAACAAGCACTGGATGATAGAGAAAGAAAAATGTGCAGATTGTGTAAAGATAAAAGTGAAGCAGTGAAACGCGTAATATAAGAATTTAGAGAGATTGTAACACGTACAGATATATGGATAAAATGTATGAAAGGCGGCAAAAAGGACATAAGTATATTGTACAAAATTCATTGGAAGGTACAAAGAAAGAAAAAAGAACAAGAACTTAAAAATGTATAAATTTGTTAATAAATAATCAGTATCAAATAAAGTATAAATCTATTGTAAAGCAAGAAAAATAAAAAATATGAAAACATTTTTTGAAGAAAAATAATGTGCAAGTTATGTATAAAGATAAATATAAAACTTAATAAAAAATACTAAAAAAAAGATACAAATGTAAAATGTTAATTTAAAAAACTCGAGAACAGAGCACTTCGGATCACATTGGAGTAAAATAGTTAGAAATTATAGTTTGTATAAAAATGTATGAAAGAAACACAATTAGAATAAGTAAGTATATATGATGTATATATAAAGAACAAAAAATATTGTACGAGCCCGGTTTTGTATGTATATAATAACACAGTATAAATAATTGTAGTGTATAAAACAATAATTAATATAATATAAATAAATATAAATAAAATAAATAATATAGATAAAATGTTCATATGTTAAGATGCGACAGATAAGTAATGTTTATATGTAATGCTTTTATACAAGACAAATGTATAATCATAAAATGTAATATAAAATATTTTTTACTACATATTACTTATAATTAAATAAAGATATTAGTCATTGATCAAGATGGGTAGGTAATTTAAACATGTATTAGAAAAAAACTATACGCACAACAATCGTTACCTCGATTAAATATTATTTTATTCTTTGGGTAAAATTATTGTATAAAACTTTAACGAAAAGAATTAATTTATAAAAACACTTTTGGTAGTGAATTATAATTTTATTTTCATAAATTATTATTATTTATTTCATAAATTTGAATATGGTTTTACATAAATCCTCAATCATAATTCAAGAATGTAGAAAAAAACCTTTAAAAGAATTTTCATAAAATACAGACCCATACAAGAAAGGATTATTGTGGTTTATATACGTTATATATTTACTTTATTTACAACTACTGTGTTTGTATAATCTTTTAAATTCTTCAGTTTGCTATTTTATATTAAAAACATAAATGCAGCCTTACTTAATTTCAAATCATATTTAAAATTGAGAAAATAAACAGAGATAAAATGTAAATACTGCATTTAATCCATTTAAGAATTATTGATGTATTAAAGGAAATCTAAAAATTATATATAATCATAAGTGTTAATTTAGAAAAGATTGTTGGCGAAACGAACAACTATGGAGATCCACATGTGTCTGGACACATGTGAAAGGTTCGAAGGAAGCCGGCGTAATGAGTTCAGAGAAAGTCGCAGGTAGGTAATCCGTACTGAGTAGGTAGAATGAAGGTATTGTTCCAATATTATTATTATTATTATTCCGAACCATTAGGTGTTGTTAGCCGTGTGTCATAATATGTTTAAATATGAAATAAATTACAATGTTTATAAACGGTAATAAATTGTAATATGATTAGCTGAAATAAAATCTTAATAAGATAGCTGAATCGAGTGCATGCAGGTAAGCAAGGGGAACCTTTTTCGCAATCTTTCTCTCTTTCTTTCCCGCTTTTTTTGGCTTACTCTTACTCTCACTTTCATCTCTCTCTTCTATTATTTCTGGTGTGAAAACCGCATTATCCACGGAGTTCCACAAAATTTCAAGGGTCAATGAGAGAAGTACAAGCCAGTCCACGAATACGACCCACTGAGAAAGTTGACTCGGGGAGCGGGTTGCGAGGATTCGGCACACCAGGATCCCTCCAATTAAGGACTGGTGAAGATCGCGATCTAGAACGGAAACGAGGGGCACCCAGATACCAGACTTAGGGAGTCCAGGCTTGGGTCACAGTGATTTGGGTCCATAGTAATTTTTCCAAAGGGATCCATATTTTTTTATTTTCACGTCGCGACTGAACACAGATTATAAAATATTTTAATTTAAATTATAATAAAAAAAATTATTAAATTGTAGTACAGATTATGAAAATCATATTTTTTAAATTTATGATGATATAATATTTAAATAATAATATTATTTAAATATAATTTATATAAAAAAATATTGAAAATGTTTTAAATATAACTAATTATATTGCAAAGAAATATTTGTAATAAAATATAAATTTTAAACAATTATGAAGTTTCATATTTATTTTATATAGTGTAATCGAAGTATATTTCCAGAATGTTAATCAAGATCCTGTATAGAAATAATTTTTAATGATTATAACTAAAAATAAATAATTTTCTTTGTGCGTTATGTTCATTCTAGTCATTTACTAATATATACATTGAACTTTCTTGAGTTTATAGGTTATTAAAAAATAAACATGTAAATAAAAATTTAACAACATCTCTTTTATTTATTTATCAATAATACAATGAATATTATTTATTACAATTACTATTTTTTTCCAAATATTTAAAATTGAAGTCACTCATAATCTATATTATATAATTTTCAATATATTTTGCTTACTAAAATTAAATTACTAATAAATTATCTCATAAAATAACCAAAGATTTTTTTTATGAATTCATAAATCTATTGATACGTATAAGAATTTACACATTCTGAATTCTTTTTCATAGAAACACATTTTTAAGAAAACAAATTTTTTTATAATTTCCTGATTCTTCAATTAGTCATAATATTTTAAAGATGCAAGTAATGTCTAAAATAACTAGATAAGTAATTTATAATTCATAATATATTTTCTGCATTAAAGTATTTATTTCAAATGATATGTTATTTTTTCTACTTGTCAAAGGTGATTTTTGTGAATATGAAACATTGTTTGGATGTTATACGACATACTTTCTTTTGCGATATTTTTGAATGAATTTATATTTTTTTATAATTAGTTTTATATTAAACGTAATTTATTATTTAATATATATAAAGGATACAGGTTTAAAATATATGATTAAATATCATTAATAAAAAATTATTTTTCTATCTGATATGTATGTTATAAATCTGAGACTGAATTATCGTTGGTCTCAATTGCAGCTTTTTTATACGTTTATGCCATACGTTTAAATAATATTACTTGAAATATTTAATATTAATTTAAAATAGTTTAACTTTATCAATCACGTATATTAACCTAAATAAAAGAAATAAAATATTTACAACTTGATGAATATTGAGGAAAAATATGTTTTTTCAATTTGATCACTTATATGTTTTAGTAATTAATAAATATTAGTGTCCTGTTATAAGTTTTCTTATAGTACTCTTATTCATTAATAAAACATCCAATTTAATAAAATTAAATAATTCAAATATTTATATTATGTATTTTAACAAAATTATCTAATATACTTATCAATCATTAAAAAATAAAATTATTGACTAATATTTGAAACGTAAATTCATTTTCCGTAATTATTTAAAAAAGAAATAATGCATATAATAAAAATTTTGGGAAAAAATATATAAAAAAATATATTAAAAATTAAATTAGATATTTTTTATATATCCTCATCGTAACAAAAACTGAAATTTCTTTTACTTATTTCAATATTATAATTATATATAATTTTCTTTTTCATAGTGTTCGTAACATAAGACAGTTTTATTTTTTGTTAATGGTATCACTAAAAATAAGATAAATTTAATATTTTATAAAGACATCGAGAATAAATTATTGTAAGTATAACTAAGTAATAATAATTTAATCATAGATTTTCAAATTTAGAAGATTTTTGCTTATAAATTGTTTAAACTGTTAGGCTAGATAAATGTAACCATTTAAAATTAGAAAATTAATATAAACAGCGACTATATTTATATATAGTAGAATTATTATATTCTTAAACTTTTTTATTCTATTTGTAAAATTAAATTCTAGTGCTAAAGATTAAGCATTAGTTCTGTAATTTTTAGTAAATTATGGCTTTGTAAAAATTTGTTATATTATGTTTTATTGCTTAACAATAAAAACGCTATATAATTGAGTCATTTTCCCGTAAAAAAATTGCCGATATGAAAAACGAACTCTGTGTGTATACCGGAAATGCTTTAATGTTTACGTAAACATCTATGCGCAATTTTTAACTGATCAACAATCGACAAGTGACGCGTTAAATAAATCATAGTAAATTGTAAATGACAATGCATTCGATGAAAGATAGAAGAAATAGTATAGCACTTGATGATTTGATTATTTGCAATTTTAATAATCTTTAGTAATCGACGGTGAGTTTGCATTTCTTAGTCATAAATTGAGGGTATAGTAAGTTAAAATACAATAAGAAATTTTAAATAGTTGTTACTGGCTAGTAATTTTTGTTTTATAAAAAAAAGAACGGAATAATTTTTTACTACACAAATTTTTATCTATATTTTTTGTTTATTTAAAATGAATTTACGTAATTATAATGTATTATATATATAACTTATACATAATATTAAATAAAATCCGTCTTAAATATTAAATAAACCATCATTTTTTTTTCGCACAATGAATCGACGAAATATATTTTATCAATGCTATTTCTATAACATGTTAAGTATTTTTTTAAATGTTAAGTATATTTTATAAAATAAAAATTTGTAATTCTTTCCTTTCTATAATTCTCTGAAAAAATTAAAAAATTAACATAAATTTATCTTGATTACGAAAAATTTTTCCTTGTATTTCTAAATGACTTGCATTTATAAAATATATTAACCTACGAATTTAAATTAACGTGAATCATTGATTAAAATTCACTGTCATTTGGATTAAATATATAAATTAAATGATATTAATAATGCTTAAAGGTTAAAATAATGTAAAATAATTTTATTAAAAAAATAAAGTGCCGATATAATTTTTGAACATATTAATTTTAATCATATCAAATATGATGTAGACTTTTTCGTTTACTTACAAATTCAATTTAATAAAGCATAAATAGAAAAAAATTTAAACAAATTTTTTGCAAAAAATCTGTTTGCATAGTGTATGTATTACGTTGATAATAAGCTTTATTCATTAAAAATATTTTTAAAAATGTTTATTTATTTGCATTATGAAAATATAATCTGCAGTTCATATATTCAAATTCAGATAAATTTCTTTAAGAATTATAGTATTAAGTTCAACTGAATTGTATCAAAAAATTGTAATTATTGAATTTATAAACTACAAATTAAATACATTAAGATTCATTTTTATACAATAAATGGAGAATATGATTATAAATGGTCGAAATTATTTATTATTGTGACAGAGAATGACGTACTTCTGCTCAGAATGTTATACTACTTGTTTAATATCCAATAATAAACTTATAATTTTGTATAATTGATTTATATTGATTAAATTTTAGTTTTGATAGAATTAAATTCATTTATTTCCTCAAAATTAAAAAAATTAATTAATTAAAAAATAATTAATTACTGAATATATATAGTTGAATTCAGTCAGCTCAAGAGGTTTATGTTTCAATGAAACTGACTAATATTTGATTTTTAATTTACAGCAGATTTGAGCATTATTAGGTGACACTATTCCGTATGTGTGCTTAAGTTCAATGAGGACTCTAATTTAAGAAATATCCAATAACAATAAAATGCAAACAAGAGCTCCCTGTTGTCAGAATGAAAAATGGAACCCGAACTGTAAACATAAAGTCATACCTGGTGAATCTCAAGTCTTCCTGTTACTCATTACGAAAAGGTGATGTCGCTATTCATACACATTGTATAAACCGGACGGTAGACTTTTTTTACTCTATCCTCTTAGTAACGATGGAAAACGGCAATGTGTGTCGGCCTTGCTTTTCAAAACAAAATCCAGTTGAAGATCGGTGATACGAAAAGTGCGACAATTGCAACGGATAGAAAGACGAATTATGGACCCTCTGGGAAAACAGAGAAAGAAATCGATTTTCGCAGGGCAATTAGTACATGACTCTTGACGCATTCGACTAAGTAATTAAGCGGTAGTTTCGCGGTCGTAGATTTTGTTACGAGAAAGAGAGAGAGATTTAGTGTTATCTTGCGCAAAATACACGTACATGCAATTTTGCGCAAGATCAAAAAGGAAAAGACACGAAAAGAGTATACCGTACAAATGATAAAATTCGTATGAGTGCTCCAGAGACTACTGTCCTGGTTTTGGGTATACATTTCATCGTTCTCTCCTTTGTTTTTCTTTTCTTGTACTAGCGTCTTATAAAATCATATAAGTTTAACCTTGAGAGGTCAAGAAAAGTCTTTTTGCTTTACAGTTACGATACTTCAACAGATAATCACGTATTCGTGTGAATTTGAAAAATTTAGTACAGTCCAAGAATTTTTGATATATGTAATGTAAATCTCTTTTGTCTCTTATGCTTGCTTTGTTACGATGAAATTGTAATTACTAAATTTATCTAGACAAGATAAAAGATTATAAAGTATCGATTGATAATCTTGGATTCATAATGTATATAGCCATGGATTTATAATAAAAAATAATAAATCTCTAAGATAATTTTTTTAAAATAGCTGCAAAGCCATTCAGATAAAACGACCGAAGGAAGTACTGTTGTTGACATTGTAATTTTTATTGTTATTATTATTATCGTTATTATTATTCTTTTCTCTTAAAAATATTTTCATGAAACTTTTTTTTTATTAATGAAAAAAAGTTAGAATTTTAAATCAGTATTTTAAATTTAAGTAAAGAAAATTTCCATACAGAATAAAAACTAATCAAATATAATTTTATACTATTTTAAAATATTGTTGAAAATAGAAATAGCAAAACTCTTGTTTGATTGTCTATAGAAAAAATTAATTTTTATCTGTTACCCTCGTAGTTAAAATATCATTAGGATTAGTTGTTGTAAATACTTTATTTAAAATATGACAAAAGAACTATCATCAAACATGCTACTCTTATATAATTATGTGAGATTAGTAAAATATATTTATTATACTATAATGATATAATACAATTAAATATTATTTTAAATTTTTAAATCGTTTAATAAGACAGAAGATTATTTTTAAGAAAAAATAGCTTATATATAATAATTATTACATCTTTTGTTTAATATTCGCAGGAAATATTTTTTAGAAAATTTCAAAACTTACATCATCAATTTTGTTCAATAGGAATTCCTTTAAAAAATTTTTAAATTAAAAATCACAACAAATCAAATATGCTTATGTGTAAAATTCGTGCTAGAATACTCTAAAATAAAAGATGATCTATTCATAAATGCTTTGTAAAAATATTTATATTAGTATTATTTATAAAAAAAAGTTAAATAGAATATTATTTTTAATGTAACGGATTTTGATAAAGTTTTGTAAGCTCAAAGCTCAATATAAGCAAAAAAATTTATGTATACGAGCAATAAGTTATTTATTTTAAATTAAACAGTAATTTAATTGTATATACTTTTTAAATTC
This sequence comes from Platyscapa corneri, assembly GCA_018907185.1. Lineage (NCBI taxonomy): Eukaryota > Metazoa > Arthropoda > Insecta > Hymenoptera > Agaonidae > Platyscapa > Platyscapa corneri. Next base: position 327,197 of record JACCHW010000084.1, read on the forward strand.
CAGGTGGAAAAGTTATAAATCGATTAAAAACCAATTGAGATACATACTTTGTAAATTTAAATGATACTGAGAAAAATAGGTTTAAAGATTCAAAATCAATATTATTCATTCGGTAAAGTTCACTTTTAGTAATTTACTATAGTGAATCTAGTCTAGGGCTAAAAGACGTATTATTGATTCTTATCATTCATTTTTCATCGTTCCTCTTTCGATAGGAGTCACTAGCTCGTTTGTGTGGCTTTCCTGTGTTACCAAAAGCATTATTCGCTTGACTAAATAGATACACTATTTGTCTTTTTTCCAGAAACGATGAAGTCCTTAGTCCGTTTCTTACTTACAGTTCTTCTAAGCTGCATAAAAGATCACTGCGACCCTAGTTTAATTTAATTGCAATATAGCCAAATAAGTGATTAATTGTAGTACAAAAGTTTAACAGAAAAATTTTTTACAAAAAATTTGTAATCCATTAAAAGAAATTGAAGCATTTAGTATTATTTGACAGGTTTTCGTATCTTTGATTTCTTATTCATACATATATTCATTCTTATTTATTCAGCATTTTTATAAAAAAAATATTGAGTTACATTTTTATACATTTGGTTTGGATTACCAAAGTATCTACACAAAGGTTTTTAGAGCTCAAAGATTTATTTAATTGACTTTTGAAACTTATAGAAAAAGTTTTTGAGGTATTGAATATTATAAAAATGTAAAAAAATCTTTTAAAATTTTGGAAGTTTACTTTATGATAGGTGAGAAATGTAGTTGAAATAGAAAATGCAGCTTATAGATTTATCAAAGAAAAATTAGAAACTATAAAACTTTCACGTGGATCAAGTAGAAACTAAATATACATATACACAAAAGTATACTTTAAACTAGTAAAGTATGATTAAATGTTCTGATTTCATTTCGCGTAGAATAAATAAAAGTAACATACTTGCAATTATGAAGAAGCGAGGAACTTTGAGGTTTGTAAAAAAGTTATATAATTTTATATAATTATTATTAATTAATAAATGTGTAATTAGTAATATATCACTATTTTTAAATTTCTCTTCGTATACATAGTTATAATAATAGTAGTTTTTTATAAAAATGAACGATATAAGCTATCGACTTATTCTTAACTATTTTAAAGTATTCATAGAAATTATCACTCATTTTTTATAGAGTATTACTTTAAACGATTTGTGTAAGTAAAGTTTTAGAATAAAGAATAGTAAAAAATGTTTACTACAATATGTTGTTGTATATTGAAAAATTATTTATAATTTTTTTTATTAAAATTTAAGTAATATACAGTATTTGTGTTTATATAAACACTATTGTAATATCGTAAAAACGAATAAAATACAATTAGTTTATATAACATCTGCCATTTTGAATTTTGTTTTACATGTGTATGATTCTACTCGAAAATTCATAATATTTCACTTTTGTTAACTTCAAATTACTTTTAAATTATTATTATTATTAAAACTATTAAAAGTGTCTCTAAATAATCGATAGAATAGTAATTTTTGCAAGTCCATCTAATACTAATACTTTGATGAACTGTTTTCACGATTTTTTATATACGTGCCATTCTATCCCCTCTACTTCCGATACACAGGTATTAATACACAGATATTATGTCTAATAACGTCAAAAAATAATTATTGTATAACATCTATATATTGTAAGTTAACTTGAAGATGGTGAATTAAAGATAAGGTACTTCATTGTCTTGCAAAAAAAAACGGTAACTAATTCTTTTTTATAAAAAATTTATATTTTTGCATATTGTAATATTTTTAATTTAACAAGTTAATTAACCATAAAAATTTATCAAAAATTTTAAATAATCATTGACTAATAATTTTTAATTTGTTAATTTTAATTGACTTTACATTTAATTAATAATCGATTATATTACAAATAATGAGTAAGACGTTAAAAAACAGAGAAATTATAATCAATCTCGCCAATATACACAATAATAGATACATAAGAAATTCACCTCTATAGCTTACACAATACAAACCTTAAAAGTTATTACACATTTTTTATTATTTAATCATATTTAAAGTTATAATATTACTGATATAAATGTTCGAGGAACTCTAACTTTGTAAAAATAATTCTACAGAAGACTCTAATAAACTTAAATAAAAGTAAAGATTAATAAGTAACAAAAGTTTAATATAATTTACGAAAATTTTATTTTTTCTTATAACATTAAAAACTTTAGTGAAATTTTAGTGAATAAAATTGTATAAGAAAAGGTTCAATTTAAAATTGAACATCATCATATTATATTGTTATACTTTATAATTATTCAATTTTAGGAATAATTAATATTTATTTATTCTAAATATTACATATTATTATATTAAATCAAAAAATGATTGGAAATATCAAAATATACAAAATGGTATTTTCTATAAATATACACAATATTATATTTTAAAATTATAATGATTTTAATGATGCAAAAATGAATGTATACTCGTAAAATTTTTACATTTTCATTTAATAAATTTAAAATATTTATTTCATTTCATATATAATTTTAAATTATAACTTATAAACGTCTCCCCCGCCCAATCAATGATCTACGAATCGCCGATAGTACATGAATATAGCGGCTAGTGTATAAAATATCGAGAATCAATACCTATAAACTTTTCAATTCTCAACTCGGGCTCTATAAAAGCACTACATCAGAGTATTTCAAGTCAATACATTAAAATTTTTTCTTACACGAAATCTTTAGAACTCAAAAAGTCTCCTTACAAAAACGAAATAGATAAACCTACTTTTTGAACGGTTCTGCCTTTTTATTTTCGTATCCTCACTCATTATACCAAAAAACTTCGTTATATTGATTTTTGACGATTTAACAATAACGATATTAGTAATAATTTTAAGAATTTTTATCTTCATAAAATTAAATTTAAAAAAAAAGTTTATAATTTGAAATAATCTTGTATTGTTAAAGAAATCAAATATTTATCTAAAATTCCTGCCTGCAAATCCAATGGTGAATATTGTCTTCTTATACGTTATATTATTATGCAAAAAAATTTTTAAGTTTTTCCTTATTGAACATCAGTTATAATTTGATAGACGGCCACTCAAGAATTATAATAATACAAAAAAACAAAACAAGAAAACCAAAAAGAAAGAGAAGACAGATTAAGTTTGTTCCGTATTGAACATCATTATAATTTGGATAGACGGCCACTAAAGAATTATAATAATACGATAATACTTTGAAGCAATTTAATAATATAAATTTGCATAATTGATTAATATTGTTAGTTTCGTATTTTAAAAAAAAAAAGAAAAAAAAAAAAAAAAAAAAAGGGGGGTTGTGGTGGGTTTTGTTGTTGTGGTGTGTTTGGATTGATTGTGGGTTTTGGGTTGGGGGGTGTGGGGGTGTTGGGGGGGGTGGGGGGTTGTTGTGTGTGTGGGGTGGGTTTGGTGGGTGAGGTGGAGGTGGGGGTTTTGGTTTTGGGGGTTTGGGTGTGGGTTTGGGGTTGGGGTTGTGGTGTATTGGTAAAAACAAAAAAAACAAAAAAAAAAAAAAAAAAAAAAAAAACGGGGGGGGGGGTTCTGGTGTTTGGGTGGGGTTTGTGGTGGTGGGTGTGGTGTGGTGTGGGGTTGTTTGTGGGTGGTTGTGTGGTTTTTATTGGGGTGGGTGGGGGGGGTGTTGGGTTGTTTGTTGGGTTGGGTTTGATGTTGGGGGGGGGGTTTTTGGGGGGGGGTGGTGTAGTGTTTTGTGGGGTGTTTGGGTGGTGGTGGGGTGGTGAGGTGTGGGTGGTTTGGTGAGGTGGTGGGTGTATGGGTTGGTGTTGGGGGGTTTGGGGGTGTTTGGGGTGTGGGTGTTTTTTTTGGGGTGTTGTGTGTGGGGGTGTGGTGGGGGGGGGGTTTTGGGGGTGTGTGGGGGTAGGGTGTTTGTGGGATTTGTAGTTTTGTGTTGTTGTTGGTGGTGGGGTGGGTGTGGTTTTTGTTGGTGTGGTTTAGTTTGGTGGGGGGGGTCCACAAACCCCCAAACCAACAAAACCACCCCACCCACAAAACACAAACCACCAAACCAACCCACAAAACAAACACAACCAACCACCCCCACAAACCCCACAACAACACAACAACAACCCCAACCAACACACCCAAACCAAACCACCCCACACCACCCAACAACCAACCCCCCCACCCCCACCAACCCCCCACCACCAACCCCACCACAAACCCCACAAACACAGAAAACCCCCGACAACAACAAACCACAACACAACCAAAACCACCCACACACCACAACCAACCAACCACCCAACCAACCCAAAACAAAACACACCACGAAACCCAACAACAAACCCCAAAACAACCAACAACAACAACCCCCACCAAAACCCAACCCCCACCCAAACACCAAAACAAACACCCCACCACCACCACCACGACACACAACCAAAACCCCCCAACCAAACCCAACCCCCCCACACACAACCACAGCCAACACCCCACACCCCCACGCAACCACCACCCCAAACCGACCCCCAACCACAAACCCCCCACCAACAACCCACACGCCAAACACCACCCCCCCCCCCACCCCCCCCCCAAGACAAAACACCACACACACACAAACCCCAACCACACACACACCCCCCACACCCCCCCACCAAACAACCAACACAACCCCAACCCCCACACACAGCCCCCCATCACCACCCACAACCAAACCCAACAACACCCCCAAACCACCACCCACCCGACACCCCAAACCACCAAGCACAAAAAAACAAAAGGTTGTTTTTTTTTTTGTTTGTGTGTTTGTTTATGGTGTGTATTTTTCTTTTTTTTTTTTGGTTTTTGGTTTTTTTTTGTTTTTTTTTGTTGTTTGTTTTTGGTTTATGGGGTTTTATTTTTGTGTTGGTTTGTTTTTTTTTTTTGTGTTTTTTTTGGTTTTTTTTTGTGTTTTGTTTTGTTTTTGTTTTTTGTTTTGGGTGGTTTGTGTTTTTTTTTTTTTGTTGTTGTTTTGTTGAAAAAAAAAAAAAAAAAAAAAAAAAAACAAAAAAAAAGAAAAAAAAAAACAAAAAAAAAATAAAAAGAAAAAAAAAAAAAAAAAAAAAAAAAAAAAAAAAAAAACAAAAAAATAGAGTTTTTTTTTTTTTTTTTTTTTTTTTTTTTTTTTTTTTTTTTTTTTTTTTTTTTTTTTTTTTTTTTTTTTTTTTTTTTTTTTTTTTTTTTTTTTTTTTTTTTTTTTTTGTTTTTTTTTTTATTTTTTTTTTTTTTTTTTTTTTTTTTTTTTTTTTTTTTTTTTTTTTTTTTTTTGTTTTTTTTTTTTTGTGTTTTTTTTTTTTTTTTTTTTTTTTTTTTTTTTTTTTTTTTTTTTTTTGGTATGCTTTAATTAAAACAAACTCCTTTAGCAAAAAAATAATAAAAAACAAAAATTAATCTCAAAATTGTACTGCTTTTTTTCAAATAAAAAATATATATTAAATGAAAATGATAATAATAGATTTTTATGCCACATCACAAAATACTTTTCTTGACGATTTTGTCTAATTAATATATTATTTGTATAGTTGTGTACTGTATGCAATTTAATATGCTTGAAATTTTTATTTTGAAAACAAGTTTTCAAAAAAATTTCATACTTAATTTGAAAAAAATAACTTTAAATGCAAGAAGATATTGTATATTTATCATACATAAAAGATGAAAGTGTATGATAGAATGAAAGTCAAATAAAAAAATAATCATTTTTATGTCATTAATATGATTAGTAAAAACAATAAAATCATATTTTAGGATTTTGAATGGCCACAAATTTTAAATATTAAAATTAAAAAGTACATTCATACAACAAATATAAAGAAAAGAAAATTTTCTAATCTCTTGTAAAGTTTCGATCTTATTATAGTCGTGTAAAATTTAATAATTTATATTTTAATATAATAATTTTTCAAATCGTATTAAATTTATAAAGGAAATATTTTACAGGACATATTTTTAAATTTATTGAAATTTAGAAAGTAAAATTATCTTTATAAATAATTTTGCACATTTTTAACTCTTGACTATACAGTTCAAATTCACGTGTAAATTTTAATTATTTTTTGAAAGGTTAATTGTATCTCCAATTTTTTTAACTGATTTATTTAACTTTGCAAGAACTTTTTAAAGTTTTCTAAAATAAAATATGACATTCCACTAAACATTTTGAATGTATCTAAATAATTTCTTTTATAAATGATACGATCATTTTTTAACATATATACATTGATTAATGAAATATCAAATACTTAAAATAATTTTCAAAAAATCTCCCTGTATTCGTGTTAAAAACAATAATAATTCTAGTAAACAAAATTATACAAAATAACATTTCATACATAGTCGAATACTTTACTTTGTAACAATATTTTCTTTTGTATAGTTTTAACAAATAAAAATTGATTTTTTAAATATTCAAAAATTTTCGTTCTTAATAATAAAGAATTATCTAATATTTATCATTAATATGCATGTAAAGTTATTACTAAAAGTCTTATAGAGCTTATCTATAATAAATTCAATTTATAATTAGTATTTCTTTACTGATATTAAGCACATACAGACTCATTTTAATATTGTTTTGTACTGACTTTTAATTATAAATTTTATAATTACAATTTTAATAAGAATATTTAGAAGATTTCAGGCATCAATTAGCAACCTTCTTGTAAAATTATTAAATTATATTACTGATTATAATAAAATTACAGTATTTTATTGTATTGAATATAAAACAATAAAGTATTTGAATCTTGATTTAATTTTTTAACCAAATGAACATTATTTAATTCTACATTATAAATTTACTCTATTTATAATTAAAGGATTATGCAAGCTCTGAAGATGAGACAAGAAGTTTGTGAATTATTTTTTTTTAGATGACGCCGATTCGATTAGTGGTGCAATGGACCAAGCGTTTATAATTACTTGCACCAAGTCGCCAATTTTATAAATTTTTATTATCAGCACATGCTTTAAAAATAATTCATTTCAGTAAAAAAAATCAAAGTGTAAGAAATGGATATGTATCGAATGTGCACAAATGCTCCATTTTCCAGAGATTCTAATAAACCGAAAAAATTTATAAATAATAAACATTTATTATTTGTGACAATAATGTTTAATAATTAGATATATCTTAAATAATGTGTTCAAATTTATCTAAAGATAATTTTTTTTCAATTTCGTTGATTACGTTTAAAAAGTATTAGTCACACATATTTTATTTTTAAATTTTCTTAGCTATTAGGATAAGATAATATATTTAAAAAAATTCTTTTTATAAAAAATATAATTTAAAGTAGTCTTAAACGAAAAAAGAAAAAGTATTTAATTAAATTATGTAATCTAATTTTTTTATATAAAATAGGCAGTTTCAAAATTTTTTATCATTTAACATAATAGCAATTTTTATTATTTGCTAATAATTGTTCAATAAATAAAATTTCAAATTTTGTTATCAATCATATAATTTATATAATATAATAACCATATAAAGAACAATAAAAAAATTATATATATATATATAGTGGTTTATTTTTATATTACATTGTTATGATACATTACAATATTTATTTTTATATTTGTTTATAATATAATCACATTACTCGTGTATTCTTATCTTATAATTTACACATTTACATTTTGTACCGGTTAATTCAAAACTGTCTTGCGTTGCTATTATATATTGCATTCAAAATTTGTATATCATGACATTTATATTTTCTTACATAAATTCTTACATATATATTTTATTATCATCTTATATACTTTACATATGAATTTTTATATTTTTCGATTATTTTTTTTATATTTTTTCATTAAATAGTTGGTTAATTACTTTATGGAATTATATATTGCATATTATTATCTTTCATAATTAATTTGTACATTTGACTCTTTATGTCTCTCTTGCATTTGAATTTTAACTTATTTACAACTCTTATGATTTACATACTATGTATTTAACTTTTTTAAAATATTGCATATTTTTATTATATTTCTTAACCACGTGTTTATATTAGCTTTTAATTTTTATATTTATCTATTTTCTATTTATATTTATTTTGTTATCATCTTATCTACTATTCATAGAAAGTGTGTATATTATTTTAAATTATAATTTGTTTCTTTAACTTATAATTAGTATTTGAATATAAAATCGTATAGTTACATATACATTTTATACTTTCTATTCTTTTTGTCCTCT